>JAQQTO010000057.1:31920000-32520000 GCA_029884595.1 Ormosia semicastrata | reverse complement strand
GGACAAGAAGAATAAGAAGGCCAAACATAAATAAATAACTATAACACAGGAGCTTTAAAAAATAATTAACAAAATTGGAGGAGTGTTTTTAAAAATAACTCTGATTTTTTTATTATAAATAGTGCATATATCTCTTTTTACATTTTTCTCAATATCATTCATCATATTTATTTATTTTTATCATTTTTTTTACTTAATCACACTCATTCAAGATGAGTGTAAAAATAAATGTGAAATGAAAAATAAAGTAAGAACATCATTTTCCTCTTAAAAATAAAATATGTTAGAAAGTACATCATACACCATGACTTAACACGGTGCTGGTTAGAATTCGTCATTCAAAGCATCCAAAACATAGCCTTCATAAAGTAGGTTTGCTATTGCTATGGAACAAATTTGGGCCAACTGAGTTAAACGTACGGCTTGAGCAGTTGTCCAAGAAATTATGGCTGAATTCAATGTACTATACTTATGCTTCAGGCTTAAGAAATATGCCCAATATTAAGCATGTCTTTCAAAAAAAGAAAAAAAAGAAAAAGAAAAGAAAAGCATATTATGATTAAATAAAAATTAACATGTTGGAATTTATTAAAAAATATAACATGATGAACCACTCATTTCGACCACCAGTTGAACAAATTACCATAAACTAAAAACTTTGCTGGTTGAATTTCGATTATTAAAATATTAACGTAGATTCACGGCTTTAGAACTTGCGGATTTTTCATGAATCCATCATCTGGTTGTGAGGCGTATATCGGAGGTGTATTCTAAATCTTTAATTTTCAATAGTATTTACCTGTCAAGTTTCACTCATGCTTGCTTGGTGGAAACTGGTAGTTACTAACTTTTTCTTTATAAGCCTATTATCACATTTTTTTAATTATTTTTCTTTCATTTTTTAGGATGCCCTTTACTACATAATTAAGTCGAACTAGTAATTTATTGCCATTTGTATACTTATATAAATTTCTAATTGACAATTACAGTAATTAGTTTTAAATATAAATAAAATTACATAAGCTCTTCTTTGTATAAAATATTAAATATTAGTTTAATTAAGTTCTATTTTAATAATTTATTATTAATTCTTAAAATTAATCAATATCTAATCTCTTAATATATTAATTATCTTTGCATTATTTAAAATTAACTAATCCATTTGTCTAATCACAAATAAAAAGACACTATTAAGAACGAAGGAATTAAAAGAAAGATTACATAACTCACAACATCTATTCTTAGCGATTGCGAAAGTTATGGTGTTTATCACAAGTTTTAGGTTTATCCAAATTTTTTCAAATCATACATCAACCCAAAAATCATTTCTAAATTGATCAGGTTTAAAAAAATATTAAGAGAAGAGATAAACACATAAATCATGAAATAAAAATATTGATTAAACCTATAAAAGAATTCACATCATCCAAGTATCAATATTAATTATCACCCTAACTAAAAATGTTTAGTTACACATGAAAAAATAAAAATATAAAGAAAAGAAAATAACAAACTCTATTATAGATAAATGAAAAGGTTGAAGAGAATTTCTAATTTTCAAATCTAATCATGTACCCACACCACTCTAGAGGTTTGTCTTTCTTAACTGATTGTTGGGTTTCGTTTAAGTGTGTATTCAATTTGGTGTAACTTTTCCTTTTATAAAAAATTAACTTGTTCTATTACGCGTTCAACACTCAAGCGTTGACTTTCCAGCACTCAAACACTGAATGTTCTTTTTGAAGTTTGCTGATACTTGATACGTGCGTTCAAGCGCTGACTTCCCTGCGCCTAGGCGTGTATAAATAATTGAGATTATCTAGGAGTGTGCATAAATAAATAGTAATATAAGTAATTAATGAAAAGGTTACTTAGGTAAGAGTAATTTGAAACTTACAATTATAAGTTATTAATAAAAAGTGTTGTTAAATAATTGAGTGTCAAAATTTCATTCTTAAAAGAGTAACTTTTGATATAAGTATATAAAAATAAATAAAAATTAATAACGTAATAATATATGATTACATAATAATATAAAATTTTATACTAATAATTTATTAAAATTAAATTAAAAAATGTGAAAAAATAAAACAAAAGAGATATTGGTTTCGATTCAATGAAAGAGGATGGATGATTGGGCTTCCAAGAGTGCCCCACGTCCTTCACGTTTAATGTGGTACACTGTAAATTCGTTGCACTCAGGGCAGAGCTAGACTTAAAAATATTTTCTAAAAAAAACAAGTAGATTCTTCGAGAAATTTAGGAGGGAGGGGAGGGTTAAAGCTTCCTTATTGTGACATGAGGCACCGCCCCTGGCTGCACTAACGTGATGAAAGCGACTGATGTTTATGCTGCAAAATTCCCAGCCACACAAGTTAAGAAAGTTGACACCGAGAGAGAAACATAGGTTAAGGAATGGATGTCAGACATTTCACTTGTGAACGAGCTGTGGTGGACAGAGGTTCCAATTTCCACACGTCTCTGCCACATGTTAGGGGTAATTCTTGCGGCCAATATACCACCTAAAGATACCAACACGGCGACGCTGAAGCCGAGTTTTTGGGCTCTGCACTGAAGAGGGTGAGAGGAATTAGGGTGCGATTTCATGCACGCTTGGCGTAGGAAGCCAGAAGCGTCGCCGCCACGTGAAGTGGAGTCGTTTTGTCCGTGGTTGGGTGGTGTTTCCACAGGGGGAAGGGTCAAGAAGAGAGAAAAGGATTATTTGAGCTTGTGATTGCAAAGATTAACTGTTGAGAAAATTATCTGTTTTCAATTTTAACGTACCTTTGATTTTTTATTAATAAATTAAGGACTTAAAACGGTAAATCATGTACTTTAACTTGTCCGGTGCATTATAGATTTAATCTAATTCTTAGTAGTGTGTCCTAAATTAACCATATGGTTATCGTACATTCATTATAAAGTCGATGTAATCATGCACCCAATAAGTTTTACCTATTATAACTAATTATTCTGTTATTTATCTAATTTTTATATTTTAATAATTTATTCATAAATTTATATTATATTTCATAAAAATATTACAGTTATATATAATTTAATTTAATATTTTTTTCACATAAAAATATAATAAAAGAAAGTTAAAAAATATTTGATTAAATAAAAATATTTTTCATATTTAATTATTATTTTTTACTTTTTAAACTTAACATTTTTGTTTGTTTGCTTAGATGTATGTATAAATATTATTAATCAAAATTTATAAATTTTTTATATGTATAATTAATTATTTATAAAAAATATTTATAAATATTATTAATTAAAATTTATAAATTATATATATATATATAATTATTTATAATAAAAAATAATCTAAGTTTATATATATATATAATATATCAATTAAAATACATAAAATTATATATATATATATTTATGAATTATTAATTTAATTTTATGTCAAATCAATAAATAAAGATCTTTTAAAGTAAATATTTTTATAAAATAAATAAATAAATCTATATCAATTATTAATAAATAATATAAATTTATTTATTAATAATTAATGTAAACTTATTTTTTTCTTTATAATAATTCTTAATTTAGAAGATGTTTATCCCCAATCAACAATGTTACACTTGATGCGTGGCAGTGGATGCATGTTAAATTTTTTGAGGAATTTTACTTAAATTATGAGCATCATAATTAAGTATATCAAATTAATTAAAATTTAATATTTTTATTAATTTTTATAAAATTAATTATATAACATAATTATCTATAAAAATATTAAATTATAATTAACCTAATATACTCAACTAACTACCTATAATTTAGATAAAAATTTGTCATACGTTTCCCTAAATTAATGTTAGCACCTTAAAAACGTTGGCACTGTTAAAATTATGAAAGGCAATTATGCCTTTCAAGTAGGCCCACTTTGTGAACAACATTTTCTTGCGTCTTTTCCCGATTTCTCCTCAATTTGAAATAGTTAATTCCGTTATTTTTTTAAATAAGATTATTCATGCAACCATAAAAATAAGTATCTTACCACGTAAAAAAAAAATCTTACCCAACATTATTGATTGTTAATTATTTTTAATATCTTATTAATATTTTTTGTTAAATTAATATTTAATAAATATTCAACAATTCATTAATGAAAACTAGTATTAAGAAAAGAATTTTAAGTATCATAACAATCATTTTCAGAAGTGAAAGATTAAAATCTTATTTTAATCCTTGCCAAATGTATCTTGTTTATTTTCTTTTCTCAAAGTTGTCATCTTTCTTTTAATTTGTTTTTTATATAGAGATGTTCTTACTTATTATTATTATTATTATTATTATTATTATTATTATTATTATTATTATTTTGGTAGGTACTTACTTCCATTTTAGTTCTTTTGTCCAAATTACTAATTTAGTTACCAATGTAAGTGGACACATGGATGTAAAGAATCAAAACAATAGAAAATAATCATGAGGCTCAAAATATAAGTGAATACTTTATGATGATTGATAAAAATGAAAGAAAGGAAAATTACGAATGACTAAAGAGAAGTGAGTTCATGTGATAGACTGATAGACCAAAATGAAGAAATAAGTGGATACATATGTGAGGGATCAAAATAGTATTTTACTCAGACAATACAAATAAGCTACCAATTAAAGTTGGTTCACCTGGTAATAATCAAAGTACTTTAGTTTTTATTTTCACTACTAACAATCTTTCATGGTGAAGTAAAAAATAAATAATTCTTCCATGGTGGATGATATGTAAATATCTTATAAGTTATCACTAAGACCCGTAACATACCTTCACCATGAAATATGATAACCTTCCTTCCCTGTTTACTTTATACTACCAATAAAAAAGAAAAACGATACTGTTTTATAATTATCAGTTTTTATCAATTTAATTTTCTATAACTTATATTTCTTCTGTTAGCGTCATATTATATATATATATATATATAGCTTATTCAATTGAGTGAGAAGTATTTATTGAAAAAAATTTTTCATAAATAAAATTTTTAAGTAAAGAATTGAAATATATATATATATATATATAAGTTTGAGCTGTTTTTTTGTTGAACTAATTTACTGTCAGCACAATTAAAATAATACTATTTTAACATTTTAAAATAATTCAAATTAAATGTACAAGAAAAAAATTTAAATTAGAAGTTATATGTGTGTGTGTGTGTGAGAGAGAGAGAGAGAGAGAGAGAGAGAGAAGTTCCATTTTTGGGTTACATTTTTTAAATTAAGTTGATATAATGTTTTATAATTCCATAACTGAAAAATGTTGAGTTGTTTAGAGGCTTCCTAACTATTCACACACATAAGGTCTTTTGCAGACATCGCACGCTTGGATAATGGATTTTTGAAGGAGTGTCGTGGTGAATTCTATAGCATTCGGCATCCAACACTTGCAATTAGGTTTAGCTACTATAAATAGGCACCGAACTTTCTCAAAAATCACCACATTCAACTACTTCATCCATTTTGTCTTTAAAGCCCTATCCACATATATAGCAATTCACTCATCTCATCCATTTTTTTGTTCTGAAAATCCATTCCTAGCTATGGTTTACGACCCTGGTTTTTTCTTGTCGTACCTTCAAGGCTTTTGGCCTTATTTGCTTATTATACTTTCTGGCTTTAAGATTATCAAAGCCCTAAGTTCTCACTTGATTGAGAAACTCAGGAAACCCAAACTCCCCCCAGGTCCCAATCCATGGCCTATAGTTGGTAACCTTCCTGAAATGCTTTCAAACAAGCCTGCATTTCGGTGGATACACAAACTTATGAATGAAATGAACACCGAAATCGCATGTATCCGCCTAGGAAATGTTCATGTAATTCCAGTGACTTGCCCCACCATTGCCCGTGAATTCTTGAGAAAACATGATGCTGCTTTTGCATCAAGACCAATAAGCATGTCCACTGAACTTGTCACTTGTGGATATTTGACGACAGCTCTTGTACCCTTTGGGGAACAATGGAAGAAAATGAAGAAAATTATTATCAACGATTTGTTCTCCCCCCTCAAGCATCAATGGCTTCAAGACAAAAGGATACAAGAAGCTGATAACCTTATGTTTTACGTCTATAACAAATGCAAAAATGTGAACGATGGTGGCCTTGTGAATGTTAGGACTGCTGCACAGCAATATGGTGGTAACGTGATCAGAAACTTATTTTTAATACTAGGTACTTTGGAAAGGGTGGGAATGATGGAGGGCCTGGTTTTGAGGAAGAAGAACATGTACATGCCACTTTCACATTGCTTAAGTACATTTATGCCTTTTGTGTTTCTGATTATATTCCATGCTTGAGGGGACTTGACTTGGATGGTCATGAGAACAAGGTGAAGAAGGCAATGAGGATCATGAAGAAATATCATGATCCCATCATTGAAGATAGAATCAAACAATGGAATGATGGATCAAAGATCGATGGAGAGGACTTGCTTGATATTATGATCTCACTAAAAGATGTCAATAATAACCCATTATTGACAACGGAGGAAATCAAGGCGCAAATTATAGTACACTTCTCTTCTTCCATTTCCCTTTCACATCAATTATTATCACTAACTCTGATTTTTTTATTATATTTTTTTATATTATATTTTACATTACTTTTTATATTATTAATTACATCAATTTTTTATTATTTTCTCTTATTTAATCACAATTATTAAAAAATAAAATAAAAAATAATATAACACCATCATTTTCCTATTAGCACTTAGGTACACTTTTGGTGAATATATTTTACTAGTCTCCATATCATCAGCCGTATTTGCCTTTTACGGTTATGCTCCAACAACTAATGCCTTTTTAACTATGCTATACCAGTTTTTTTTTTTTTTTAAATCTACTTCAATCAGCTTTGAATCTTAGAGTGATACTATTTATATACTATTTTTTTATATCATTCTTACAATATTTTTTATATAATAAAATAACACAAACATATTTTCCAAAACACATTATTTTTCTTTTTTTTTTTTTTCAATAAAATAGGTGTAATAAAAAAATATAAAAAAATAGTATACAATAATCATTTTCCTTAATTTTATTTTCCTCAACGTGTCGGTACTTATGCAAAGCTCACCTTTTTTATTTTGGTTTTTACATTTTTTATTTATGAGTAGTCCACAAGACTACTTACTAGGGTCTTACTTTAACAAAACTTGTTAGGTATTTATTTATTTTTTATTTTTTTCAGGATTTTTGTTATTTTTTTTATTATTTTAAAGTTTTATGATTTATATTTTATTCAAATTTATATTATTATTATTTGTCATACTTTTTAAATAATATTTATTTGACCAAAATTTCTGTAAGTGCTTTTGGATTTGAGGTGACTACAACTACCGTCCATAAATATGCTCCATTATTTTCCTATTTGATTTTTTTTTAAAAAAATTGAACATTGAAAAAACATAATTAAGATTAAACTTCAAACATGCAATCTTTACTAAAAAATTAATTGGTTCATTTTGTTTTTTTTTTAATTCGAAGCTGATCATATTATGTTATTTTTGCAGGTTTAATTTTTTTTATTAAAAAAAATAGTCTTTTAGTACACGCTTTATGCATGCACCTCTGCATATTGATATTTGTAGTATTTAAAAAATCTAAGTTCTAAATTTTATTAAAATATGATGTTAAGTGATAAATTGAAATTAAAATCAATAAGTTCAAGCATAGAAATAAAGTCTTCTTACAAGTTACATTCAAATAGCCTTAGAGATTTATATGACATGAAATTGATAAAAAATTATTTAAAGTAGTTTAAGACCTATATCACATAAATAAAAAAATATATAATTTCGTGTATGACATAAAGAGATATATGGTACTCCTAAGCAAAAATTATTTGAAAATTTAATCATACAAAGGCACATATATTTTCAGAAATAAGAAATCGTATATGAAAAACTTGTAAATTTAAGTTCTGTTGTTTTATATTTTATTATTGTTGTGCTCTCCAAATCACATAATGAACATTAGGAGTGTAAATGAGTTAAGTTAAATTAAGCACTTGAAATTCAGGTTTGACTTAAAAAAAAAAAAAGCTTCTCAAATTTTGTTTATTTATTTAAATAAGTCAAATTTAAAGCATGAGTTCGGCTTATTAAAAAATATGAAAGTTTGGATTCGGCTTATTTAACTCTTTTATGACTTAATTATTTTTTTTATCAAATCTCTTCTTATTTTTTTTTTTTTTTTTTAAATTTATTAAACTAATAATTAGTAAATATTTTTATAATAAAAGATTAATTAAAAATAAAAATAAAGACTTTTTTTATTCATAATTTATTACATAAAATAAAAAAATTATAGTTTTCCTTTGTCACAAAAAGAAATCTCAAAATAAACTTTAACACTTAAAAATGTTCAACATATTTTCATAATGAAATGATCTTCTTCCTTTGTATACCAAGATAAAGTTTGTTGACAATGCTTATAAAAAAAAAAGTTTGTTGACAATTGTATATACTTGTTGTTAACCTTTTTATAAATACTTATTAAGATAAATAATTTTAACAATCTTATAATTTTTTATTTTCTTATTAACTATAGTAATTTCTACCTACATTATACATATATATATATATATATATATATATATATATATTTATGAGTTTTTAATGTCAAATTCATAAAAGTTGACTTTAATTTATTTATAAAATTGAGCTTAAATTAAAACTTAAATTTATTTGTTTAGTTAAATAAACGAAATTAATTGAGTATTTAACGAGTTGAGTGAAAATAATTCACAAATGGCTCAACTCACTAATACCCCTAGGAAACACTGTTTTCGTTCATTAAGATTGGCATTGCAAGACGCAGCATGTTGCAACTTCTGAAAAACATCGATCAAAGTCTAAAACTATAGACCGTTCACCGAAAATTGAAATTATTTAGGGGCACTTACAAAAATTGGTAACATAAATATTGAATGAAGTTTTAAAATGAAAGTAATAAATAAACTTTAAATAAAGAATAAAAATTTAATTGTAAATTTTAAAATAATAAAATAATCTCACAATGGATTAGAATAATAAAAATTTAGAAAAAAAATAAAAGGCATGGCCTCCACAAGAAAAAAAGTATTTAAATATTACTCTCAGTAATTTTGTAACGATTCAAATTTAATTAAATATTATTTTATTTTAAATTTAACGATATGTATGATTATTTGATGTCACGTGTAATGCTTTTTAGTTTTAGTAGAGTTTGTAAGAATTTCTCCTCCACAAGTCGTCCACCATTTAGACGACACATAATTATTTTTTTTTCAAAAAAGAATTATAAACCCAGCGAGTTGATATATTACCAACCTGTATATATATTTAACTACTACAATAAAAATCAAACTTCTTGTAGGAATTGATGATTGAAGTGGTGGACAATCCATCAAATGCAGTTGAATGGGCACTTGCAGAAATGATAAATCAGCCTGAGTTGCTTCAACAAGCCACAGAAGAATTGGACAATGTGGTAGGAAAACAAAGGTTGGTCCAGGAATCAGATATTCCTAAGCTCAACTTTGTGAAGGCTTGTGCAAGAGAAGCTTTTCGCCTTCATCCCATTGTGCCTTTTAATGTTCCCCATGTCTCTATGAACGACACAATGGTCGCCAATTACTTGATTCCAAAGGGTAGTCACATATTGCTAAGCAGGAAAGGTCTCGGGAGAAACCCAAAAGTTTGGAATGAGCCACACAAGTTCAAACCAAAACGCCACCTCAAGAGTGATGGGTCTGACTCTGAGGTGGTATTGACAGAGCCAGATTTGAGGTTCATATCATTTAGCACAGGAAGGCGTAGTTGTCCTGGAGTCATGCGTGGCACCACAATGACTGTAATGCTATTGGCTAGGTTGCTCCATGGCTTCACTTGGAGTGCACCTCCCAATGTATCAACCATCAACCTTACCGAGTCCAACGGTGATATGCTTCTTGCTGAGCCACTTGTGGCACTAGCAAAGCCAAGATTAGCAGCAGAGCTGTATCCATAAATTAAGTCAAGATTTACGATCATGAATAATTGTATTTGAATTTGAATGTTTATAATTACTTGAGTTCAATTGAGAATGTACTACAATAAATGTATTTGAGAATTTCTTATGGCCTGTAAAGTAGTTAAATTAAAGGTAATGTTGCATTAACAAAAGTTAATGAAATACAAATTACATATTTTCTTATGTTCTGTTGAATTTATCTCTAAATTTGTGTAGAATAATATGTAGCATAACTTGCAAATAAGTCACGCGCGTTAGATAAATGAACAGTTTGAAATTTTTGCTTGCAAATTCATTTAGCGACTCTTGTAGTTGTAGAGCTTTAGAAGACGGATTCTCTGTTAAATGATGTCACTCTTTACAATACTTTATTGAGTTATTTACAAGATCTCAGTTAAATTTCTAAAAAAATTCAATTTTCTTAAATCTTGTGTATTGATAGGTAGCAACATTTTCCTTGAATTAATGGCCTACTTCATGGCCAATTATCTATTTTTCATAAACGTAGTGTTGTACCACAAGCTACTTGGCTATTGGCAAACACCATCAAGTGTTAGTACCCAGACAAGACTCTGCCAATGTTGGATGATTTTGAAATCTGCATGACTTTATCGATATGCATATGCTATTCGTGCACAGCCCACGTGAAATATTTATTTTGGTGAACCGACGGGAAATATACTGTATATCTTTTTCGGTGAAAGTCTCAGTGCTTGTTTTTTTCTTTACTTGTTTTTGTTTTTTTTGTTTGGTACAGTTTTTTTCTAAGTGTCACTATTTAATTCCACAAACTCAGGCACTATACTAATTATGAGTTATTTCCATAAATATGACACTATGTATTTACTTTAAACTTATGACTTTCTACTTCTTGACTGTAAGTGAGAGTGTTAGTTAATTAGTCAATACAGTTGGCAACTATCAGTTAGGAGTTAATTACAATAGTAAGTTGAGAGTTTGTTATTCAGTTAGTGTTAGAAACTTATATATATATATATATATATATATAGATAGATAGATAGATTGTAATAATGAAAAACTGTAATAAATCTTTGATCTCACTTTTAGTTTCTTTTCTTTCTTCTCTCTCATTCGTTTCTCTCCACCATTATTGGCCTTGATACCTTTCATGGTATTAGAGCACAGTGTTCGATAATGGCTTCTGATCAAGATTCGCCCATGGCAATAGTAAACACTGTAACTCAATTTGTTCTACAAACTTTCTCAAACCATGTGTCGATAAAGCTTGATGAAGACAATTTTTTGGCATGGAAGCAACAAGCACTAGCAACAATTTAAGGTCACAAGCAATCACAATACATCACTGGAGAATCAATTCCAGAGAAATATGATTCACAAGATGATGCAACAAGAAGCAAGATTAGTGAAGCTTTTCTCAATTAGGAGCAGTAGGATCAGTTGCTGTTGTCATGGTTACTTTCCTTAATGACTGGTTCCTTCACAATAAGGATGGTAGGTTGTGAATTTTCTTATCAAGTTTGGAAGAAATTAGAAACATTCTTTGCATCTCAAATTAGAGCAAAGGTTAGACAACTTAAAAATCAGTTAAGAAATACAAGAAAAGATTCATCTGTAACTTCTTATCTACTTGCAATTAAGAAATTGGTTGATACTTTGGGATCAATTGGGTCTCCAATTGATGAATCTAAATATATAGAGGCAATTCTTGATGGATTAACAGAAGAGTATGAAGAATTTGTTACTGCAATCACTTTAAGAAGTGAACCTTGCAGTGTTGGAGAACTTGAAGCTTTCTTTATGGCTCAAGAAGAAAGGATCGAGCAGTTTATAAAAACTGAACTAAATACAATTCAAGGGAATTTAGCTTAATCACAGATTAGAAAGAATTAGGGCTATGGTGGAAATGTTAGAGGAGATTTCAATCAGAGGCAAAGCTTTGGTGTTGGTCAAGGTCATGGTTTCATTATGAATCAAGGAAGAAGATTCTTCAATGGTAGAGGGCAACAAAATTTTAGAGGTCGTTTTGGTAGGTTTAGTGGCAGGATCTTCTCTGGTGAAAAGCCTCAGTGCCAGCTTTGCAAGAAAGTTGGTCACACCGCAACTAACTGTTGGTACAGGTTTAATTAGTCTTTCATAGGTTCTAGTTCTCAATCAAATCAGATCTCAAGGAATTTTGGTAGTGGTAATCCTTTCATGAATGCCATGATGGCTGCTCAAGGTCCTGATCAGAATTTTTCTAGTGGCAATGTCAATACTCCTATAAGTGTTATGTTAGCTACTCCCTCAAAACTGTATGATCCAGCATGGTATCCTGACTCTGGCGCCACTCACCATCTAACACTAGATTCATCAAACCTGTAACACAAGATAAAGTATGATGGTTCAGAAAAAGTGTTTGTAGGTAATGGTGCAGGTCTGTCAATATCACATGTTGCGCACTCTAAATTTCCTTCTAATTCTGTTAATAACTCCTTTGTCATGAATAATCTTTTGCATGTTCCTAAAATCACCAAAAATCTATTAAGTGTTGCTCAATTTGCCAAAGATAATAATGTATTCTTTGAGTTTTATTCTAAGCAATGCTTTGTCAAATCTTAGGATACCAAGGAGATCCTCCTCCAAGGCACTCTTTGAAATGGACTTTATGTCTTTCCTCAGTTTCATCTCACACAATTTACTCCTTCTATTTTGTCAAATGTTGCTTCAACATTTTCTTCAGCTGACTTGTCACTCTTGCATTTAGGACTTGGTCATGCTTCTAATCAAGTTGTGATTAGAGTATTGAAGTCATGTAATTTTCCCATTTCTTGTTGTAATTCTCAATTGTATAGTGTATGTGAGGCTTGTTGTATGGAAAAATCTCATTAGCAGCCATTTTCTTATTCTAATTCAGTATATTCTGCTACATTACAACTTGTGTATACAAATATTTGGGGTCCAGCCCCTATGAATGCAATAAATGGTGCTAGATACTATATTCTGTTTGTTGATGCTTATTCTAAATATTCTTGGATCTATTGGTTACACACTAAGTCTCAAGCTTTTTTATGCTTTTCTTTAATTTAAACAAATAGCTGAGTTACAATTAGGAACTCAACTCAAAGCATTATAAACTAACAATGCAAAAGAATTCTTGGTTTTTTTCCAAATATTTAGTGTCCAATGGTATTTCTCATAGATTGACATGTCCTTATGCATCAACAAAATGGGAGTGTAGAGAGGAAGCATAGGTATGTCACTGAAATGGGATTGACATTGCTTGCTGCATCCTCTCTTCCTCTCAAATTCTGAGGAGATTCCTTTCTTCATGATGTTTCTGTCATAAACTCTTTACCAACTCCAATTCTTCACAATGTTTCTCTTTTTGAAGTTCTATTCAACAAACAACCTTCATATCTCAGCTTCAAAGTATTTGGCTATGCATGTTACCTATTCACTAGGCCTTATAATAAAAATAAAATTGATTTCAGGTCTATTCAATGTGTTTTCTTGGGCTTTGCTCCTTCCCATAAAGGGTTCAAATGCATATCCCCTTTAGGGAAATTCTATTTTACACCACATGTCATCTTTGATGAATTTCTGTTTCCATTTAAATTACAGACTAGTCCATTTCTGTCACAATCCTCTTTGATTCCCTTTCCCACTATTTTTGTTCCTTCCATTCCTTTAGTGTCTAGGAGTGCCTCAACTGTATATAGGCTGCCATATACTGCATTACATAATCATTCTGTGCCTAATCACTTTTCTGATTAGAATTCTGGTACTGAGCATAATAATGCTTCCATGGTACCTCTTGCTGTAGCACAAATCTGTCCTTACCTGCAGCAGCCCTCTATTGTGTCTATGCTCAGAATATACACCCCATGCTAACTAGGGCCAAGGCTGGTGTTCATAAACCAAAAGTGTTCTCTGTTGTTTTAGAACCAAATTTTGTGACTCAAGCACTTGCTCAACCATATTGGAAAAAAGGCTATGACTTATGAATATGATGCCCTCATTAGAAAAATAAAATTTGGTCCTTAGTTTAGCTTCCTCATGATAGAATTGTAATTAGAAGTAAATGGGTATTTCGAGTTAAATACAAGTTAGATTGCTCTATAGATAAATATAAGACAAGGCTAGTTACCAAAGGCTTCAATCAAAGGCTTGACTTTGATTATACTGAGACCTTTAGTTCAGTAGTCAAGCTTGCAACTATTCGAATGGTACTCACTTTAGCTTTGAGCAGGAATTGGCCTATTCACTAACTTGACATTAACAATGCCTTTTTGAATGGAGATCTACAAGATGGGGTTTATATGCTCCAACCATAAGGTTTTCAAAATGGTAGCTCTCAACTAGTCTGCAGGCTTCATAAATCCCTCTACGGCCTTAAGCTAGCCCCTAGAGCTTGGTTGCACAAACTTTCCACTGCATTAGGTGCTTTTGGCTTCACTGCCACAAAATCAGATATTTCACTGTTCACCAGGTTTTCACCTACCTCCACCATCTTCATTTTAGTATATGTAGTTGACATTTTGGTTATTGGATCCTCCACTTCTGAGATAATGTCTCTGATCAACACCTTAAACTCAACGTTTGCTCTCAAGGATATGGGGGCAATTACACTATTTTCTTGGGATTGAAGTAAAGAAAACTCAGTCTTGAGGTTTACATTTATCTCAGACGAAATATGTTCATGATCTCTTAGCTAAGGTTGACATACTTCATTGCAAGCCTTACTCCACTCCTATGACTGCACATCTCAAGCTTTCTGCTCAAGAAGGTACTCCCTTCTTTGATCCTAGTCTCTATAGGTCAATTGTGGGTAGCCTGCAATATCTTATAGTCACTAAGCCAAAAATCTCATATGCTATGAATAAAGTCTATCAGTTTATGCAATCTCCTATGAACTCTCACTAGAAAGTAGTCAAGAGAATATTGAGATATCTTCATGGCACTGCATCCTATGGACTCTATCTACAACAGTCCACTCAGTTAACTTTCCATGGATTCAGTGACTCTGATTGGGGTTCTAACCTTGATGACAGGAATTCTACAAGTGGCTATTGTGTCTATTTTGGTAAGAATTTGGTGTCCTAGTCCAACAGAAAACAACATGTGTCTCAAAGTAACACAGATGCAGAGTATAGAAGTCTTGCTGCACTGTCTGCTAAGCTCATTTAGTTACAATCTTTACTCTCTGAACTCAGGTGCAGCTGCCTCATCCTCCCAAAATGTTATGTGATAATCAAAATGCTGTTCTATTGGCTTCCATTCCCATCCTCTATTCTCATACAAAGCATTTTGAGCTTGATTTGTATTTTGTTTGAGATTAAGTGCCGTCTAACAAGTTGCACGTTAGTCACATTCCAGCACATGAACAAGTGGCTGATATCCTAACCAAACATGTTTCCAGTTCCTTGTTCACCACATTTAGAGACAAACTCAGAGTTTCATCATTGTTGAGTTTGAAGGGGGATGTAAGTGAGAGTGTTAGTTAATTAGTCAATACAGTTAGTAACTATCAGTTAAGAGTTAGTTATAATAGTAAGTTGAGAGTTTGTTATTCAGTTAGTGTTAGAAATTGATATATATATATATATATATATATATATATATATATATCAGATTGTAATAGTGAAATTGTAATGAATAAGATGAATCTTTAATCTCAATTTCAGTTTCTTTTCTTTCTTCTCTCTCATTCGTTTCTCTCCACCATTACTGACCTTGATACCTTTCATTGACTATTATAATCCTAGAATTACTATATAAACAATGGTTGTATGTGTTCATTATAAGTAGAATTCAAATATAAGAATATCTATATATCAGTTTCCTTCATTCTTTCTTCTTATGTCCTTTTGTTCAAGAACCTTAGAATTAGACCAGAATTTTCTAATAATGGTATCAAAGAAGGTTATTTGATCCACCTTAATTTGTATAGAACCTCATGGCCTCATCTTTAAACATCAATATCCTCTTTCAATATTCCCTAAGCCAAGTTCCCATCTTTGATGGTGAATATTATGACTATTGGAGTGACCAAATGAAGACCTTTTTCATTTCCCAAGATCTTTGGGATGTTGTAGAAGAAGGTTATCAAGAACACCCACAACTACTAGCATTGCAAGGAAATCAATTGAAGCAGTACAAAGAAACTGTGAAGAGAGATCCAAGTGCTCTTCGTTACATTCAACAATGTTTGAGCAAAGGAATTTATCCAAGAATTCTTGGCATTAAAAAGGCAAAAGAAGCTTGGGATATTATGCAAAATGAGTTCAAAGGCACGAAGAAAGTCATTTCTATCAAGTTGCAAAACCTTTGGAGGGATTTTGAACAGGTATCTATGAAAGAAATTGAAAAGGTACGTGATTTCTCTACTAAAGTGACTAAGATAGTTAATCAAATCAAAAGCTCAAGAAGTGGACGAATCCTTGCTATGACATTATAGATATGGATACTTGAATTATCAAAGTTTGAAGGAGCTGCAATAAAAGGAGTTGGTGATTGGCCTTTCCTCAATAAACAGTAGTCATGATGTATGTGAAGAATATATTTTATTATTTTAAAAATTTGACATGCATTTGGTGACATTAGTATTAACTTCTAAAGACAATTTTATTATGTAATATTTTTTTATTTCTCAAGCCAATTTTATTAAATGCTATTGATATTGTTTTTGTTTTTAAGTTTGAATGTTCCATTATTTTTTAAAAGAATTAACATATTGTTGTGTTTTTAACTTTTATATTTTATTTTATTTTAAAAATTAATATGCATTTAATGATATTATTAATAATTTTTTTATCTAAGATATTATTAATGATTTTGCAAAGTAATTTTATTATATAAATATATATAGATATTTTGATTAAACATGAGGCTTAATTTAATGCACATGCCATCTTGATAATAGGATTTGTATCCCTCCAATTATGTATAATGAATACACCATTTTACCTTACACCACTTTATACATTACTTTATTTGATGTGGTAAAAAATGAGAGAACGTGTATCGAGAATTATGTTTTTCTTATATTGTTATTCAAAATGAAAATTATTAGAATAATTGGGTCAACTCCACTCCAAAAGTTAGGCCAAGAGGGGAGAGTTGCTCAAATCATTATAAATGGTTATTTGCTTATATATTCAACTAATATGAGACTTAATACACCCCCTCACGCCTAGGATTGGACATCTAAAACTTAAAATTTGCAGGATTGGATACTACGAGTAACTCAATTAAGATAATTTGTGATATCATATTAGAATAATTAGACCTAACTGCTCTCCAAAAGCTAGCTCAAAATGAAAGAGTTGTGTAACTCAATATAAATGATTCTTCGCACATATATATTCAACTAATGTGGAATTTAATAAAAACAATATAAGAAGTGTGTAATAAAAGTGGTGCATGAATATCATTGTGGATATATAATAGAGAAATTCCAAGCCATGGACATACTTATTCACCTATCTTACATGGTTACACCTTTTGGTCCTTTAGCCCATTTTCAAGCAGTGGTAGAGCTACGTTTACTTGAGGGGGAGCACAGGCTCTCCCAAAAATCTATTTTTTTAAAATATTAATAAGTACTCTCATGCCTTTTCCTTTCTTAATCAGTCAAAGCCTACTTCTCATTAGTCATAGGTACTTATTAATTTTCTACTCATACTCTGAAATTCTTTAAGCATGAAACTTCTATTTTTATTTTAAGAAAGTGGTGGAGCAATTTTATTTATTGTATAGCTGTTGTTCTTTACTTTTGTTACAATATTGTTCTTTTTGTTTGTCTCTATTGATTTTCTTCACTTTAGAGAGAATTGATATTTCTTCACTTTTGGTAATAATATATATATCTACTTTTCCTTCCATGATCTCCTTTGCGAGATTGATATTAATTGTTGTTTTCTTTGTATGCCTTTAGTGCTTTTATATATTTCTTACTTTAATGGTTTGAGTTTATTAATGTTTAGACTTTAAGCTCATGTAATGTAATTTTATTAAAATTTCAAACTATAGTTATAATTTTTTAAATGAATTAATAGAGTAATATGATTCTAATTGTATTTTTTATAATAGGGTACATGCCAGTATGAATAAATTCCTTAAAAGAAAAGTAAGTTTTCATGATGAACATTAAAATTTATCTCAATTAAAATTAGAAAAAATTAAGGCAACTTTAAAATCTTTATAAAAAAATTTAATTTACCTCTTAAAATTTTATTTTATCATCCAAATAATAGAACTAACATCTAAAAGCTGGCTCCACCACTGTTTCCAAGTCATGGATTCTGCTCTGGCTCTCCACTCTCTCACCTACTATCAGCAGGATTTTGGTATCTCATTCTCATATATTTAATATTCACTTATATATTTATTATTTATTATTTTTTTAAAAAAATAAAGTTGAGATGATAAATATGTAAATAGATGGTTAGCCTTATCATTAATTAAAGTTAAAATGTGACGATATAGATAAATTGATCACAATCTTACATACGCAATAATTTCTCAAATCATTTAACTATCCAATGCACCTTCAATATATAGGGATTAATGAGTGCTGTTATATATAGTGATCAGTGAATGCTATTATATGCCTGATGTAGAATTAGAGGACTAAAAGAACAAAGAATCCTCAAGATTTTGAAGGTACTTAGTGCAGACTTAGTCTTAAAGTAGTAATATATAAACTAAATTCAATTCAATAATCAATAATCATTTTCTAAAATATGATACGAGGGTAGTTATAACCCTCTTATAAAAAAAACTAATCATAACTAAAATAGATAATACACGAATCATATTTTAATTCAAAATTCAAGTATAACTAACTAATGAAAAGATTTTAGATTTAGATAAAATTCAATTAAAACTGAAATCTTAAAATAGATAAGATCCTTAAAAATAACATAATTACAATAATTTATAAAATCCTAAATTACCAAAATCATAAATAATCCTAATTCATTATGCATTATTTTCTCCCTCTGAGAGGACTCTCCTCTGGAGAGTTAGAAAGCTGATACTCTTTTAAAAGTGGAGGATCTGAGAGATGAAGATCATATTCAAAAATCTAAGTAGATTTGAGAGTTAGAAATTTGGTATTCATTCTAAAAAATTTTGTAATCTTGTAGATTTTAGGCTTTCAGTTCTAATGATGATAGTGGTGTCTCAAAACGAGATTCAGATTATAGTATTCTGATGATGTTCGTACGATTGTATGTTTATTAGTGAGGGAAACACAGATTCTGATGACTTTTGATAGAGATCTAGTGAGCGGTAGGCAGAACAATTTTGATTGTGAAAAGTCTTTGTTTTCAAATAACACAAAGCGTGGGTTCAACTTGGCTCGGATGCCAAATTGATGTGGACCAATGGAGAAAAAAAACAAAGAATCGTCGGGGTTCTAAAGGTATTCGATGCCAAGAGACTCGATCTCAAATAAGGAATATAATCCAAATTAAATTTAAATTCAATAATCAACAATAATAAACAATCATCTTTTAAAATTTGATAAGAGGGTATTTATAACTCTTTTACAAAAGAAATCAATTATAACTAAAATAGAAAATAAACTAATCATATTTTATTTCAAAATCCTAAAATAATTAACTAATGATAAGATTTTGAATTTGGATAATCTCATTAAAACTAAAATAATCTTAAAATAGATAATATCCTTAAAAATAAAATAATTATCTATAAAGTTCTAAATTACCAAAATCATAAATAATTCTAATCCATTATGCATAAATGATATGATGTACGAATACATACTAATCCATTATGCATGAATGGTACGATATACGAACACATAGCTAAGAATTATAAAACGAAAAAAATCTTAACTGATGAATTAATATCTTATAAGATTGTAATATACAGATTCTTCGGGGGGAGGGGGGAGAAGGCTAATATAGACCGAGTAAGAAGAATTCTATTCACGAAATTGTGATTTACATGTTTATAGTGAGTGTATATAAAAATTATCAATTGAAATTTATAAATTTTTTATATGTATAGTTATTCATTAAAAAATAATTTGACTAAATTTATATATAAATTTGAGTGTTATTAATTAAAATATGTAAAAATTTAATTTTTTAATCTTAATTATTAATTTATTTTAACAATATTAATAACTAATTTACACTTAATCCATTCATAAACTAACCCTATGATAATTCATATTAGACGGTCCCTTCTTCAGAGTAGTTGAATACCAAAACTTAATGCCTTTCTTTCTCTTCGTGCGTCCTTTTACGGAAAGATATGCACGGAAAGATATCCGTATAAATGAATATTTACTTTTTAATAATATTTAATAACAAAATTCATCCATCTCTTTTTATATTTACTTATTTATAAAAAGAGAAAATGGAAAAAAAATGAAATTTGTTAAATATTTTTTCTAAAAATAATAAATGTAAGAATCCAATTATAGATATAAGTGTAAATACATTATCGTATTTCTATATATAATAGGATCACGCCAACTTTTACACTCATCTAACTCAATTTTATTTTATTTTTCCAATTACAACTCGAGCTTCTCAGTTCCTATATAATAATAAACTAAATGTAGAACTATATGTATAGATATAAGTGTATATACATTATCGTATTTCCATATTTAATAAGGTCACGCCAACTTTTATACTCATCTAACCCAATTTTTTTTTCCAATTACAACTCGAACATCTCAATTCTTATATAATAATAAACTAAATATAAAAATATAAATATGAATATAAGTGTAGGTATATTATCGAATTTTCATATTTAATAAGGTCACACCAGTTTTAACACTACCTAACTCAATTTTTTTTTTTTGTTTCCCATTACAGCTCGAGCTTCTGAATTCCTATATACCCATTCACCTATCTACCCTTCTAGTCTTTACCACATTTCCAAATCATGGAATCTGCTCTTGGCTCTCCACTCTCTCACCTACTATCAACAGGATTTTGGTATCTCATTCTCATAGTAGTTGGCTTTACACCCCTCCTCAAATTATTGAAACATTATACAACTGAGAAATCCAAAAAAATCAGACTCCCTCCAGGTCCCAAACCATGGCCTATAGTTGGTAATCTTCCTGAAATGCTTGCAAACAAGCCTACATTCAGGTGGATAAAAAAGCTGATGAATGATCTAGGCACCGAAATTGCATGCATTTGTCTAGGTAACGTTCACGTCATCCCTGTGACTAGTCCAGAAATTGCCCGTGAATTCTTGATAAAACAAGACGCTGTTTTTGCTTCAAGACCCATGAACTGGACAAGTGAGCATGTCTCACTTGGATATCTGACCACAGCTCTAGTGCCGCATGGAGAACAGTGGAAGAAAATGAAGAAAGTCATCACCAACGAAGTGGTTTCACCCGTGAGGCATCAATAGCTTCACGACAACAGGGTGGCAGAAGCTGATAATTGTCCGTTATGTGTACAAGTACAACCAATGCAAAAGTACTGGTGGCCTTGTGAATGTGAGGGTTACAGCACAGCATTATTTTGGGAACGCGATTAGGAGATTGATTTTCAATAGAAGGTACTTTGGAAAGGGTAGGGAAGATGGTGGACCTGGTTTTGAAGAAGAAGAGCATGTAGAAGCACTTTTCAATGTGCTAAAGTACCTCTTTTCCTTTTCTGCTTCTGATTACATGCCATGCTTGAGGGGACTAGACTTAGATGGTCATGAGAGAAATATGAAGAAGGCTGCTAAGATTGTAAGGAAATATCATGATCCCATTATTGAGGACAGAATTCAGCAATGGAAGAATGGGAAAAAGACAGATGAAGAAGACTTGCTTGACATTCTCATCTTACCCAAAGATGCTCATAACAATGCACTGCTCACTATTGTAGAGGAAATTAAATCTCAAATTATGGTAACTCTCTTCTTCCACCTTTACTCCCAAATTTGGACACAATATTGGTCTGATAGTTAAACTGGCGTTATATACGACATATAGTAAATGAGATGCTATAGCTATTTTGACCATATTAACTTAATTTATTATTATATACAATAATTTATTAATTTATTTTCTATTAGTGAATTTATTTTATTAAATGTTTTTATAAGAAAATGTTATTAATCTTAAGAATGATGGGTCTAATTTGGTTTTGACAGAGCCAAGCTTGGACTTGATAACATTTAGCACTGGAAGGCGTAGCTGTCCAGGACACATGCTTGGCACTGCAATGACTGTTATGCTGTTTGCTAGGTTGCTGCATGGCTTCACTTGGAGTGTGCCACCCAATGAGTCAAGCATCGACCTTTCTGAATCTGAAGGAGATACCACCAAAGCTAAGCCACTTGTGGCATTCGCAAAGCCAAGGTTACCAGCGGAGGCTTAGGGCATCTATTAAGCAACCTTGTGAAACCATATTTAATGTGCTTAAGGAGTAAAATATTGTCAAATTTGAGTCCAAGATAATATGTTTAGTTGAGTTATGCATAAATTATAATACAATAATGGACGAGTTTGGTAAGGAGGAAAAAGGGAAGGAAAAAATGACCTTTTTTCTTGTTTTCATAATTTTTTCTGGTGGAGGCTTCTCAGGTCACATATACTTGTGGGAGGTGAGTTTTCTTCTTTGGCACTGGACCCTTATGCATTAAGGGTTAGTTTGGGATCCTTTTAAACATGGGGATCAGCAATTCATGGGTTAATTTTACATGAAAATGTTCTAGGCAAAATAAATGCTTGAATTGTTTAAGGGGATGCCAAACTTAACCTTAAAAGATTTTGTGGCATTAGTATTGAAAAACAGAGAATCGAAGAAATAACTTTATTATCAGAACAATGAATTAGAAGTGTTGTAGTACAATTACAAGTTCCCTTTTTATATACATCAGAAACTAACTTGACCAATATTGACTATAACTAACTGATAACTAACAACTTGTTACTAACTGATAAATAACTAACTCTTATAACTAAATACAGTAACAGAAACAGTTGATGGCAACTGTCACGTGACAGCAGTTGATGGAAGATGTGAAGTTGATGGTGTGGTGGATTTATCAGGTAATACCCCCACAAACTGGAGAATGTACATCAAGCATTCCCAGTTTGAGAAGATTGGCAGAAAAAGATTTAGGGGGAAGTGATTTAGTAAACATATCAGCAGCTTGATTAAAAGAAGAAATAGGTAATAAGTGAATGAGATCAGAATTGATCTTTTCCTGAACTATATGACAATCAATTTTAATGCGTTTGGTTCTTTCATGGAAAGTGGGATTTGCTGCTATTTGGAGGGCATAATTATTATCACAGTAAATGCTGATTGGATTTGAACTTGAGATATGCAGATTAGACAAGAGAAATGTGAGCCATTGGATTTCACATATAGTGGTAGCCAATGCCATATACTCTGCCTTGGAAGAAGATTTGGAACCTGTGGTCAGCTTCTTGGATTTCCAGACGATCAAAGAATTCCCCAAAAAGATGCAATAGCCAGTTATTGATCTTCTGGAATCTCTGCAACCTGCCCAATATGAATCTGAAAAACACTTGAGTACCCTCACAGCTGCTTGATGATGAGCAGAAGTTGGATGAGCAACAAATTGACTTAGTTGCTGAACTGGATAGGAAATATCAGGTCTTGTAGTGGTCAAGTAAAGCAATTGGCCAATTAGCTTTCTGTAAGCAGAAGCAGCACTTAGAGAGGAACCTTGATCCTGCTGGAGCTTGAGAGAATGTTCCATAGGTGTCTTAGTAGGTTTACTGGCTAAAAGACAAGTGTTGGAGAGGATCTCCAAAGCATACTTTCGTTGGCATAGGCTAATACCTTTGGAAGATCTAGCTACTTCCAGGCCTAGGAAAAACTTCAAATGACCAAGATCCTTTATGGTGAACTGAAAATCCAAAAGTTGCTTGACTCTTGTTATTTCTAACAAATCATTACCTGTCAACAAGATATGAGGCTTCAGGAATTGGAATTGTGCCATCGAGAAACTTCATCTTATTCTTGGAGATGAGTGCCATCTTTATGGCTCTGCTCCAAGTATGGTAATTAACTCCTGTCAAAGGAGAAGAAACCAGCAGCAGTGAGGGGCTCTCATTGGGGTGCAAGAAGAAGGGACTCGTGGAATCAGTGGCAGAATCTGCCATTGTTAAAAGATTGAAGAACAACAAGAAAAAAAAAATTGAATTTGAGTGTGTGCAGCAGAGCTCTTAAGATGAGCTCTTTGATACCATATTGAAAAACAGAGAATTGAAGAAAGAACTTTATTATCAGAACAATGAATTAAAAGTGTTGAAGTACAATTACAAGTTCCTTTTTTATATACATCAGAAACTAACTTGACTAACACTAACTATAACTAACTGATAACTAACAACTTGTTACTAACTGATAAATAACTAACTCTTATAACTAAATATAGTAATAGAAACAGTTGATGGCAACTGTCACGTGACAGCAGTTGATGGAAGATGTGAAGTTGATGGTGTGGTGGATTTATCAGGTAATAATTAGCTTGGGGAGAATTATGAATTGAAATTGGGAACTTTGTTTTTCTGGTGCTGTTTACTTTACTTTACTGTACTGTAGTGAGTTGCATGCATTACTTGTTAGGTTGAAACTGGCATATTGCTTAAGAAGCGGCATGCTCATTATAGGGCTGTTACTTGCTTGGCATTTTCTGAAGATGACTTATTGCTGATATCAGGTTCAGAAGATGGATCCGTAAGAGTTTGGTCCCTCTTCATGTACTTGACACTCATCTTGTCTCTCCTTTTTTATTTTTGCTGTATCAGTGTTCCCCCCCCCCCCCCCCCTTCCTTTTAGGATATTATACTGCTTGGCCGCTAGCATTGCTAACTGTTACAGCATACGCTACTCTGTTTTTCTTGATTCAGTGGTTCAGGATATTTGATGATTTGAGAAGTCGGGAAGCAAGTCATCTTTATGAGCATAGCTTTTCAGAGCACACCTTGCGTGTAACTGATCTTGTGATTGGTTATGGAGGGTGCAATGCAATTATAGTGTCGGCTTCAGAGGATCGGACCTGTAAGGCTCGGTTTACTGTTTTTATGTGGCGATGTTATAGTATCAAAATACTAAAGCAATGAGATATTTTTACCAAGGAA
Source organism: Ormosia semicastrata (assembly GCA_029884595.1). Lineage (NCBI taxonomy): Eukaryota > Viridiplantae > Streptophyta > Magnoliopsida > Fabales > Fabaceae > Ormosia > Ormosia semicastrata. The sequence continues at coordinate 32,494,911 of JAQQTO010000057.1, read as the reverse complement.
TTATATTTACTATTGCCAGCTCGAATCGTCAATGTCCACTATTTGCAAAATTCTAAATCATTTATGGTTATAACCTTTACACACCAAAGAAATAAATGTTTCATAATATAGGGGGAACCAGCTGTTCTTGTTTTTGGGTGATGAGGTTCAAGGGTACATATTGCTCAATTTAAATATGAGAGGCATACATTCACATAATACATTGAGAGCTGATAATGTAACAAAAAAAACAGCTAATTTGAAGAATAATTTCTTTGCCAATGGAAATTGTGTTCCAAGATTTTTTTTAGAATTATTCTGCTAAGTTTTGTTCTTAGAGAGTTATTGCCTATTGATTAGCATTGCAATGGACTTTAATTTAGTCTGATAGATCCCCATACTCAACTCTCTGTATTTAATTATATTAGTCTCATTATTCGTCCAACTAAAATACGTCTAACTTTATTCAACTCACTTATAAAATCATTCTATATGCCACGAGAATGCTACAGTCGCATACAGAATGATTTGACATCTCTCTCACATTAATATATGGTATAAATACAGTGTGTGTATTCTGATGTACATAAAACATTTCCTTAATTGTATTTAACTTGTGATTATTTTTTACATTATTGGTTATTTTATTCCCTCATTTTGGATTGCTTCTTGCACACATAAGTTGTGGCTTCTTTGCTGTGCATTTTTCAGATTTTTTTTTAATCATGTTTCCAAATTACTGTGGATGATCCTATCTACTGGGATGATGGGCCCTTGACCTATGTGTATAGGAAAAGAAAGAGAAGGAAGGATGAGGAACAAAAGAAGGATGGCCCAATGAAGGCCTGCGTGTGCATGAGAGAAGAAGGAAGAATGAGAAAGAGAAGTACAACAAAAATGGCAGCCGGTAGCTTATGAATGGAGAGCAAGACCCTATGATGATTGGAGAGAGAGAGAGGGTTGAATGATTATAGGGAATGTGCAAGGGGTCGTGAGAGGATCATAACAGAATTTTGGGGTGAATTATATAGGCCATTGGCCTGGGTAGGGGACTATTTTCTGTAGTCTCTGGGTATCTTTTCTGCTTGTTTTCCACATATTTTCCTACTATTTTTGTTGTCTTTTCCAAAGGATCATCCTTTGTTGTAAGGAGTTGAGCTCCCTTGAGTGATAAACCATATTCAGTAATTTTTAGATCATATCAGTTTGGTATCAGAGCTCCTGGTCCTTGGAGCTTGAATGGTATCAATGAGAATGAAGGGTCCCATGGAGGCATTGGAGTGCAAGTTAGAGGAGATGAGTCATGAATGGAAGGAGGCCCACCGAAGCTCCTTGGAGACATTGATGGAAAAGCTGCGAGTTGGGTTGGCATATGTCAGAACTGGAGATGATGGCAGCAAGGGCGAGCGTATAGATAGCAACAGGGTACGAGTAAACAACGATGGAGACTACGACCGAAAGGAGGATCTATTGAGGAGGTTAAAGGTGCCTTACTATATAGGTGAGGACCCACATGGGTGGATATACAGTGCAGAACGATATTTTGGAATCAACCAAATTCCAGAAGATGAGAAGGTGACAGCTGCTACCATCTATTTGGAAGGGAAGGCCTTGAACTGGTTCTAATGGTGAAAGGCAAGGACAGAACAAATATCTTGGGCCTCATTTCAAAAAGCTTTGCTTGGGCAATTTCAGATCTCGTTTTCTGAAAACCCATGCAAAGTATTGATGAGCTTGAAGCAGACTGGTAGCGTGGGAGAATATAAGGAGCAATTTGAGCTATTATCCTATTATCTACCCCTTTGCAACACGCAGATGAGGTGTTACAGGGTGCTTTCATGACAGGGCTTAAAGCTGAAATTATAGCAAAGGTATAAATGCACAGTTCAAAGGACTTAGGTGCTGTAATTAAGAGTGTTTAGATCCAAACCAATCCAAAAAAAATAAACAAACAGAAAATCGATCCAAAAATATTGAAAACTGACAAAAACCCACTTAGTCTGGATTGATTTGGATGAAATTTTTGAAGAACCAATCAGCTCGGTTTGATTTTCAGTTCAATTTTATAGAACCGATCCAAACTGAACCGAACCGATTATTATACTAAATATACTTAAATATCCCTAACCCTAACTTATCCCTCCTTTATGTGCAGCCACCACCAATCCAGCAACCTTAATCTCTAACTTTCACCATTATCTCCACCCATTCTCCTGAACCAAACCTCATCCCAAAACACACATCCTCTGCCTCCACATACACATCTTTTGCCTCCACCCATCATTAACTTTCACTAAGGTTTGCTTTACCACACCATCCACGGCCAACAACCCCTTCTGCCACCTCCTCTGCAAACCCCATCCATGGCCAAGCCTTGCTTTGCCACGCCACCGTCCTCTACCTTTGCTGCCACGCCACCGGATCCGTGAGCCAGACCCACCGCGCTCCATCGTGACCAGCGCAGATCTGCATCACTCCTATAACTTCACTCCCTCTCCCTCTTCCATACAACCTCCATCGCGAGCCACAGTCAACTAGCAACTTCAAGCTCATGTTGGCCTAATCCAGGTAGAGGCGCGATGATGGCTGGGTGGCACGAGGTGTGCACGTGATAGATTCGGTTCACGGCTGGGTCATGATGCTGGTTAGGTCACGGTGTTGGCTTCTGCGTGGGTGGTGATAGTTGTGAGGCGTGAAACAGATCCGGACGGCTGGGGAGCGCGCGACAAATCTAGGCTATGCGAGGGTGGTGCGACGAGGCTGCTATCTGGTTCTAGTGAGTGTGGTTGACAGCGCGGTGGTGGCCGATTACAACTCCCACTACTGTCCACTAAGCCAACAGCCACCCATACCATAAGTAACCCCAAATCCCACTTTCTCTCTTCCTCTTCCACCCATAAAAATTGAATAATCCCAATCCAATCCAAACTAATTAAAATCGGTTTGTATTAGATCATTTTGGATTAGATCAGTTTAGTTATTGGAATTCATCTAATCCAAACTGAACCGATGATATTTACCTTGTTTGCATCGAATAGTTTTTTGCTTTAAAACTGATCTAAACCTATCCAAGAACACCCCTAGCTGTAATGGTGTTAGCACAAAAAGTGGAGGATCAGAACAAATTATTATACTGGGTCAGTGAGTACCCACTTAGACGGACTGGGCCTAGTTTCAATAGACTTGCCTTGACTAGTATATGGGCTGGGAACCATTAACCGATATTAGGAGGAGAGTCTGCAGGTGAACCTAATCTTAGGTATGGGTAGAGGTTGCACGTGACAGACAATAAAGGCAAAATGGAGGCGTCGGTGATAGGGGGTTCATTCAGGAGAAATTCTAGTTTTAAGAAACTAACAGAGGAAGAGATGCAGGATATGAGGAGGAGAAAGGTCTGTTTTTGGTGTGAGGAAAGGTTTTTTTTTTTTTCAGGTCATGTATATAAAAACAAACAGCTGCACATACTTATTTTAAGGTAAGAGGAGGATAGAGAAACAAAGGGTGCTGAGGAGAAAGGAAATGAATAATTAGAGGGAGATGTGGCGATGCAGTTGACCATGAGTAGCATAGTAGGGGTGACATCTAAAAGGTCCTTGAAGTTGTGGAGATCAATTTTAGGAAAAAAAAGGTGTTTGTGTTGGCTAATACAGAGGCATCCTATAACTTTTTATCATGTGATTTAGTGAATGAACTAAAAATTCAATCTAAAGCAACTAAAAGCTATTCAGTGGAGGTTAGGAATGGCCAACGGATGAGCAGTCATGGGGTGTGTTGGAAGGTGGAGTTACAATTACCAAACTTGAAGGTAGTGCAAGACTTCTTCTTGTTCAACTTAGGTGGAGTGGATGTCGTCTTGGGGTATGAATGGCTGGAAAGTTTGGGGAATATTAATGCTAATTTCAAACAACATATGCTCAAGGTGGTGGAGAATGGGGAAACTGTTGAAATTAGAGGATATCTGACCTTGTCCAGAGTTTTTACTGAGGATGTTTCAATTGAAGATGCATCTGAAGCAGAAGTCTTTACTGAAATTAAAGCGAAAGGAGAAAGAAGAAAGAAGAATGATTTAGTTTTGAATAAACCTCTTAACCCCTCACTGTACGTCAAGCTTCCATTCCCCTAGAGGTTGAAGAAAGACACTCAGGAGAAGCAAGAAATACAATTCTCAAAGTTCCTGGATGTTTTTAAGAAGTAATAGATAAACATTCCTTTTGCTGAGGCACTTGAGCAGATGCCCTCATATGCTAAGTTCATGAAAGACTTGCTCTCGAAGAAGAGAAAACTCAAGGGAGATGAGACTATAGCATTTACTGAAGAGTGCAACGCTATTATTCAGAGGAAGCTGCCACCCAAGTTGAAAGATCCAGGTAGTTTCACCATTCCTTACACTATTAGGGAGCTGAATATTGGGAAAGCTTAATGTGATCTTGGGGCAAGTATCAATTTGATGCATCTATGATGCACAAGCTAGGAATTGAGAAAGTGAAGTCAACAATGATCTCCCTTCAACTAGCAGATCGATCTATCAAGCACCCTTACAGTATAGTCGAATATGTGTTAGTTAAGGTAGATAAATTCATTTTTTCAGTTGATTTTGTGGTGTTAGATATGGACGAGGATGCTGATATCCCTCTCATTTTGGGAAGACCATTTTTGACAACATCAAGAGCTTTGATTGATGTCCCTAGAGGTGAACTTATTTTGAGGGTGGATGAAGATCAAGTGACTATTAATATTTTTAATAAGTCCTCCTTAATGTCAGATCTCTATGCCCCTGTCAATATCATTCTAGCTAAGAAGTAGGAAGCATTAGCTATCAAAGATCCTCCACCATTAATTAATGTCAATCATCTTACTTCTCAGAATGTTGAAACAAAGAGAGGGCCTCCCACGATCAATACTTCCTTACAAACTGATTCTTCATCTTTTGATCGATTGGAGCCACCATGGTATAATGGAATCTATCATGCCAAGGAACACTTGGGACAACCAATTCCAACTGGAGTTCAAAATGTTTTTGGAGGGGATCCAAGGCCAATGACCAAGGAAGGAAGCATTGGTCTGAGAAAAGAAAAGTATTATCCTACTTCTCTTACTTCAAGCCACCATGAATAAAAGGCAATGTCGAGCTAATGACGTTAAACAAGTATTTTTTGGGAGGACACCCAAATTTTCTTTCTTTTTCTTTTATTTTAAAATTTGTTATTTGTTTATTTTTCTTCAGCTTAGTTTTTTTTTTGCTATTATTTTGTTATTTCTTATTTTATTAACTAATATTTTTCTATTTTTGTTTCGCAGGTAGTGTTGTGTTGGCTTAAGTGTCTTCCCGAGTTCGGAGCCTTTGAAGGGAGATGTATATAATTGTTGGTCACCAGAAAGAGTTTTTCATTTTCTTTCTTTAATATTTTATTTATTTATTTCTTCTTATTGATTTTATTTTGTCATCACCACTTTATTGTGTTTTGAGTCTTTTTGTTGAAATTGTGCATGCTGGTATGTTGAATTGAATATCCAATGATTACATAAATTATGGATTGATCTATTTTCTTGGGATATCACATGAGGATTTATGAGTTGCATTTATCTCTATTGTTTCAATTGTGTATGAATGTTCTTCCCATCTTTATGTTTGATAGACCTTGGATTATGCATGCATGTCAGACTTAGAAAAAATTTATAGGGTTGTATTTGTGTGGATGACTTGCATCTAGAAGTTGTTAGATTCTCTCTTAAAGCGAAATCTTAGGCAGTGCATGATTAAGGAAATGATAAAGGTTTTCTTTGAACCGTTTCAGCTTTTCAACCTAACCTATAAACACAGTATGTCCCTAGGTTCCCTTTGCAACCTTGTGTATGTTTGGCTTCTAGCTATTTCTTTTCTTTACCCACATTTACCTTTCCCATACCCATTAAAAAAATTTCCCTTACACACCCTTTGTTCAGTACATATATTATATTATTTTATTATTCAAACCTTAGTTATTTTTTGTGCATGAAGTGTTTATAGAGCTAAAAAACAAAATTTGAAAAAAAAGAAAAGAAAAGAATTTAAAAAAAGAAAGTCTACCCAAAGTATTGCAAAGAAATAAGTTTGGGGGTGAACGTTGTTACAAAAAAAGAAATAAAAAGAATGATGTGTTGTTTTTTATGCTCTGTTTTGCACTTGTTCTACATTCTGTGACTTGAATTTTAAAATTTATGTGATTTTATATCTCAACTTTTATTTTCATTATCCTACCATTTCTTTCTTAATACGTACCATTAACCTTACATTACAAGCTTTGTAAAGTCCCTTTTAATCTTTGATTATGTGCTATTTACATTAGTAGAGAGAGATGAAGGACAATCTTATGGATGCGGGTCTGATGTGTATTTACAGTTTTATAACATATACAGGCTTGTACTTTATGAGTAGATTTGGTCTTTCATTCATATTTTTGAAAAGACATTTATGTATGAAAATTGCATGTGAGAGATAATGTGATAAATGGATTGTGCATGTGTGACACTTTGAAATTAGATTGTGAAGCAATTTCTGATAATATAAATGATTTTCAATACCCGGTATTGTCATGTTTTAGTCTATGTGTTTTGAGTTTTTATTTGTATAGTCTTTTTGTTTATTTTCTTTTTCTTTTTCTTTTACTTGAGGATAAACAAAATCTTAAGTTTGGCAAAGTGATGAACTTTTAAAAATTCATATTTTTACGATTCAAAATTTTAGATTTTCATCCTCTTTTAATCTTTTTTATTGAGTTTTGTTCTTAAGTTTTATTATGTTTTTAGTATTTTAAATTGTTCTCTTATTACGTTTTTTATGTGGTTTTATAGGTAATTGCATATCGAAAATATTGGACATTTGAAGAAGCAAGAAAAAAAAGAAATTCTATTTTAGATGTCCAGCGCTTGAGCGCTGGATATCCAACGCTTGAGCACGCATTGCTCACAGAAGAATTTCAAATTAGTGTCCCAGCGCTTGAAAGTAGTGCTTGAGCGCTGAACGCGTGGGCTGACACGTTATTTTTTTATAAATAAGAAAATTTCACCAAATGGAACACACACTGAGTAGCTGTCAAGAGACACAAACCCTAAAGTGGTGTGGGCGTAATTAAGCTTGAAGATTAGGAACTCTCTTCTACATTTCCTCCTTTCTACAATGGATTTTGTTGTATTCTTCCCTTTATATTTTTCTTTTTTCATGTGTAACTAATTTCCCTAACATTTTAATACCATTGTTTTTCATATATTTGTTTTATTGATTTGTTTATTTTATTTCTTTAATAATTTCTGCTTTGAACTTTTTTTTTAATTATATTTGCAACAACTCTCTTTTTCGTTAGCTTAGATAGTATCATTTTGAGAGAACTTAATAATTAGTAACTTAATTTTCGTGGAACGATACTTTTAATCACTTTTTATTACTTTTGTGATTTGGTGCACTTGCCGATTTCACAACAATAAGTAGAAAGGTTGAAGAGAATTCCTAATCTTCAAGCCTAATTGCGTCCACACCACTCTAAGATTTGTGCCTCTTGACAGCTGCTACGTTCTATCTAAGTGTATGTTTAATTTGACGTAACTTTTCCTTTTATATCTGTTATGCGTTCAGCGTTTAAGCGCTGACTTGCCAACGCTCAAGTACTGGACGCTCTTTTTGAAGTTTGCTGATATGTGATGCGCGTTCAAGTGTAGACTTTCCAACACTTAGGTGTGTGTAAATAATTGAGATTTTTTAGAAGTTTGCATAAATAAATAGTAATATAAGTAATTAATGAAAAGGTTACTTAGGTAAGAGTAATTTAAAAATTACAATTATAAGTTATTAATAAAAAGTGTTAATAAATAATTGAGTGTAAAAATTTTATTCTTAAAAAGAGTAACTTTTGATATAAGTATATAAAAATAAAAAAATTAACATAGTAATAATATATGATTAAATAATAATATAAAATTTTATACTAATAATTTATCAAAATTAAATTAAAAAATATGAAATAATAAATCAAAAAGAGATATTGATTTCGATTCAACGAAAGAGGATGGATGATTGGGCTTCCAAGAGTGCCCCACGTCCTTCACGTTTAATGTGGTACAGTGTACATTCGTTGAACTCAGGGCAAGAGCTAGAATCATGAAATCTTTACCTTGAGGGAGGGGCCATCCCTAAATAAATAAAAATAAAATATTAAAAAAAAAACAAGTAGAGTCTTCGAGAAATTTAGGAGGGAGGGGAGGGTTAAAGCCTCCTTATTGTGGTGACATGAGGCCCCGCCCCTGGTTGCACTAACGTGAAAGCGACTGATGTGTATGCTGCAAAATTCACAGCCACAAAAGTTAAAAAATAATTTTTATATTTTTATATCAGATAATATATATATCTATTTTTATATTTTATTTAATATTATTTATTATATATTATTTTTTTATTTTCTCCCATTCAATTACATTTTTTAAAAAAAATATGAACAATATTATACTCTTAAAAAATATATAAGATAAATATTTTCCCACCAAAAAACATAGGTTAAGTAAGTGATGTCGGACATTTCACTTGTGAACAAGCTGCGGTGGACAGACGTTCCAATTTCCACACAGTTCTGCCCCACATGTTAGGGGTAAATTTTGGGAACAGGATTCTCCTAAATTTTTTCTCTTAAATAATTAATTATAACAAAAGATATAAAATTATGAAAAAATTTTCACAAATTTTATTTGAATTTTATTAATAATTTTTTTGTATTTTTTTATAATTAATCATTTGAGAGAATAAAAAATTAAAAAATCTTAATCTAATTTTTTAACTTTTTTATGAAACTAATATTAATGATAATAAAAAATTATTTTTTATTAAAAAATATTATTTTTTTAAAATTATATATTAAATTATTAATTTTTATTTAATATAATATTTTTTAATAATTTTTTATTCACATAAAATATGTCAAATAAAATAACACATCCACATAAGTATACTGAGACATTAAACATAACTCACGTGAATGCATTATACTGATCGCCGTATTTTATGTGAATATGCCATTATTGATAACGTTTTAATGTTGATTAATTAGGACAAATACTTGGCGCAACAAGGTGAGCCCACATGGATGCGTCCAGTTTGGCACATCTTAATAACGTTTTTATGTTGATTACGCGGGAATTAGGGCAAATACGCCTACGGCATTGGCGCAACAAGCTGTGCTCTCTCTCTTTCCATTCACTGCATTTAATGGTACACAGAAAAGCTTGTTGCTTTATTCTCACTCTAAATTTTCACAGTAATTACTACTTGCAGCGGATTGAATGCATTGTTTCTGATGTCTGATGCTTATGATAATTGTATAGATACAATTTATTTATCCTAGAGACTACAGTTATATTACTCTTTGGATGTAGATTCTTCGTTTGATGTTTAATCAGTCTTCCGCACTGTCGTCTCGCTGTTGAAATTAAGTTGGTAACTCACTGGTTATTTAAATACAATTTTGGATTTTGTCTTAGTCATTGCAATGATTATAGCTAACACTTTTGGACATGCATGGAATCAAGGAACTTAATTTTGAAGAGGTGATCAATTATCAGCTTATCTTTTATAAATTATAGTGTACATACACAACTTGCTTTGGGTAATCAATTTAAAGTATTCAATTTACTTTGGAATTATCGTGTGGTTTAGTATGGAGCTGGTTAAGGAGTGTTGTCTACCTTTTAATGGCACGTTGTTGCATTTTGCTTTCAGAGGTTATATATGTACACATTTCATTATATATGATTCAAACGTATTTTACATGTTTATTTGGTGTAAGAGATTCTTTTAAATTAAATAAAGACACTCAAGGTTTGAATATTAGCCTCACATTTATTATAAATACTGTTCATAGCATAAAAAGGAGAGATTAAACAGAAAAGAGTGTTTATATACTCAAGTCTGAAATTTCTGATCCACAGCTTGTTGCGCTAATGCGGTAGGCGTATTTGTCCTAATTGAGCTAAAGGTATTAGCATAATCAATATAAAAATGTTATTTATGATGATATATTCACATAACATGCATAAAATAAGATGATATATTTATGTGAGTTACACTTAATGTATTGACATAAATTATGTGAATGCGTTATTTTATATGACACATTTTATATAAATTAAAAATTATTAAAAAATATTACATTAGATAAAAAATAATTATTTAATATATAATTTTAAAAAATAATATTTTAATAAATAATTTAAAAAATAATATTTTAATAAATAATTTTGACACAAATAATATTTGATAAAAAAATCATAAATCTTGCGGCCAATTTTATAGTAGGGTCATCATATACCACCTAAAGATACCAACAAGGTGACGTTGAAGCCGAGCTCGAGGGCTCTGCACTGAAGAGGGGTAGAGAAATTAGGGTGCGATTTCATGCACGCTTGGCGTAGGAAGCCCGAAGCGTTGCCGCCAAGTGAAGTAGAGTCGTTTTGCCCGTGGTTGGGTGGTGTTCCCACAAGGGGAAGGGTCAATAAGAGAGAAAAGGATTTGAGTTTGTAATTCCAGGGATTACCTGTTAAGAACGTTACCTATTTTCAATTTTAACCTTTGATTTTCAATTTTAATCTTTGATTTATTAATAAAAAAATCAAAGACTTAAAACAGTACATGATGTACTTTAATTTGTCCGGTACATTATAGATTTAACCTAATTCTTAGTAATAGACCCTAAATTAACCATATGTTTATCGTACATCGATTATAAAGTCGGTGTAATCATACACCAATGAGTTTTACTTATTATAATCAATTATTTGATTATTATTTTTAACTTTTTAAACCTAATATTTTTGTTTGTTTGCTTAGATGTATATATAAATATTATTAATTAAAATTTATAAATTTTTTATATGTATAATTAATTATTTATAAAAATATATAAATATTATTAATTAAAATTTATAAATTTTTTATGTATACAATTATTTATAATAAAAAAATAATCTAAGTTTTTTATATAAATATAAATATGTATATATATTATCAATTAAAATACATAAAATTATTATATATATTTATGATAAAAGATAAATAAATAAAATATAACTTACACTTTAAATTATAGTCCATTAATATCGATTGTTAATTTAATTTTATGTCAAATCAACAATGTTACACTTGATGCGTGGCGGCGGACGCATGTTAAACGCTTCCCCAAGTTAATGTTAGCACCTTAAAAAAATAAAAACGTTGGCACTGTTAAAATTATTAAAGGCAATTATGCCTTTCAAGTAGGCCCACTTTGGGAACAACATTTTCTTGCGTCTTTTCCCGATTTCTCCTCAATTTGAAATAGTTAATTCCGTTATTTTTTTTTTTTGAAATGAGATTATTCATGCAACCATAAAAATAAGTATCTTACCACGTAAAAAAATATCTTAACCAACATTATTGATTGTTGATTATTTTTAATATCTTATTAATATTTTTTGTTAGAATTAATAATTAATAAATATTCAACAATTCATTAATGAAACTAGTACTAAGAAAAGAATTTTAAGTATCATAACAATCATTTTCAGAAATCTTATTTTAATCCTTGCCAAATGTATCTTGTTTATTTTCGTTCCTCAATGTTGTTATCTTTCTTTTATTTGGTTTTTTATATAGAGATGTTCTTACTTTTATTTTTTATTTTTATTTTTATTATTATTTTGGTAGGTACTTACTTCCATTTTAGTTCTTTTGTCCAAATTACTAATTTAGTTACCAATGTAAGTGGACACATGGATCAAAATATAAGTGGGTATACCAGTAAAGAATCAAAATAATAGAAAATAATCATGAGGCTCAAAATAAAAGTGAATACTTCTATGATGATTGATAAAAATGAAAGAAAGAAAAAATTAGAATGACCAGACAGAAGTGAGTTCATGTGATAGACTGAGAGATCAAAATAAAGAAAGAAGTGGATACATATGTGAGGGATCAAAATAGTGTTTTACTCAGAATACAAATAAGCTACCAATTAAAGTTGGCTCACCTGGTAATAATCAAAGTACTTTAGTTTTTATTTTCACTACTAACAATCTTTCATGGTGAAGTAAAAAATAAATAATTCTTCCATGGTGGATGATATGTAAATATCTTATAAGGTATCACTAAGACCCGTAACATACCTTCACCATGAAATATGATAACCTTCCTTCCCTGTTTACTTTATATTACCAATAAAAAAGAAAAACGACAGTGTTTTATAATTATCAGTTTTTATGAATTTAATTTTCTATAACTTATACTTCTTCTGTTAGCGTCATATTAATTATATATACATAAAAGCAGGGAAAAATATAAAATAAAGAATTAAAATATTTAGTTTGAGCTATTTTTTTTGTTGAACTAATTTACTGTCAGCACAATTAAAAAATATTATTTTAACATTTTAAAATAATTCCAATTAAATGTAGAAGAAAAAAAATTAAATTAAAAGTTATATGTGTGTGTGAGAGAGAAAAGTTTCATAACTGAAAAATAGGATTTTTTATCAAATTGTCACTGATATCAAAATTATTTTTTAAAATGTTATTTTTTTAAATTATTTATTAAATTATTATTTTTTAAAATTATTTACTAAAATATTATTATTTTAAAATTATATACTAAACTGTTATTTTTTTGTCTAATATGTCATTTTTTAATATTTTTTGATCATGTAGGATGTGTTAAACAGAATAACGTAATCTTCATGGATATGTCATCCTGTTTGACACATCCTACGTAGATTTTACACTGAATATGTCAACACGCTTAGCGTAAGCTAAATATGCCAACACGTTTGACGTAACATGGCTATATATTTAGCCCCCCTCGTCCATTTGTGCTATTCACTCCATTTTCTTAATTCTCATTCTCTTTTTACAAATTTTATCTCTCTAAACTCTCTCAATTCTTTATCACCTAATTCATTTGACAGTTACTAGTAGAAGTGGTATCTAAATCTCCGATTTAATCATATTTAGATATTATTCTTTATACATAAGTATTTATTATAATGTGAATTTTTTTGTTTATAATTTATTGATTATTTTTTATTATATTAATGTTTATTATACAATTATATTATTTTATATGTATTTTGAGATTTATAATTTTTTTAACTAATTAATAATGTGATTAATAAAATATGTAGTGTGAATTGTATAAATTATTCTTAGGTAAAATAATAGTAAGAAGGATTGTCGTGGTGAATAGAGCCTTCGGCATGCAACACGTGCACTTAGGTTTAGCTACTATAAATAGGCACCGATCATTCTCAAAAATCACCACATTCAACTACTTCATCCATTTTGTCTCTAAACCCCTATCCACATATATAGTAATTCACTCATCTCATCCTTTTTTTTTTTGTTCTGAAAATCCATTCCTAGCTATGGTTTACGACCCTGGTTTTTTCTTGTTGTACCTTCAAGGCTTTTGGCCTTATTTGCTTATTATAATTTCTGGCTTTACGATTATCAAAGCCCTAAGGTCTCACTTGATTGAGAAACTCAGGAAACCCAAACTCCCCCCAGGTCCCAATTCATGGCCTATAGTTGGTAACCTTCCAGAAATGCTTTCAAACAAGCCAGCATTTCGGTGGATACACAAACTTATGAATGAAATGAACACCGAAATCGCATGTATCCGCCTAGGAAATGTTCATGTAATTCCAGTGACTTGCCCCACCATTGCCCGTGAATTCTTGAGAAAACATGATGCTGCTTTTGCATCAAGACCAATAAGCATGTCCACTGAACTTGTCACTTGTGGATATTTGACGACAGCTCTTGTACCCTTTGGGGAACAATGGAAGAAAATGAAGAAAATTATTATCAAAGATTTGTTCTCCCCCCTCAAGCATCAATGGCTTCAAGACAAAAGGATGCAAGAAGCTGATAACCTTATGTTTTACGTCTACAACAAATGCAAAAATGTGAACGATTGTGGCCTTGTGAATGTTAGGACTGCTGCACAGCAATATGGTGGTAACGTGATCAGAAAACTTATTTTTAATACTAGGTACTTTGGAAAGGGTGGGAATGATGGAGGGCCTGGTTTTGAGGAAGAAGAACATGTACATGCCATTTTCACATTGCTTAAGTACATTTATGCCTTTTGTGTTTCTGATTATATTCCATGCTTGAGGGGACTTGACTTGGATGGTCATGAGAACAAGGTGAAGAAGGCAATGAAGATCATGAAGAAATATCATGATCCCATCATTGAAGATAGAATCAAACAATGGAATGATGGATCAAAGATCGATGGAGAGGACTTGCTTGATATTATGATCTCACTAAAAGATGTCAATAATAACCCATTATTGGCAACGGAGGAAATCAAGGCGCAAATTATAGTAATACCTACACTTCTCCTTCTCCATTTCTGTCTCACATGCATTATTAGCATTTTCCACTTCTCCTTTTCATATTGTATTTTTCTCTCATATTATTTTTTACAACACTTTTTATATTATTAATTACATTTTTTATTATTTTCTTTTATTTAATCACAATTATTAAAAATAATATAAAATAAAAAATAATATAACATCATCATTTTCCTATTAACACTTAGTACACTTTTGGTGAACATATTTTACTAGTCTCCATATCATCAGCCATATTTGCCTTTTATGGCAATGCTTTTTTAACTATGCTATACGACTTTTTTTTTAAAAAAAAAATTCTACTTCAATCAGCTTTGAATCTTAGAGTGATGCTATTTATATACTATTTTTTTATATCATTCTTACACTAATTTTTTATATAATAGAATTACACAAACATATTTTCCAAAACACATTATTTTTCTTTCTTTTTTCTAATAAAATAGGTGTAATAAAAAAATATAAAAATATAGTTTACAAGAATTCCTTAATTTTATTTTTCTCAATGTGTCAATACTTATGCAAAACTCACCTTTTTTATTTTGGTCTTTTACATTTTTTATTCATGAGTAATCTACAAGACTACTTACTAGGATCTTACTTTAATGAAACTTGTTAGGTATTTATTTTTTTTATTTTTTTTGTTTTCAGGATTTTCCTTATTTTTATTTATTATTTAAATTTTTATGATTTATTTTTTTATTCAAATTTATATTATTATTACTTGTCATACTTTTTAAATAATATTTATAAGACCAAAATTTCTGTAAGTGCTTTCGGATTTGAGGTGACTACATCTACCGTCCATAAGTATGCTCCATTATTTTCCTATTTTATTTTTTTTAAAAAAATTGAACATTGAAAAAACATAATTAAGATTAAACTTCAAACATGCAATCTTTACTAAAAAATTGATTGGTTCATTTTGTTTTTTTTTTAATTTGAAGCTGATCATATTATGTTATTTTTGCAGGTTTAATTTTTTTTTTAAAAAAATAGTCTTTTAGTACACGCTTTATGCAGGCACCTCTGCATATTGATATTTGTAGTATTTAAAAAATCAAAGTTCTAAATTTTATTAAAATATGATGTTAGGTGATAAATTGAAATTAAAAGCAATACGTTCAAGCATAGAAATAAAGTCTTCTTACAAGTTACATTCAAATAGCCTTAGAGATTTATATGACATGAAATTCATAAAAAAAATATTTAAAGTAGTTTAAGCGCTATATTACATAAATAAAAATATATATAATTTGGTGTATGACATAAAGAGATGGTATCAACTTCTCCTAAGCAAAAATTATTTGAAAATTTAATCATACAAAGGCACACATATTTTCAGAAGTAAGAAATCGAATATGAAAAACTTGTAAATTTAAGTTCTGTTGTTTTATATTTTATTATTATTGTGCTCTCCAAATGACATAGTAAACATTAGGAGTATAAATGAGTTAAGTCAAACTGAGCACTTGAATCTGAGGTTTGGCTTGTAAATAAATTAAAATAGGCTGCTCAAGTTTTGCTTATTTAGTTAAATAAGTCAAATTTAATACTTGAGTTTGACTTATTTAAAAATATAAAAATTTGAATTCAGTTTGTTTAACTCGTTTATAACTTAATTATTTTTTTTATTTTTATCAAATCTCTTCATAAAATATTTTTTATTTTTTATTAATTTATTAAACTAATAATTAGTAAATATCTTTATAGTAAAAGATGAATTAAAAATAAAAAAATATTATTTTATTCATAATTCATTGCATAAAATAAAAAAATATAGTTTTCCATCATTATAAAAAGAAATTTCAAAATAAACTTTAACACTTAAAAATGTTCAACATATTTTCACAATGAAATGATCTTCTTTCTTTATATACGGAAATAGAGTTTATTAACAATTGTATATATTGTTGTTAATTTTTTATAAATACTTATTAAGATAAATAACTTTAACAATCTTATAAGTTTTATTTTCTAATTAACTATAGTAATTTCTGCCTACATTATATATATATATATATATATATATATATATATATATATATATATATATATATATATATATATATATATATATATATATATATAGAGTTATTTGTGAGCTTCTAATATCAAGTCCATAAAACTTGAGTTTAATTTATTTATAAAATCCAGTCAAAATTAAAGTTTGAATTTATTTATTTAGTTAAATAAACGAGTTTGATCTAATATTTAATGAGTTAAATTTAAATAATTTGCAAATGGCTCAACTCATTTATACCCCTAAGAAACACTGTTTTCGTTCACTAAGATTGGCATTGCAAGACGCAGCATGTTGCAACTTCTGAAAAACATCAATCAAAGTCTAAAAGTATAGACCGTTCACCGAAAATTGAAATTATTTAGAGGCACTTACAAAAATTGGTAACATAAATATTGAATGAAGTTTTAAAATGAAAGTAATAAATAAACTTTAAATAAAGAATAAAAATTTAATTGTAAATTTTAAAATAATAAAATAATCTCACAATGGATTAGAATAATAAAAATTTAGAAAAAAAATAAAAGGCATGGCCTTCACAAGAAAAAAAATATTTAAATATTACTCTCAAAAATTTTGTAACCGTTCAAGTTTAATTAAATAATATTTTATTTTCAATTTAATGATATGTATGATTATTTGATGTCACGTGTTATGCTTTTTAGTTTTAGTAGAGTAATATAATACTCTCTGAGTTTGCAAGAATTTCTCTTCCACAAGTCGTCTACCATTTAGACAACACATAATTATTATTTTTTTCAAAAAAGAATTATAAACCCAGCGAGTTGATATATTACCAACCTGTATATATATTTAACTACTACAATAAAAATCAAACTTCTTGTAGGAATTGATGATTGAAGTGGTGGACAATCCATCAAATGCAGTTGAATGGGCACTTGCAGAAATGATAAATCAGCCTGAGTTGCTTCAACAAGCCACAGAAGAATTGGACAATGTGGTAGGAAAACAAAGGTTGGTCCAGGAATCAGATATTCCTAAGCTCAACTTTGTGAAGGCTTGTGCAAGAGAAGCTTTTCGCCTTCATCCCATTGTGCCTTTTAATGTTCCCCATGTCTCTATGAACGACACAATGGTCGCCAATTACTTGATTCCAAAGGGTAGTCACGTATTGCTAAGCAGGAAAGGTCTCGGGAGAAACCCAAAAGTTTGGAATGAGCCACACAAGTTCAAACCAAAACGCCACCTCAAGAGTGATGGGTCTGACTCTGAGGTGGTATTGACAGAGCCAGATTTGAGGTTCTTATCATTTAGCACAGGAAGGCGTAGTTGTCCTGGAGTCATGCTTGGTACCACAATGACTGTAATGCTATTGGCTCGGTTGCTCCATGGCTTCACTTGGAGTGCACCTCCCAATGTATCAACCATCAACCTTGCCGAGTCCAACGGTGATATGTTTCTTGCTGAGCCACTTGTGGCACTAGCAAAGCCAAGATTAGCAGCAGAGCTGTATCCATAAATTAAGTCAAAATTTACGATCATAAATAATTGTATTTGAATTTGAATGTTTATAATTAGTTGAGTTCAATTGAGAATGTACTACAATAAATGTATTTGAGAATTTCTTTTCGCCTGTAAAGTAGTTAAATTAAAGGTAATGTTGCATGTTCAAAAGTTAATAAAATACAAATTACATATTTTCTTGTGTTCTGTTCAATTTATTATCAGAAACACATATATTTCTACACACACTTATGCAACGGAATACAAAATAGAGAGAGGAAGAGTTTCAAAAAACTTAATACTGCAAAACTTGAATTGTTGATCCGGTACATAGCAAGCCTATTTATAGGCTGAATATAACAATACAATATTAGTAAAACAAAAGCTAACTTAAAAACTATTGGTTGAAGAGGTGGTGGTGCTCCTGACCATACATTTTGGGCGATGCCCACAATTCCTTTTCAGAAGCAGAGCAATTCGGCCCTTAATATCAAAATATGAGTGTGGCCTTCAAATACATTACGTGTGTGTAGCTACAATTTCCAACAAATTCCTACAAGTTGATTTAATATTTTAACATTGCGTCCCTTAAATCAAACTTGCAACTTTATCATTCCGAGTAATTTCTTCAACTTGTAGAACAACTCAACTTTTAAAGATTTTGTAAAAATATCTGCAACCTGCTCTTCAGTAGGACAATATTCAATCACCAATTCTTTTTCAGCTACTAATTCTCGAATTTTGTGGTATCAAATATCAATATGTTTTGACCGCCCATGAAAGACTAGATTTTTACATAATGCAATTGCAGACTTGTTGTCACAAAACATTTCTGTAGGAGCATCACTTCTAAAATTCTTCTCAGTCATACCGCCTGTGTAGCACAATTGGCTGCTGCAATATATTCTGCTTCGGCTGTAGAGAGTGCAACAACTGGTTGTTTCTTAGATGACCATGATATTGCTCCAGTGCCCAGATGAAATGCATACCCTGATGTGCTCTTTCTTGTTTCTAAATCTCCTGCCCAATCACTATATGTATATCCAACAAGTTTCACATCATTATTTTTAGCATAAAAAATTCCATCAGTCAGAGTACCTTTGATGTATCTAAGAATTCTCTTTGCTCCTTGCAAATGGCCAGAGCATGGCTCTTCCATGAATCTACTTAGCAATCCAACTCCAAAGACTATATCTGGTCTAGTCGAAGTCAGATATCTCAAACTTCTAATCAAACTTTTATATTGGGTTAGATCTACTCTTTTGCCATCATTTTCTCTTGTCAGCTTCAACTTCTCTTCAATTGGCGTGGAAGTCGGCTTTGAATTCTCCATCTTGAACTTCTTTAAAATGTCACCAGCATATTTCTTCTGAGAAATGAAGATTCCATCATTCTGTTGATCGACCTCAATGCCAAGAAAATAGGACATTAGGCCTAAATCTGTCATTTGAAAGCAGCTTATCATAGCCTCCCGAATTCTCGTAATTATCTTTAGATTATTCCCAGTAAAGATTAGATCATCAATATAAAGACACACAATAAGAATATCTCCAGGCTCAACAAATTTAATATATAAAGTGTGCTCAAATGGACATCTTTGAAAACCATGTTGTATGAAGTAGGAATCAATCTTCTTGTACCATGCTCTTGGTGCCTGCTTCAAGCCATACAAAGCTTTCTTCAACCTGTACACTTTGTCTTCTTTTCCTTTGATCACATATCCTGCAGGCTGTTCAACATATACTTCTTCTTCCAAAGTACCATTAAGAAATGCAGACTTAACATCCATTTGATATATTTTCCAATCATTTTGTGCTGAGAGGGAAATAATCATTCGGATTGTATCTAACCTTGCAACGGGGGCAAATACCTCAAAGTAATCAATACCTGGCTTTTGCTTGTACCCTTTAGCCACCAATCTCGCTTTATAGCGATCAATTTCACCATTGGGTTTGTACTTAGTCTTGTACACCCACTTTACTCTAATAGGCCTTTTGTCTAGTGGCAAATCCATCAACTCCTATGTTTCATTCTTCTCAATTGCATGGATCTCATCATCCATAGCTTTTCTCCAATTCTCATTGTTTGAGGCTTCTTCAAATAACACAGGTTCACAATCTGCAAATAAAGCAAAATTGATAATCTCCTCATCAGATGGATCATTGTCATTACCAACAACATAATCTTGTAATCTGGCTGGTAGTTGATGATGCCTTCGTGGTCTACTGGGTGATTCTGGTTCATCATGAGTTTGAATTCCATGCCCATTCTCCTCTTCATAATTGTCTGGAATCACCACCGGCTCCTTTTGGGACTTTGAAGACCAATTCCACATTCCTTCTTCATCAAAAGTCACATCTCTACTGATGATCACCTTTTTTGTCTCTGGATTGTAAAGTTTGTAGGCCTTTGAATTTGTGTTGTAGCCAACAAAAATACATTTTTCACCTTTGTCATCTAATTTCTTCCTGAGCTGGTTTGGTACATGGGCATATGCAATACACCCAAAAACTCCGAGATGCCGTATTGATGGTCTCCTTCCACTCCAAGCTTCTTCGGGTGTCTTATCATGAACGCTCTTTGTAGGACACCTGTTCAAAATATAATTTGCAGTGGCAACTGCTTCCACCCAAAATTCTTTAGGCATTTGTTTGGCTTTCATCATACATCTTACCATGTCCATGATTGTCCTGTTCTTCCTTTCAGTAACATCATTTTGTTGAGGTGTGTATATGGTTGTAAGTTGATGTTGAATTCCATGCTGCTCAAAGAAATCTGTACACGCAAGGTATTCTTGGCCTCTATCTGTTCTGAGTGCTTTGATTCTGCAGCCACTTTGCTTTTCTACAAATGCTTTTATCACAAGCTTCTGATTTTTGCTTCAGGAAATATATCCAAGTCTTTCTGCTAAAATCATCAATGAAAGTAATAAAATACCTGCTACCGCCTTGTGTTGGTATTTCAACCGAGCATAGATCTAAATGAACTATCTCCAACAACTTTTTTGCTCTCCAAGAATTTTCTGTTGGAAATGATTCTCTGTGCTTCTTTCCCATTTGGCAGGTCTCACAGACTCTATTAGGAATATTCACAACAGGCAAACCAGAAACATATTCTTTCTGTGACAGAAAATTCAAACTAGAAAAATGATAATGCCCAAAGCGCATATGCCACAACTAATCATCATTTGGTATTATGGAACTCAAACAAGGAAATTTATCATGTTGAATTTTTAAGGGAAATAGGCGATTTGGAGTCATTTGTACCTTTGCAATGAATCTCCCATTTTTGTCAATCAACGTGCAGTAGCCATGATGAATCTGCATGTTGTAACCTTTCTCTGATAGTTGTCCCATACTCAATAGATTGTGATGAAGACCAGGAGCATAGAAAACATCAGAGATAAAATTTTGTGAACCATCTTTCAACCTGATAGCAATTTGGCCTTTTCCCAATATTGGAATATTTGAATTATTTCTAAATTTCACGGTAGATTTTACTGTTTCATTTATTGAAGAAAATGGCTCCTTTTTCCTACACATGTGATTACTACACCCGGTATCCAAATACCAAATATTTTCATCTTCTAAATATGCATCACTTGCCAAAAGTAAGCATTGTGGATTATCAAAATTCTCACCA
The DNA here is from genome assembly GCA_029884595.1 of Ormosia semicastrata. Taxonomy (NCBI): domain Eukaryota; kingdom Viridiplantae; phylum Streptophyta; class Magnoliopsida; order Fabales; family Fabaceae; genus Ormosia; species Ormosia semicastrata. Next base: position 32,473,395 of record JAQQTO010000057.1, on the reverse strand, counting down.
ACATCTTGATACTGATTTTCTACTATGTTTGCCTAATGTTTGAATCTACAATCTGCAGCTTTATGCCCAAATTTTCCACAGTAAAAACAATTAAAATTTGTTCTTTCTTGATAATTGTTACCTCTTCCTCTTCCTCGGTTGGTAAACCCAAAATTGTTTCCACCTCTTCCTTGACTGGATGATCTAAAATTATTTTTTCTTCCTGGTTGAAATTACTACGACCTCTTCCTCTGAAGTTTCCACGGCCTCTACCTCTGAAATTTCCTCTTCCTCCATTATTGAAATTATCACGACCTCCACCTTCTGCACTTTGACTGGATTCAGCAAGGTTGTTAAAATTCACCTGACTTTTCCAGGCTTGTTCATTTACTTTTTCTGTTTTCTCCAAAATTCTGCTTACATGACTTTCAATGCTTCCCTGCAACTCTGCTACTGACATGGTGTCTGTATTGTGGGACTCAATTATTGTAGTCACCACATGGTCAAACTTCATTGGCATAGTACGTAGAATTTTTTCTACCACCTTGCTGTCGGGAATATCTTCTCCATACACCCTCATCTTGTTGACGAGATCTGTAACACGTGAAAAATATTGTTCCACAGATTCAGTACTGGACATTTCGTACCTTTTATATTCCCTTTGCAGAGATTGCAGTTTGGATTTCTGGGCCTTCTCCACTTCTTTGTAAGACAACTTCAAAATATCTCATGCTTCTTTGGTAGTTTTGGTATTTGCAATTTTGCCAAAAATTGAATAATCAACGCCTTGGTGAATTTGTGAGAGTGCTAACTGGTCCTTCCTTTTTGCGGTATCGTCAGCTCCTTCTGCTAATCCTGGTTCAACAAAGCTCCAAATATTGTGAGCTCTCAAATGTGTAAACATCAAAAGTTCCCAATAATAAAAATCTAATTTCCCATCTAGCTTGGAACCGGACTATACAATATTATAATTGGTGGCCATATCTCTCTCTCTGTTAAAAGTGTATCAACTCTTTATATTTTTTTTATAACACGGGGAGAACACTCTTATTTCTCACCAACTCAATATTTATTTTACTCACACTATCACCAAACTCTCAAGCTCTGATACCAATTTTTTATCAGAAACACATATATTTCTACACACACTTATGCAGCGGAATACGAAATAGAGAGAGGAAGAGTTTCAAAAAACTTAATACTGCAAAACTTGAATTATTGATCCAGTACATAGCAAGCCTATTTATAGGCTGAATATAACAATACAATATTAGTAAAACAAAAGCTAACTTAAAAACTATTAGTTGAAGAGGTGGTGGTGCTCCTGACCATACATTTTGGGCGGTGCCCACAATTCCTTTTCAGAAGCAGAGCAATTCGGGCCTTAATATCAAAATGTGCAGTGCGGCCTTCAAATACATTGGCTACTGTTCTGAACGGATTCAGAAGGATACCTGTGGAAGGTATGTTTTGGTGGTTTCCTCCCTTCTGCAGCTGCGTTCCACCGTCAAGGTCCAGCGGGGGTGGTACCTGCAAAAAGGACTCCGATGCTCAAGTCAGCTAGTATGCTAAAGTGTTTGTTACTCAATCAAACGTTACCCGTTTAGGTTTACTTAGCTTGATCTTTATGGAGCATGATTGGAGTCAGAGCATTCAATGCAGGTATTATTGTAATGTGGACGTTATAGTCATTTATTGAGAGGAGAGGTTATAGAATTAAGGAGATTCGTATTGGCAGTTACGAAGATTTGTTGATTCCCTGATCCTTCATGAATTAGGCATTCCGAGTTCTTACGGCACTTTCTGGGGTGTTGTGGAGGAGTAAGATGGAGCGTGTGCTGGGTTGACCCTTCTGAGTAGGATACCGGTCCACGGTCCAGAACAGTTGCCCCCAGCTTGGTGCTTCGACGGGGTAGTCAAGTGCCAAGGTATTCAGCTTCATAAAACGTGACGAGCTACACCCTGACTTCAAAGCCAGGTTTCGCGATGTCTCATGCCAAGGTCGACGTTCATTGTATTAAAAATGTCGTCAGGGTTGGAGATCGGTAAATCCGTACCTCTTGTCCCGGAGTCTGGATCTTGATGCTTCCTCGGAATTTGGATCTTGTTCCTAGACTTCTGGAAACTTGTAGAAATCCGAATCCTTATCTTTGAAAACTGTTGCTTCTGACTTAAATGGGAAATAAGGATCCTTTAAAAGAGGATCAGTTTCAATGTTTCCCAGATCTGTTGCTCTCGTAACCAATAAGAAAGGGAGAGAATTTAATGTCGTTGATTTGATTCGTAGGGTCGGTCAAAGCCTCCTGTTCTATAAATACAAAGGGTTCACGCCTGGTACGATCATTCCTTTTTTCTCCTAATCCTGCAATATTCCAAAATGGTTTTGCTGTTCTTACGCCTGTGCTTGTATTCAGAGGGGATTAGAGAAGTTTTGCCTTCTGTAAAGGCCACCATTTTTCTACTTTTTCCAAAATATTTGAAGATACCTCTTTTCCTGCTAAAAACCTTGTTTCATTAGGAACTTTTCTTTCCCAGCGTAATAAGGACGGGGACTTTACCTTCCCAGCGTACGATGGAATGTCTAATTCATACTTCTTCGCTGGGAAGTTCTGTGATCCCTGTCGTGTTGGACGGAGGTAATTAGAGAAATAGAGCTCTTCCTGGTCCTCCTTTTAGATAAGCCGGGGGGGACCACTGAAGTAATTGCTTCCAGGCATCCCGGGATGATCATGAAGAAGTTCATTCCACGCCCAACTCTGTTCAACCGAGGAGGACGCAGGTCGGTCTTCTTTTATCCTTGTGAGTGAAGCCGATGAGTGGTATGGCTGAAATTTCCTGAGTCCGCGGCAGTGTTCTGTTCCGGTTATGTCTAATTTTTTGAAGCCGATCCACTTTCTCAAGAAGCCTCAACAGGGAAGAGACCGGTGTATGCTCTAGAGAATCTGGATGTGAAAGTTCACAGCAAAAAGTTGGCCTCCAGGCTTTGTTAGTGCTGTTTAGCCTTTTCATATCCTTTGTTTTCCTTCTCCCTTGTATTGATGTATGACGATGTATGAAATGAAATAAATTCTGATTGAATTGACAAGCAACTTCTTTGACCCTTTTTGACTTGTGGAATTTATATTGTACTGAGGTGAGTCCAATGCTCGCCCTGTATAACATGCCCCCAGCTCTGTACTTTGCCGAGATAGACAAAGTGCAAAGCTTAAGCAACTAAATCGGGGTACCTGTTACCGTGAAGGGATTTACCGGGATACGGAATGAGCTGGGGTCTTTATTATTTTGTAGACGTTGTAGATACTAGGGTTGGTTGGTTCTGCTGAGTGGCCGTCCCCTCAACTGCCATGACAACGATGTGGGCCACGTGGCTTGCTCTGGTTGAGGAGTCATGCATAGTACTTTGCGCGCCATAATGAACATCTTTTCAAATTCAGACTGAATGGATGGAAATGTCCCCTAACTGTAGCTCCTATAAATAGGGCTTCGTCCTTCCATTTTTCACCTTTTACTGCGCTTAAAAACTGGTTGCCTGAGAGGAAATCCAACAAGTTTTCACGGCTGTCAGCGGTGGTGCTTGGGTTTTAAAGCAGCGTCAACCAACATTTGTCAAGGTATTTTCTTCCTCTAAACACCATTTTTACTGATAAGTTGAATATGCGAATGCCCTTCTGGTGGACTGTTTGCTTTTCTCTTCTGTTAACTTTGGGGATAGCTATTTCGTCCCCTCTTCTAATGGCGTTACCTGATGATGCACCTCCCTTACTGCGCGCGCACCAAGGATGTCCTTTCGAGGCTTAAGTCTCGGTGGGTGCAGAGGTCGGTGCGTGGGTGTTAGTTTGCTGCTCGCCCAGTGCCATGTTTGGATGTTTTGAACATCTTTGGTTCTAACCCTAGGCCTCTGTGTGTCTTTCAGGAAACTAAATGGCCAGAAGAAGGTGGCCAAGAGGTGAAGCTTCTGCCGCGACCTCGGATCAACAAGCGGAGCAGGAGATTAGGATTCGCTGAGGTCCTTTGTTGCCCTGTACGTGGGTTACAGATGATGCCTATGACAGGATATCCCGTTATGAGTCCGGTGCTGAACTAGATAGGCTAAAAGAATACCTGGAGCTAACCGAGGGCGGTGAAAGGGACGATGAGTTCGTGATTTTGTCCCCGGGGAGAGAACGAGTGTGCTGGACCCGTGAAGAAGGTGAGCACTTCATGTATCTCTACGAGGACTTTTTCACGCGGTTTGGACTACAACTTCCCTTGAATGATTTCATATTGCTATTCTCCGGACTCTTCATGCTGCCCCCAGTCAAATTCATCCCAACAGCTGGGCAAACATCCTGGCCTTCGAAAGAATATGCCGGGTAGTTGGGTTGCGATGCTCTGATGGGGCATTCTTTTATTTCCACACCTGGTATTCAACCCTTGGAGCCTGTGCTCGACATCAGTCTTGGCTCTCAGTTCGATCCCGGCAAGGAAGGGCTGTATTCTTGCCGTACTTGGAGAGTTACAAAGACTTCAAGGAGAAATTCTTCAAATTGAAGGCGGCGAGTGGTAGTCGTCCCTTTCGGCTGGGTAATGGTGAGGAGACGGTATTCAATATTTACTGGAATCTGGCGGCATGGAGCATCCCTACTCAATCATTTGAGAAGGAGATCAACCAGCTCACTGATGAAGAGGTTGAATGTGTGAACTTCTTCGACATGTGGGTTGAAGAGGTCGGCAAGATCCGGCCTAAAGATATTTTAGATAGCCCGGATGATGACGAACTCTGGACTATGCTAGGTAACGTCGGTCAGCCGTGGTGTATATTTAAATGCTTAATGTTTTAATGCATCTGACTTTTACTTCTATGTTTTGCAGAGAGCTTAGCCGAGATGGTGGGTGGTGATTCTTTGGCTATTTTGGAGGCACTTAGGGCAAGGAATTCTGATGTTCCAATGAGTCCTCCAGTGGGGTTCATGTCGTCCCCTACGAGCGCGGTGCCTGAGGTTCCTTTTGAGGTGGTGGAACCTATCAATGTGGATGATTCTCCTGAATTACCTCGGGGACGCAAGAGGACGGCGTTGGAAGAAGGGCAGTCTAGTGGCCGAAGTAAGAGGATAGCGACAGAAGAAATTTCTAGGCCAATAGAGCTGTTCCGGGAGGAAGCAGATCCCCGGGAATTTATTGACTTCAATATCCTTGATGAAGAGGTTGTGGATCACTTCGCCCGACGCAGGCCAAAGGAAGCTTTGTTGGCTTTCGAAAACATGGGGATCCATATTGCTGCCGAAGCTCGGTTCTTAGAGCTCGCCCTCGAGGATCGTGAATGAGAAATGACGGACAAACTGGCCGCCGCCAAGAGTGGTGAAACCAAAGCTCTTAAGGATCTGGAGGATTCCTCAAAGGCCAAAGATGAAGCTTTACTTCGGGTAAAGGAGTTAAAAGCCGAAGTAGTTGCTTTGAAGGATGCCAGTAAAGCGAGAGAAGCCACCCTGACCGAGCAGCAGAAGTAGATTGCGACGCTCCGGGCTGAAAGTGACAATTCTCGAGCCAAGTCTCAGTGGTGTGAGGCTAAGATTACCACTCTTCAAGCCGATGTCAACCAGCTGATATCGTTGTGCACAAAGATAAAAGAAGATCAATTCAGCAACGCTGTCAGCCAAGTTCAACATTTCAACCCCGGGGTTGCATTGGTTTTGGATGGGCTTGACTCCGGAAATGTGGTTCGGGAGGGGTCTCTTGTAGCTCCTCGTGTGGCTTCCTCAGACTTAGCTGAAGATTCCAACATCCGTGGTCCGGACTCAGCCGCAAACTAGGGTTTTTTTTTAACCTTCTGCGCGAGGTCTTGGTTTATCTGTACCCTTGTTATTTTTGTAAACATCAACCCAGATTTTGGGCTTTATTATCGTTGTTCTTGCTGACCGAGATGCCATATTCTTTACTTTGTATGACTGCTTTGAACCTTAGCTTAAGATCCGATGTCCAGACAAATCCGGCATTTAAGATCCGTGCCAAAGGTAAGAAACAATGTTCGGGGTCCTTTTTAGGATACCGCGCGACAAAGTTTTAACAAATTAGTCCTTTCCGAGGTCGTTTAGTGTTTTTAGTTTGGTGCTAGAATTTTTCCAATATAGGATTTTTCTATTGCACGGACTATGTAACACATCTCGGTTGGTACTATGAAGTAATTGAAAACTTTAAAACTGAATTGAATAAACGGTACAATAGAAGAAATAGCACTTACTTTATTGAATATCATAATGTGCGTTTCATAACAATTGGGCAGATCAAACAAAGTTTAACTAGGAGACTAGGACTGACAAGACACTTAACTGTAGTATTTTCTAAGTTTGTCTGCATTCCAAAAATTTTTTACCGGCCTTCTTGTCAAAGTTTCTAGGGTATAAGCTCCTTTTCCGGTGCTGATTACTACGCGGTAAGGACCCTCCTAGTTAGGGGCTAGTTTTCCTTGGGAGGCATTCCTTCCACCGACATCGGCTCTGCGGAGTACTAAATCGCCCGGCTGGAATCTTCTCGGAATGACCTTCAGATTGTACCGGGATGCCGTTCTCTACTTGATCGCGGCATTTCGTATGTGGGCAATACGTCTCATTTCCTCCAACAAGTCCAAGTCCTCCCTGATTAGCCCGGGGTTATCATCATACGAGAAGTTCTGAGAACGCAGACTTGGTTCTCCAATTTCCACCGGGATCATGGCCTCACATCCGAATGTTAGCTTGAAAGGAGTTTCGCTCGTCGAGGAGTGGGGAGTAGATCGGTAGGCCCAAAGGACGTGGTCCAACTACTCAGCCCAATTCCCTTTTGCCTCATCTAACCTTCTCTTCAAACATCGGACTATGATCCGATTTGTGGCTTCGGCCTGCCTGTTTGTCCTGGGGTTCTCGACTGCGCTACAATGATATTTTATTTTCAGCCTAGAAAGTAGTTCTTCGAACCCCTTGTCTTTAAACTGCATCCTATTATCCGTAACAATTGACTCCGGAACACCGAATTTGGTAATAATGTGGCGCCAAGTAAATTTTTGAACTCGAGCCGAGGTGATGATGACTACGGGCTCAGCTTCAATCCACTTGGTAAAGTAATCCACCGCAACAATCAAGAATTTCAGCTGCCCGGGTGCCTGAGGGAACGGACCCAGGATGTCCATTCCCCACTGATAAAAGGGCCAGGGTATGAACATCGTGGATAGTTCTTCAGGTGGGGCGTGATAGTGATCCAAATGCTGCTGGCACTTATCACATACTTGAACATGTGCAAGAGCATCTGCTTCCATCGTCGACCAGTAGTAACCTGCCCTGAGAGCCTTCAGAGCTAGGGCTTTCCCTCCCAGATGGTGTCCACAACTCCCTTCATGACTTCGGCCAAAACATATTTGGCTTCTTTGGGCGTAAGGCACTTAAGGAGGGGTAAGGAAAATCCCCATTGGTAAAGCTGTCCATTATAGATGGTATACCTGACCGCGGTTCTCTTTAGCCTCGATGCTTCCTTTGGGTCATCAGGGAGGTTGCCGGACTGTAAGTACTCCACCAATGGCATAGTCCAATCGTGCTCTTCCCCGTTAACCTGGAAAACTGCCATGTCGGCAATTGATGGTTGTTGGATGATCTCCTGAATCATAGAACGGTTATTACCCGGGCTTTTAGTGCTAGCCAATTTAGACAAGAGATCGGCCCTTGAATTCTGCTCTCTCGGGATGTGTTCTAGCTGTACCGACTAAAAACTTGAGAGAAGCTGCTTTACTTTCAGCAAATACCTCTGTAAAAGTGGCTCTTTTGCTTGATAATCACCTCGGATCTGTGAAGTTACGAGTTGGGAGTCACTGCATAGTTTAAGTTTGGTGGCTCCCAAGTCCCTAGCCATCGTTAGTCCGGCAATGCATGCTTCATATTCGGCTTGATTGTTCGAGGTGGGAAACTCGAACCTAAGGGAATTTTCAATGTTGACCCCATCGAAACTTTCTATTATCACCCCGGCGCCACTGCCTTTTGGGTTTGAGGACCTATCAACAAACACGGTCCATTGTTTTTCTTCGGCTTTATTTGTTTCCGAGGTTAATTCTGCTAGAAAATCCGAGAGTGCTTGCACCTTGATTGCTACTCTAGGTTCGTAGGTGATTCCAAACTCGAAAAGCTCAATGGACCATGTAATCATCATTCCTGCCAAGTTCGGTTTGTGCAATATTTGTCGGATAGGCTGGTTTGTTCTTACCACCACCGGGTGGCATTAGAAATACTGTCTTAACCTTTTGGCCACAATAATGAGTGAAAATATGACCTTCTCAATCTTCTGATATCGGGGCTCGGGGCCTTGTAATACTTTGCTCACAAAATAGACCGGCTTCTGGACACCCTCGGATTCCCTGACAAGTACTGCACTAACGGCTTCCTCATGAATGGAGAGGTATATGTACAGTGTTTCTCCTGGCTCAGGTCTTGTGAGAATTAGGGGGGATGACAAGATATTCTTCAAGGAGACGAATGCGTCCTCGCACTTCTGAGTCCATTCAAACCCGGTCCCATTTTTCAACAATTTAAAAAGTAGGAGGGATTTGTTAGCAGCTCCAGCCAAAAAACGCGTAAGAGCCGCGATCCGTCCATTTAGCTGCTGTACTTCTTTCACATTCCGGGGGCTGTGCATGTCGAGCACGGCCTTACACTTGTCGGGGTTTGCCTTAATTCCCTGGTGTGTCAACATGAACCCCAGAAACTTTCCAGCCTGGACCCCGAATGCACACTTCTCCGGGTTAAGCCTCATATTATGCTTCCTAAGCTGTTCAAACACTTCTTCTAAATCCGAGGTATGGGATCCTGACACCGAGGTCTTGACTATCATATCGTCGATGTAGACCTCTAGCATTCTCCCTATCTGATCTTCAAAGACCCTGTTCATCATTCTCTGATATGTAGCTCCGACATTTTTCAACCCGAAAGGCATCATTCTGTAGTAGTAACTTGCCTTTTCAGTGATGAATGCGGTTTTATCTTCGTCCCCGGGGTACATCGAAATCTGATTGTACCCGGAGTAAGCGTCCATGAAAGACAGTAGTTGGAAACTGGAGGAACTATCAACCAGCTTGTCCACATTAGGGAGGGGGTATGGATCCTTAGAGCACGCCTTGTTTAAGTCGGTGTAGTCCACACACATCCTCCACTTGCTGTTGGATTTTTTAACCAAGACAACGTTGGACAGCCAGGTGGTATATGAAATCTCCCTGATGAATCTGGCGTTCAGGAACTCTTTTACTTGTCCTTCAATGACTTGCTGCCTTTCTGGGCCAACCTTCCTCTTCTTTTGAGAGACTGGCTTTGCATCTCGTTTAATAGATAAACGATGACAGATGAAAGCGGGGTCAATTCCAGGCATATTAGCAGATGTCCAGGCAAAAAGATCTTTATTTTCTTGCCAAAGTTTTATCAATTGAGCTTTCTCCTGCTCGTCGAGGTTCGCCCCAATCTTGGTGGTTTGATTAGGTTTATCACCAAGCTGCAACAGGATCAAGTCTCCGTTGGGCTGGGGTCTAGTGCCTCAGATTTCCTCTTGTGCATCCAGTTTGGTCATTAAAACATTGACTTGGTGGGTTGGAATGGGTGTGCGCGCCTTCTTATTTCTGGATGCCCTACTGATTTTCAGACTTTCGTTATAGCATTTGCGGGCTGCAATCTGATCACCCTTAACCGTGACCACTTTATTATCCCGGTTAAGGAATTTCATGGCTTGGTGGGCGGTGAAGATTACAGCGGCCATGCTGTTCAACGTGGGACGCCCCAAAATGATGTTGTAGGCCGAGGGACAATCCACAACCAAGAATCTCACATTCACGGTTCTATACGCGCTATCGTCACCCAAGGTCAAAAAAGTATCGAAGTATCCAACCGGGGTGGCCTTCTCCCCAGAGAAACCAGTGAGCTCACCTTCATATGGTGCCAATTCAGACAAAAGGAATTCCAACCTTTCGAAGGCGTCCATAAATATGATATCTGCCGAACTTCCCTGGTCCACAAAAATTCGACGGACTTCGGCGTTGGATATTATTCCAGAGATCACTAGGGGGTCGTCGTGATCCCGGATGATATCACCGTAGTCATCCTCGGAAAAAGAGATGGGAGGTGCTCAATTATTTCTGACGGGTGGTCTTAGTGAAGAACTCGGCACGCTTAAAATCGCCATCCGAAGTGCCTTTTTTCGGGAGTTATTTGACACTCCTCCTCCAGCGAACCCTCCAGCGATGGTGTGGATTAATCTATCCTTCCAGTATCCGCCTTCTTGGGCGTCCCGGTTTGGTCCTTGTCTGTTCTCATCTCGGTGTGTTGGGCTTCGAGATCTTCTGACGGGACTTCGGTTTCGTCCGGCTGGGCTACGGGTTCTTTGCCGATGTTAGTTTGGACTTCGCCGTGGACTTCGGCTTCGTCTCTGACTCCTTCTCCTTCCGTGGTCTTGACTGCCACGAAAACCACTAATGTACTTCTGCAGACGTCCCTCTTTGATCAGGGACTCGATAACATCTCGGAGCTGATAGAAATCTTCGGTCTCATGGCCATAACTGTTGTGCCACTTGCAATGCTTCGAATGATCCCTCTGGGACTGTTTTTTAACAGGTGGTGGCCTTTTGATATCCTGGAACTCGGTTTGAAGGACCTCCTTCAAGATTGTTTCTCGAGGGGTGTTCAAAGGAGTATACTCAGAATATTTAGGTCTATACCGCTCACTCTTGGAGGGATCTCGGGGCTGGCCGGAATTGTGATTCTTTTTCTGAACTGGCTCACCTTTCTCGAGGATTTCTTTTGCCCTGGTAATCTCCTCCAGTTCCACGTACTTATATGCCCGTAAGTGGAACTCATCTAAGCTGGCCGGATTCTTTTTTGCCAGTGACCGGAAGAAATCTGAATCAGTCCGTAGACCGTTTCTGGCGTAATGGAGGGCTATCCTGTCATCGAGGTTTTCAATACCCACGCAAGCATGACTGAATCTCTTGATGTACTCGCGCAGGGATTCATCACTCTTTTGGCGAATTCCAGAGAGAGAATCAATTGACTTCGGTCGTTCTTTGGCAGTAGTATAATGCAACAAGAACCGTTGCGTGAGGTCTCCCCATCTTGTAATTTTTGTCCGTAAGGTTACGAACCAACGAAGAGCATCCTTCTTCAAGAAGAGTGGGAAGGCACGACATAACAGCTCTGGGGTATACCCGTAGAGCTGCATGGACTAAGTATAAGCGTCCAAGTGCTCTTGTGGATCTGTGGTCCCGTCGTAGGGCTCTAAATTGCTCGGGGGCTTGAAGTTCCTCGGGACCCTGTATGCTATTAAGGCATCGGAGAATTGCTGCTGACGACCGGGGATCGGGTCACTGTTCTCTATGACCCCGACACCGACATATTGGGTTTCCCTTTGAACAGTGACTCGTTCACCCCCCTCATTGCCAGCCTGCGCAAACCTTTCTAAATTGTTCAAACGGCGGCGCTGTTCCTCCAACTGACACCGTTGGTTGTCAATCAGTGCGGTCTGTTGGTGCAGTAATTCTCGAAGTTCATTTCTCACCATTCCAGATTGTGAGTTGTCCTCATAATGTGAATGATCAGCATCTAAGTTAGGGATTCCCAAGTGGGCATGCGCTGGGACCCTTGCAGCTTGATTTGCGTTGTTCTCTCCGGTTAGGGGGTAGACAAGTCTATCCCGGACAGAGACCCTTCGCGAGGGGACTGGACTTTCAGCTGATGCTGAAGTTTCATGTCCCTCATTTAGCGTCTCTACCAGAACAGGCCTGCTCCTTACGACGGAGGTTTCTGGTGGTGCGACGGAAGGAGGGTCGTGCTAAACGGCTAGGCCCTGTCCGTGAGCAGAGGCAGCATGTGCAGCACTTCCTCTCCGCTGATTTTGCCTCGTACTCACCATGATGGAAGTGGGAATAGTAATTTATCACAATTCCCACAGACAGCGCCAAATGTTCTGAACGGATTCAGAAGGATACCTGTGGAAGGTATGATTTGGTGGTTTCTTCCCTTCTGCAGCTGCATTCCATCGTCAAGGTCCGGCGAGGGTGGTACCTGCAAAAAGGACTCCGATGCTTAAGTCAGCTAGTATGCTAAGGTGTTTGTTACTTAATCAAACGTTACCCGTTTAGGTTTACTTAGCTTGATTTTTATGGAGCATGATTGGAGTCAGAGCATTCAATGCAGGTATTATTGTAATGTAGACGTTGTAGTCATTTATTGAGAGGAGAGGTTATAGAATCAAGGAGATTCGTATTGGCAGTTACGAAGATCTGTTGATTCCCTGATCCTTCATGAATTAGGCATTCCGAGGTCTTACGGCACTTTTCGGGGTGTTGATGGAGGAGTAAGATGGAGCGTGTGCCGGGTTGACCCTTCTGAGTAGGATTCTGGTCCACGGTCCAGAACAGCTACAATTTCCAATAAATTCCTACAAGTTGATTTAATATTTTAACACAATTTATCTCTAAATTTGTGTAGAATAATATGTGGCATAACTTGCAAATAAGTCACGCGCACTAGATAAATGAACAGTTTAAAATTTTTGCTTGCAAATTCATTTAGCGACTCTTATAGTTGTAGAGCTTTAGAAGACGAATTCTTTGTTAAATGATGTCACTCTTTACAATACTTCATTGAGTTATTTATAAGATTTCAGTTAAATTTCTAAAAAAATTCAATTTTCTTAAATCTTGTGTATTGATAGGTAACAATATTTTCCTTAAATTAATGGCCTACTTCATGGCCAATTATCTATTTTTCATAAGCGTAGTGTTACCACAAGCTACTTGCCTACTGGCAAACACCATCAAGTGTTAGTACCCAGACAAGACTCAGCCAATGTTGGATGATTTTGAAATCTGCATGACTTTATCGATATGCGTATGCTACTCGTGCACAGCCTATGTGAAATATTTATTTTGAAGGACCCACGTGAAATATAATGTATATCTTGCCAAAAATACCAAACTGTTACTGTTAGTAAAATTATTTATTAAAATATTAATTTATTTAAATTATTTATCAAATTATTATTTTTTAAACTATTTATCAAAATGTCACTCTTTTAAAATTATATACTAAACTACCACTCTTTTATCCTACGTGACATTTTTTAATATTTTCCACGTCAGCAAGGATGCGTCATCCTACTTGGCGCATCCTTGCTTACGTGGACAAAGAAAACTCCAACAAGGGTGGCGTAACCAAGCCACCTGCGCCACCCTTATTGGCGCAACCAGGACACGTGTATTCAGATTATTTAGTTGTTAGAGATGGCCCTGTTTAACTCTACAATCGCTTACAAGTCCCTGTAAGTGTGCAACCCTAAAATATAATTATTTTTAATTTGTCATTTTTAATGTAATAAATGTGATTAAATTTTGAAAAAATGAAGACAATGTAATAAATGCATGATAGGGATGTATGTTTAAAAAAAACAAAAATATTATTTCACACGGATTTAAATTTGTAAAATCACTTATAAAATGACATCCACCAATATTATTGTACTTGCATTTAATATGAGAGTACTAGAGTACTCTATTAAAATTGTAACATGTGACAATATACAACTATATAATCTGTCATATTAAAATTTATTTTTTTAAATTAAATTATATGGAATAATACTTTAAGAATATTTTAGAATTTATATCTTTTTCTAAAGCGAAATTGGTATGAGTCTTTTTTTGAAGACTTACCCAAGGATCGAACACATATTCTTTCTTATGAAACAAATTTTCAGTCTTCCAATACCAATGTTAGTTTCTAATAAACTACTTATACTTTCACCTTTTGAATGAATATTCCAAAGTTTAATTAATGTATAAGTCTCCATATTTTTTTAAACAAATTTTTAAAAAGGTTCTCATAATGTAAAAAATTATAACATGATAAGTGCCTAATCTTGCAACTTCATAAGAGGAGTACATTGATATCGAAATCCAATAGAATTCATCACTCGATGGTAAATTGATGGTCATACTCATCTCCATTTTGAAAAGTCAGGCTTAATCCTTCATGGTAGAAGAAGATTGTCAATTTTAACTATACTCGCTCTTTTAAATATGATATATCTCTAATCTGAACATGCAGTTATCTCAATCATCTCCCTCCCAATTTGTAATTGTTTGAATTGGAGTGAAAATTTTGACAGAGTTTTTCCTAAATATTGGACCTCCCCAAAAGCACATATACCTGTTTAATTCACCAGTTACCAAGATCTTTAACAAAAACTAAAATTGAGCGGCAAACATATTTAATCCAATAAGGGCACCAAAATCACAATAATCTATTATCAATAGTATGTTACACAAAACCACTAAATATAATGTTATCACACTGATGACATATAAGATGGGCCCGCATCAGAATGTGGTGGCCTGTGAGATGGATCGGAAGAAGGACCTAGCTGTGATGGGTATGATGGGTAACCTGGTGGCAGGTAAGGGTATGGTGGGTAACCATGCGGTAGGTACGGATACGAGGGGTAACTCGGTGGCGGGTAAGGATATGGTGGGTATGGTGGGTGATATGTAGGTGGTAGCTGAGTGGGGGGTATGTAGCAGTGGTAGGAGGCTGATTCGTGTGCTGGCTTAGAGTCGGAGTCCTCGGGATTTTGAAGTCGTGTCTGAGTGCTCGCTAGCCCTGTCCTCCGTCTACGCCACGTTCCCTGTTGACTGGACTCCTCGGGCGGCCCTGAAATATCATCTGCTGCTGGAGCTGGATGCAGATGTTCCATCGTAATGCGGTCATGCTCCTGCAATGAGTGTAGGATCTGTGTAGCAGCTTCTCGAGCGGTAATGTCAGTAGTTGAACTGAACAAATACTCTGCAATGTCTGCCTAAGAAACATATATATTTTATGTCATTGCACTGAATACAACATACAGATAGACACTAACAAATTAGTAAAGAACTTACCGCATTCCCAATAAAAATGCACTAGTGGGAGCAATCCAGCGTCTGATAATTGTTTTATACCAACACATGTACTCAGAACGCGGACCGAGGGATGCGGTAATAGGATTCCCGTAACAAACCTCTCCCTTCGACTATCCTAGGTGGCTATGTAAACAGTATGTGTAGCTGGCCAATCCTCCTCATGCCTACCTGTCAGTGTAACTGAGTGCAAACTGTCAAGCTGGAGTGGTCGCCGTGGTATGGGCTAGTCAAGACCAAACTAGCGCATCACGCGGTTTGGCTGGTGCCACTCAGCAATGTGGAAACATATGAGAGGGACCACTGCCAGTGTTATGTCCCTACCAACCATACAAAAGGGTGGCAGTGTTGCCACCTTCTCATCTGTGTATGGTTGCCATATAATCTGTAAAAATGAGATGCACACAATATTAAGAAGACATATACATAAGTAAATAATTCAAATGAATGTAAAACAAGACATACCTCATCGTTCTTCAGCTGATCGAAGAACTGGCGATAATATGCAAGGACGCCAATCACAGTATCACTCAAGACTTTATACTTGCACCACCTATTTGGTAAATGAAAGTACTATAAATGTAAGTTATAAATATTAACAAAGTATGTCAACAAAGTAATGTAAAAAAATGATATGAAATAGAAACTTACTCCCATCCTAAGGGATGTAATTGACCACGACCAGCACCGTAAAACACATCAAGTTTAACATGGTCAACTAGTGTAGGGGCAAGCCGGGAGAATCTGTACCATGCCCAATACTGCAATAAGATGCATGCCCCTCCGATCTCGCATGCGTTATAGTCCATAGCTTTACAAAGCTCTCTATACAGGTACACCAAGACTGCGGACCCCCAACTATATATCCCGGTAACAGCAAAGTCCTCCAGCAATGGAAGGAACATTAAGTGCACAAACTTACCAGAATGATCGGGGCATGAAACCCCCAAGCAATCGAAGTATGTAATGTCATGTACACTGTTGCACATACTCATCATCATCATCCTCAGTGACTGCAGTAACACTCGGCTGCTACAGGTATGTTATGTCAATGCGTGCCCCAGCTATGAGTGACAGAGTCTCATCAAGACCCAATAACTGAACACACAGACTGAGCCAATAAGTCCTATGGGTAAGGCCAGTGACTGTAGCGCCGTCAATAGGAAGACCCGATATTATACCAATATTCTCCAACGTAATGGTGCACTCTCCGGTAGGCATGTGAAATGTATGGGTCTCTGGTGCGTGTAAAATACACTAAGAGCAAGTGCACTCTATCGCCAAGTAATATAGGACTTTGGAGTCCAAGTTATCGATCCCACGAGGAATAAGTGATAATTACTAAAGTTGTAAAATTCTTATGTTATTAAGAAAATCGGAAGTATATGCAAGATCCAAATTTAAAACAGAAAACTAATGGAGAAAATAAAAAGAACAATTAAATAAAGAAAAGATAAACAAAGATAGAGAGATGCTAGGGCACAAGGTTCACTTGAGTCTCATTATTCGGATCTTCTTTTAATTATGATACAGGTAATTCTTTCGCCAATATTATCTTATAAGCTATTAAATCCCAATGGTCATGGATGAAACAATATTCTATTCTTAATTTAATCCACCTATTTGATCATTTAGTTGAATTAATCAAGAATGCATTAAGTTCCAATTTCATGATATGAACTAACAACCCGTCAATTCCATTGGTAGGAGAAATTGATGTTTGGTAATTCACCAATATAATCCTAGGCTTACCATATAGATCCACTCATTGAGTGCGGATGGTCACCGGTCAAACAATGAATTAATAAATGTCACAAGTGATCAATTTATGACAAGAATGCAAATAATAAAGTAAACCCACAAAGAAATTATCATAATCAATTTAGAAATCAGATCCAAATAACTAAGAACACAAGATCCCCCATAGCCCTAGCTATGAGTTTAACTACTCATGGTAAAAAAATGACAAATACAAAGAGAGAATAAACCATAAGAATTGAAGAAACAAGAAGAAACTATGAGAGAAATGAAGGAGAATCCAACCCTCCACATGATAACCAATGGTGCCCTTTTATAGAAGTCTAGGGTAACAAAATGATAAAGGTGAGTGGATGGATGAGTGGGTTAGTGGAGTGGAGTGGTTGAGTGGATTGGTTGAGTGGGTGAGTGGATGAGTGGGTTGGTTTGAGTGGAGTGGATTAAATATTGGTTGAGTGGGTTAGTTGAGTGGATGAGTGGATGAGTGGTTGTGTGGAATGGATTAAGTATTGGTTGATTAGGTTAAGTATTTGAGTGGATTGGATTAAATATTGGTTGAGTGGGTTAGTTGAGTGGATGAGTGGAGTGGTTGAGTGGAGTGATTTGGTTGAGTGGATGAGTGGAGTGGAGTGGATGAGTGGTTGAGTGGATGAGTGGAGTGATTTGGTTGAGTGGAGTGGAGTGGTTGAGTGCGAAAATCTTGTGTCTGACTTGGAAGCCAAAAACGACTGATTATACTTCAGATTCATGAAAAGTACTCTTCATAAAAGTTATAGATCTTTGTCTTGGCTATAACATGCATATCTGGATCGTCCAATTTGGCTTCCTACAGCCCAAGATATGACCCAAATATCACGGGTTACTCAAACCCAACTTCAGCACCTCTGTTCCGACTTGCAAGCCCAAACTGACCCATTAGACTTCATTTTTTCAAAAAGTGTTCTTCATGAAAGTTGTTTATTTGGGTCTTGACTATCAACTATCCAACTTTCAGCCCATTTGACAACTTGTAGCTCGAGATATGCTATGAACAATATGCAAAGGTCAAGCTGACAAGATCAGCACCCTAGTTCTTACTTAAACTCCAATTTGAGTTATCCAAACGTGTGATTGGGCCTTTGAGGTCTTCATGAAAGTTGTAGATAATTGTCTTAGCTTTCCTACAAGACCAAAATCACATCAATCAGATATTTGAAACTCAAATTATAGCTAGTTTACTGAACATTGTCAAAGAGATAAATTAGGGCTAATTCATACAATAATTCCTTCAATGATCCACTATTTCTCTCCAAATGCCTTAAATCTTTCTAGATATGCAAAACAAAGATAATGATAAGGATTCAATTAAAATTATTTCATAATTACAAGCAAATCACCATCATTTGTTTAATTAAATGTTATAAAATATAGGCTTATCAACTCCCCCACACTTGAGCTTTTGCTTGTCCTCAAGCAAAGAATAGGGGTCAACAACAAGATCAATCTTAACATCCAGAAACATAAATCAAGGGGAATTCCAAAGTTCAAGATCAGTAATCAAATCCAATCGATTCAAGATCATTCAGTAATTTTAAATAATAAGATGCTTTAGCCTAGCATGCAACTGTTTTCTTTACCAAGCATATGAGATCACTAAACTTTCTATCACTCAAGTGTTTAAAGGACAAAGAGATCACTCAAATTTCTCTTGAAAAATGCAATACCATAGGCTTGCTTATCAATCTCATCTCTACTTTCAAGTTCACATACAACACAAGAATCAAAAGGACTTTCCTTTGGTTGTAACGGAGCCAAGGGTATAATGAAAGATAGGAAGAAAGGATAAAATAGGGTAAAGAATGCTCATGAATAAATCAATACAAAGCAGAATCAAGCTGAAAAGATGAAAAATAGAGCATGATGCTCAAGAATATAACAACTTCTCACTTTTAACCCTATATTTTCATTATTCTTCACCAACAATTCTTTTCTTTTCTTTCTTTTTCATTCATCATTTTTTAACTCTTTTTTTTTAACCCATGAAAACAAAAGCAACCTTTCAAGACCTTTCAATCAACACATCAATTGCTCCAAAGCATTCAACCTGATTATTCAATTGGGTATTCAAAGAAATCAATTTCAGGCTCAAATGGGGCAACTAAGGGTTTATTTAATCAATGTAACTCTGAAAGTCAAGAAAGAATAAAACCTAATTGCCTCAATCATATTCAAGCATGTATGTGAATTATTAAAATTTCAACAAGATATCAAAGCAAGTTCTAGCGCACATCAATCAAAAGAAAATTCACTCCAGAAGGAAAATAGGACTTTATTTATGAAAAATTCAATCATTAAAGCTCAAAACTCACTTTCTGATTAAGTTGATAAAGAAAACAGAAACAAGCAGGCATGACTCAAAGATGCTAAATTTCACTTTTCTCAATTGAACAAGATTACTTCACACAAAATAATTTCATAATTAACATATTCCCCTTTCAAACATATTTCTATCAGCTCAGAATAAATCAAGCGATTAACACACAATTTCAGCTTAACTATCAGCAATACTCAAGTGTTCATCAGTTGTGCAATGTTTTTTTTTTTTTACAGAGTACATTACCACTCCCCCACACTTAATATTAACATTGTCCTCAATGTGAAAGAGAGATAAATAAAGAGTAAAGAAAAGAGCAATACAACCTGATGAGGTATGAGACAATGTCAGACAAAGGAGAAGCACAAGAGTAGCGCAGCAACACAATCTGAAAGATGAAATCCCAAACACATTAGTAGAATCTAAAAGAAAAACAAAAATAACAAAACAACTAAAATAAAATAAAGAAAGAAGAAACACAGTTGCCTCCGTGAAGCGCTTGTTTAACGTCATTAGCTCGACGTTGCCTTTTCGATGAATCAAGGTGGCTTAAAGCAAGAGAAATAGGAGGATGTCTTTTCTTTTCAAAACAGTCCTTCCTCCCTTCAACAATGGCTTTGGGACTACTTCCAACAGAATTGTGAACTTGACAAGAGCTTGACTGTCCCAATTGCTCCTTAACTCCACTAGGCCAAGGTGGTTGCACTCGATCAATAGATGAAAGACCAATCTGTGAAGAAACATGGATCTTAGGAGGACCTTTATCTGTCTCAGTAGCTTGACATTCCAACAGATCAACCTCAACACTGTATGATAGCGGGGGGTCCTTGATAGCTAAGATTTCCTGCTTCTTAGCTTGAACAAAATTAATAGGGGTATGAAAATTTGACATTGGGGAAGATTTAGCCTCCCTAAAGACATTGATGGTCACATGATCTCCATCCACTCTCAAGATGAGCTCACCCCGAGGTACATCAATCACAGCTCCAGAAGTGGCTAAAAATGGTCTTCCAAGAATGAGAGGAATATCAGCATCCTCTTCCATATCTAGCACCACAAAATCAACTGGGAAAATGAATTTATCCACCTTCACTAAAACATCCTCCACCACACCATGCGAGTAAGTGAAGGATCTATCAGCCAACTGTAGTGAAATGTTGGTGGGCTTCGGTTCCTGCATTCCCAATTTCTTAAACACAGAAAAAGGCATCAAATTAATACTAGCACCCAAATCACATAATGCCTTATCAAAATAAGAGTTACCAATAGTGCAAGGAATAGTAAAACTCCCTGGATCTTTTAATTTTGGAGGTAACTTCTTCAAAAGAATGGCAGAACACTCCTCAGTAAGACATACAGTCTCAAATTCCTCAAGCTTGCGTTTCTTTGTAATTATTTCCTTTAGAAACCTTGCATACTTGGGCATCTGAGAGATAGCTTCAATGAATGGAATATTAATTTGTAATTTCTTGAATATCTCCAAGAATTTGGCAAATTGCTGATCTGACTGATTGTTCTTAAGCCTCTGAGGGAATGGGATCTTGGCATATGGGGATGGTTCATAAACTGCACTTTGCTCATGATCCTTCTTTGCTCTCTGCCACTTTGGTTCTTTCTTCTCAACCTCTCTCTCTTGGTTGACATCTTCAGTAAGGACATCGTCAGTTGCCTTCTCATCTTCATGCACTGACTGAACAAGAGTATCTCTAGGCTCTGACATTTCTTTCTTCTGCGGAGACTCCCCAAGTTCCTTACCACTTCTCAGGAAAATTGCATGGGCCTGTTCCCTAGGATTAGTCTCAGTAGTGCTAGGCAATGTCCCTGGTGGCCTTTCTGACATCAGAGTAGTCAACTGACTGATTTGAGCCTCCATGGTCTTCATTCTAGCTTCTGAATTTTGCATGTACTTTATTACAAGATCTTCAAAACTTGGCTTCTCTGCAGGTGCTTGGAAACCTGGAGGTGGTTGCGGGGCTCTCTGTTGATTCTACTGATAGCTTTGTTGATTTCTCCATTTGAAATTAGGGTGGTCCCTCCAACCAGGATTGTAGGTGTTGGCATAAGGATTGTACTGCTGCCGGTTGGGATTTCCAACAAAATTTGCTGCTTCAGGTTCTGGGGCAAAGGGACTACCAACTTGACAATTTGAACTTGTATGACCCTGTCCTCCACATGCATCGCAAATAGTTGGTGGGGGTGCACTACTTGTTACCATCAAGGTTTCCACCTTCTTTGTCAAGGCTTCCAATTGATTCAGAATGGTAGTAGAAGCATCCACAGCATGCACTCCTACTGGTTTCTTAAGAATTTGGCGCTCATTTTGCCATTGATAACTGTTCAGCGCCATTTCTTCAATCAATGTTTGGCTTTCAGTAGGTGTTTTCCTCCATATAGTACCTCCCGCAGCAGCATCAATGAGGGAACGATTTGCGAAGATAAATCGTTATAAAAGTCTCGAACCTGCTGCCACACGGAAATCCATGGTGTGGACATCTCCTCAATAACTCTTGAAAGCGCTCCCAAGCTTCATAAAGAGTGTTCATTTCAAACTGCACAAAAGAAGATATATCATTTCTTAACTTAGCGATTTAGAAGGAGGAAAATACTTAGCCGTGGCTGTTGTGTCAATTGATCCCATGTAGTGATGGAACCCCTTGGAAGTGACGTTAACCATTGACTCGCCATGCTCTAAGAGAGAAAGGAAAGAGTCGCAATCTGATTGCATCATCTGTCACTCCATTGTACTTGATAGTGTCACACAACTGCAAGAATCTAGCTAAATGCTTTGATTTGGATCATCTGAAGGTAATCCACCAAACTGTACAGAATTTTGAATCATGGAGATCAATGCGGGTTTGATCTCAAAGTTGTTAGCACAAATGGTCTTATAATACTTCCTCCATACCCTTCAAATGGGCATAGAGTACTCAAGCATGGTCCGCTCTGTCTGGGTTAGCTATTTCGTCACGATTCCTTCAATTACTCGTCCTTCCATTCTTTTATGTCATCCTGTCACAATGAAATTTGAGGTTGCTTTCTTAACTGCGAGTGTTTTTTCTCAATTTCTGGATCAAATGTCAAATCGAGAAACCGAGAAAGCGAGTGAACATAAACAAGAAAAATGAACAAGTGAAAATTACAAAGTGAAAAATTAATTAAAAATACATAAATAATAATAATAATAATAATAATAATAATAAACAAAAATAAAAGAAAAGAAAAAAATGACAACAAAACAAGTATACAAAATAAGAAAATAAATACAAATAAAAATAAAAGCAAATAGAGATAAACAAAAGCAAAACACAATATATAAAAATAGATAAAATAAATTAAAATAAAAATTTCATCTAAATTAACTAGAATTTTACGCCTCTAATATTACCAAAATTATTCCCACGACAGCGCGCCAAAAACTTGGTGCGTGTAAAATACACTAAGAGCAAGTGCACTTTATCGCCAAGTAATATAGGACTTTGGAGTCCAAGTTATCGATCCCACGAGGAATAAGTGATAATTACTAAAGTTGTAAAATTCTTATGTTATTAAGAAAATCGGAAGTATATGCAAGATCCAAATTTAAAACAGAAAACTAATGGAGAAAATAAAAAGAACAATTAAATAAAGAAAAGATAAACAAAGATAGAGAGATGCTAGGGCACAAGGTTCACTTGAGTCTCATTATTCGAATCTTCTTTCAATTATGATACAGGTAATTCTTTTGCCAATATTATCTTATAAGCTATTGAATCCCAATGGTCATGGATGAAACAATATTCTATTCTTAATTTAATCCACCTATTTGATCATTTAGTTGAATTAATCAAGAATGCATTAAGTTCCAATTTCAAGATATGAACTAACAACCCGTCAATTCCATTGGTAGGAGAAATTGATGTTTGGTCATTCACCAATATAATCCTAGGCTTACCATATAGATCCACTCATTGAGTGCGGATGGTCACCGGTCAAACAATGAATTAATAAATGTCACAAGTGATCAATTTATGATAAGAATGCAAATAATAAAGTAAACCCACAAAGAAATTATCATAATCAATTTAGAAATCAGATCCAAATAACTAAGAACACAAGATCCCCCATAGCCCTAGCTATGAGTTTAACTACTCATGGTAAAAAAATGACAAATACAAAGAGAGAATAAACCATAAGAATTGAAGAAACAAGAAGAAACTATGAGAGAAATGAAGGAGAATCTAACCCTCCACATGATAACCAATGGTGCCCTTTTATAGAAGTCTAGGGTAACAAAATGACAAAGGTGAGTGGATGGATGAGTGGGTTAGTGGAGTGGAGTCGTTGAGTGGATTGGTTGAGTGGGTGAGTGGATGAGTGGGTTGGTTTGAGTGGAGTGGATTAAATATTGGTTGAGTGGGTTAGTTGAGTGGATGAGTGGATGAGTGGTTGTGTGGAATGGATTAAGTATTGGTTGATTAGGTTAAGTATTTGAGTGGATTGGATTAAATATTGGTTGAGTGGGTTAGTTGAGTGGATGAGTGGAGTGGTTGAGTGGAGTGATTTGGTTGAGTGGATGAGTGGAGTGGTTGAGTGGAGTGGAGTGGATGAGTGGTTGAGTGGATGAGTGGAGTGGAGTGGTTGAGTGCGAAAATCTTGTGTCTGACTTGGAAGCCAAAAACGACCGATTATACTTCAGATTCATGAAAAGTACTCTTCATGAAAGTTGTAGATCTTTGTCTTGGCTATAACATGCATATATGGATCGTCCAATTTGGCTTCTTACAGCCTAAGATATGACCCAAATACCATGGGTTACTCAAACCCAACTTCAGCACCTCTATTCCGACTTGCAAACCCAAACTGACCCATTAGACTTCATTTTTTCAAAAGGTGTTCTTCATGAAAGTTGTTTATTTGGGTCTTGACTATCAACTATCCAACTTTCAGCCCATTTGACAACTTGTAGCTCGAGATATGCCATGAACAATATGCAAAGGTCAAGCTGACAAGATCAGCACCCTAGTTCTTACTTCAACTCCAATTTGAGTTATCCAAACGTGTGATTGGGCCTTTGAGGTCTTCATGAAAGTTGTAGATAATTGTCTTAGCTTTCCTACAAGATCAAAATCACATCAATCAGATATTTGAAACTCAAATTATAGCTAGTTTACTGAACATTGTCAAAGAGATAAATTAGGGCTAATTCATACAATAATTCCTTCAATGATCCACTATTTCTCTCTAAATGCCTTAAATCTTTCTAGATATGCAAAACAAAGATAATGATAAGGATTCAATTAAAATTATTTCATAATTACAAGCAAATCACCATCATTTGTTTAATTAAATATTATAAAATATAGGCTTATCAGTCTCTGGGCGCCATCTCTCAACCAACGCAGATATCAAGGAGTGATCAATGCTGCAATAGCCCATATGGGCAGCCCCCAAGAAGCCAGCCTGCTGTAGATACAAAAAAATTGGCGCAGGGGGGTCCATATGTTTCATCTTTTGAGCACGTCTAACACGCAGGTGCCGGTCCTCATGTCCCTGCCATATATGCTGAGAAACATGGTACTCCTGCAACTCCAAAATGGAGTCGTCCGCTAGTCCGGGGTTTACACGGAATGCCATCTATCAGCTGTATGTCAAACAATTGCAACCATTACTGTCACAATATGAAAACAATAATAAAACATAATGTGACCCTATGATTACTATACTACAATATAATATGGAAGCAATGAAGTTAACGCTGATAATCAACTAACATATATTAATAGTATTCGAATACAACTACTATAGTTAGTGATACAAAACAATATAACTCCAAAATACACATTATCACTAATACAAGATTTTGAACAATGAAAATATGTCCTAACTATTACTAGATGGCCCCACTCCATCATTCCTCAAGGAACTCGATTCACTGGCACGACATGTACGAGAATTATGTCCAGGTTGATGGCATCTTGTACACGTCTGTCCTGGCCCTGCTTCGCGCCAATCCATTTTATTCCTGATTCGGGTTGATTTTGGTCGACCTTTAGATCTAAGCAATGCACGATCTGACACCAAAGTTATGTCAGGACCTGCAAGCCACCATGGTTCAGCCCGAACCAGTTCGAAATCAAACTCATAAGCTCTGTAAATGCTCTGCATCCTGTAAACCATATGCACATATCGGAATGGGTCAATTGCCACAGAAGCACACGCAGCAATCACATGAGAGCATGGATAATGCAATGCTTGAAATACCCCACAGTCATACCAGCCTTCTTCCAGGTTTAAAGTATATGAAAGTCCACCCTGTTGTGTTACAGGGTTAAATGCCTCCTCAACCATGAACTTTGTGTTCTCTCTATTGTACCAGTGAACTTGGTGTGAACTGGCCTTTGCCAAGTTGACTCTCTAGCACTTCAATAAGTCATCACTCCAATCCTGCCCAAATGTCATCAATTTTGAATTTGCCTCATCTTTTCGATTGACAAAGTATTCTACTAACTTCATGTATGTCACTTGAACCAATGCAGTTATAGGCAGATTCCTGCTACCCTTCAATACTCCGTTGATGCACTCTGACAAATTGGCAGTCATATGACCGAATTTGTTGCCACCATCATATGCCAAACTCTATTTTTCTTTTGGAATTGCATTAATCCAATTTGTTATCTCCATTGTAACTGTCAGCTTCTCTAGCCTAGCATCAAACTTTATTGTGATTGGTTCATACCCTGATACAACAAATGAATTAGGTTGGTATTAGAACATAACTATTATTATCATATATTAGATTACAAGTTGAAAACTGGAGTTAAAATTAAGTACCTGTGTTAATCAACCATCTCTTCAACTCTTTATTCTGGAATTTGAAGTTAAAATTGGAACCAATGTGCCGTATGTAGAAGACATGATACGCATTCGGCGGCTGCCATCCAAGATTTTCATTTGCCACTGATTGTAAGATGCCTTTGTGTCGATCAGAAATCAAACACAAGCCCTCTTGTTGTGTGACATGCAATCTCAGGTGGGCTAAGAACTAATTCTAAGCATCTTTGGTCTCCTCCTCCACAATGGCAAATGCAATTAGCAGAGGTTTTCTATCTCTATCTTGAGTTGTTGTAATCAACAACTTATGACGGTATTTGCCATACAAATGAGTGGCATCAATCTGAACAATGGGCTTACAATATCGGAAGCCAGAAACACATGGTCTAAATGTCTAGAATAATCGATGAAATACTCTTTTCAAACGATCAAGTCGGTTATTCACAAAACATTCCTTATTTTGCAACTCCACCACTGTGCATTCCATGTCTCTTCTCATGGCTGTTAGCCATCTAGGCAACACCTCGTACGATTTGTCCCAATCCCCAAAAACATTCATGATGGCCAGTTATTTTGCCTTCCAAGCTTTTCAATATGAAACTTGGTAACCGAATTGGCTTCGAATCAGTTCAACAATTAAGGACACAGGTGCATCGGGTTTTGTTCTAACTAACTCCAAAATACAAGAGCAGATCACACGACTATCCAACTTCCGGTGATCTAATGACATAGTTGGGTTTACGTAACTGTGAGGTCCATTATATTTTGTAATCTACCACATATTCGATCTCTTGCTTTGTATGGCTCTAACTCTCCAATTACAACCTTCGTCAAAACTAGGGCACTTAACAGTAAGTCTTCGTAAATCAAAATCTTCAATCTTGTACTCTTGATGCCTGTGAATCGAATATTGTTTGAGCGCCAACTTCATGACATCTTTTGATGAAAATTACAAGCCAACATAGAATTCATCATTGATGCTCCAAGTCCCACGATTATCTAATTCAGGCAAGTTATCAGGATTACTCAATGCATCCCAGTTGATTTGAGAAAACTGAGGGCATGGTGGCACAAACACAGATTCAGGTCCTCGAGGCATAAACAATGATTGAGGAGCAACCAACAACGGGACTTGTAAATTTTCTTTGGCATCAAAGTTTTCTGCCTCTATGTCAGTGTCTGAATCATCGCCTTCAGCTACCTGTTCTTCGTCTTTACTTGTCTCCCATACTGCATCTCTGACAAGTGGGTTATCAGCTTCAACCATTGCACCACGAATAACAATTATATTACATGGCTCAATTGGATTAGAAGAACCAACTTGAGATTCGATTTCACTAGGAGCTTTAACATGCTATTCTTGCCCACTTGTTTCTACCTCAACGTACAACTCCATCGAGGCCATGTCCGGAGTTTGACAGAAGGAATCTATCATGTACTTTACATCATCATCGTCTTCTATTGGAAGACCTACCCATCTCCACGGATTGAAGCATTGCGGACACCGATAGACAACCTTTGACACATGTTGGTTTGCTTGGAGCCTCAACTTTGAATGAATCTTATTTTTCAACCCATCCAAAGTCATATTGGCTGTGATCACAATAGGCCTAGGAGGAGGACCTTGATACATGACACCCTCTTCACCATCATACATTGTCCCATTAAAGTAAATGTGCACATTCAGTGATTTTGTCATGTTAATTCCACTTCTGAACAATAACAATTCAACACATATGTATTCAATATATTAAAAATCAATTACAATATTAATTGGACATATAACTAACTCTAATATATTATTTTATGTATAAATAACTTCCTAAACCCAGTTCATTTCAATTAAGCTACATTTACTAATTTACAACATGTCAAGTACTTAACAAAAAAAATATATCCTATTCGATTACGTACATAAAATAATAATTCATACAATTCGGATAACAAATCATGCTACTCCATTATTTATTAGACAATAAAAATAATAATGTATAATTAACCCTAACATAATATATAATAACATTAATTTATAATTAACGCTAACATAATAAAAAATTAATCAACAAATAATAACTAAAATATTTAAACATTGAAAGAGATACTTACATATAAGGAGTACGATCTGAATTTGATTACAGATAGAGATCCAGACACCACTTTTAGTAAGAATTGAGTTCGTTTAGATAGTTCAGAGCGTTTAGAGAGAAGAAATTTGTAGAGAGATAATGAGAATTAAGAAAATTGGAGCAATGACATGGATGGGGGAGGGGGGAGACCATATATACTCTGGTTGCGCCAACAAGGGTGGCGCAGGTGGCTTGGTTACGCCACCCTTGTTGGAGTTTTCTTTATCCACGTAAGCAAGGATGCGCCAAGTAGGATGGCGCATCCTTGCTGACGTAAAAAATATTAAAAAATATCACATAGGACAAAAGGGTGGCGGTTTGGTATATAGTTTCAAAAGAGTGATATTTTAATAAATAGTTTAAAAAAATGGCAATTTGATAAATAGTTTAAATAAAATGACATTTTGATAAATAATTTTGCCAACAGTGACAATTTGGTGTTTTTGTCATATATCTTTTTCAGTGAAAGTCTCGGTGCTTTTTTTTTTCTTTTTTATTTTGGTACAGTAGAAATGAAAAAAAAGAGTAAAGGAAACTAATGGCACAAGTGAGTAACGCCTAAGGGATCAGTAAGCAACAAGGTGGAGAGTCCAGTCCAGGTGGAGGACTATCCTAGGTAACAATGACCTTTCCAAATCTAGCTAACTTATATGTCGGTGCTTGTTTAAGGAATCATATATCATATATATATATATATATATATATATATATATATATATATATATATATATATTAATGAAATATGTTTTTTTAAGTCTTTTTGAATGTAATGATTTTTGGTTTTAGCCTCTTATTTTTAAAATTTTATGAACAAGTCTTTCAAAAAAATATTTTCCTTCTCACATGATCCTTTTGTTAAATTTAATAGTAGTTAATTCAAAAATTTTAAGTGTCATTA
Organism: Ormosia semicastrata; assembly: GCA_029884595.1. Taxonomy (NCBI): domain Eukaryota; kingdom Viridiplantae; phylum Streptophyta; class Magnoliopsida; order Fabales; family Fabaceae; genus Ormosia; species Ormosia semicastrata. The sequence continues at coordinate 32,444,548 of JAQQTO010000057.1, read as the reverse complement.
GTTAATTCCACAAACTCGGGCACTACACTGATTATGAGTTATTTCTATAAATATAACATTATGTATTTACTCTAGACTTATGGCTTTCTAGTTCTTGACTGTAAGTGAGAGTTTTAGTTAATTAGTCAATATAGTTAGTAATTATCAGTTAAGAGTTAGTTACAATAGTAAGTTGAGAGTTTGTTATTCAGTTAGTGTTTTATATATATATATATATCATATTGTAATAGTGAAAAACTGTTAATGAATCAAATGAATCTTTGATCTCAATTTCAATTTCTTTTTTTCTTCTCTCATTCGTTTTTCTCCACCATTACTAGCCCTGATACCTTTGATGGTATCAAAGCACAATGTTCGATAATGGCTTCTAATCAAGATTCGTCCATGGCAACAGTAAACATTGTAACTCAATTTGTTCTACAAACTTTCTCAAATCTTGTGTTGATAAAGCTTGATGAAGACAATTTTTTGGCATGGAAGCAACAAACACTAGCAACAATTAAAGGTCACAAGTTGTCACAGTACATCACTGGAGAATCAATTCCAGAGAAATATGATTCACAAGATGATGCGGCAAGAAACAAGATTAGTGAAGCTTTTCTCAATTGGGAGCAGCAAGATCAGTTGCTGTTATCATGGTTACTTTCCTCTATGACTGGTTCCTTCACAACAAGGATGGTAGATTGTGAATTTTCTTATCAAGTTTGGAAAAAATTAGAAACATTCTTTGCATCTCAGATTAGAGTAAAGGTTAGACAACTTAAAAATCAGTTAAGAAATACAAGAAAAGATTTATTTGTAGCTTCTTATCTTCTTGCAATTAAGAAATTGGTTGATACTTTGGGATCAATTGGGTCTCCAATTGATGAATCTGAATATGTAGAGGTAATTCTTGATGGATTAATAGAAGAGTATAAAGGATTTGTTACTGCAATCACTTCAAGAAGTGAACCTTGCAGTGTTAGAGAACTTGAAGCTCTCCTTATGGCTTAAGAAGAAACGATTGAGTGGTTTAGAAAAACTAAACTGAATACAGTTCAATGGAATTTAGCTCAGTCATATATTAGAAAGAATCAGGGCTATGGTGGAAATTTTAGAGGAGGTTTCAATTAAAGGCAGAGTTTTAGTGTTGGTCAAGGTCGTGGTTTCATTATGAATCGAGGAAGAGGATTCTTCAATGGTAGAGGGAAATAAAATTTTAGAGTTCGTTTTGGTAGGTTTAGTGGCAAGATCTTTTCTAGTGAAAAGCCTCAGTGCCAGCTTTGCAAGGAAGTTAGTCACACTATAACAGATTGTTGGTACAAGTTTGATCAGTCTTTCACAGGTTCTAGTTCTCAATCAAATCAGATCTCAAGGAATTTTGGTAGTGATAATCCCTCCATGAATGGCATGATGGCTGTTCAAGGTCCTGATCAGAATTTTTCTAGTGAAAATGTCAATACTCCTATGAGTGTTATGTTAGCTACTCCCTCAACACTGTATGATCCAGCATAGTATCATAACTCTGGCGCCACTCACCATCTAACACCAAATTCATCAAACCTGTAACACAAGATGGAATATGATGGTTTAGAAAAAGTGTTTGTAGGTACTGGTGCAAGTATGTCAATATCATATGTTGGGCACTCTAAATTTTCCTTCTAATTCTATTAATAACTCTTTTGTCAAGAATAATCTTTTGCATGTTCCTAAAATCAACCAAAATCTGTTAAGTGTTGCTCAATTTGCCCAAGATAATCATGTATTGTTTGAGTTTCATTCTAACCAGTGCTTTGTCAAGTCTTAAGATACCAAGGAGATCCTCCTCCAAGGCACCATTAGAAATGGACTGTATGTCTTTTCTCAGTTTCATCTCACACAGTCTACTCCTTCTGTTTTGTCAAATGTTGCTTCAACATCTTCTTCAGTTGACTTGTCACTCTAGTATTCAAGACTTGGTCATACTTCTAATCAAGTTGTGACTAGAGTATTGAAGTCATGTAATTTTCCTATTTCTTTTTGTAATTCTCAATTTTCCAGTGTCTGTATGGCTTACTATATGGGAAAATCTCATCAACAGCCATTTTCTTATTCTAATTCAGTATATTTTACTCCATTACAACTTGTTTACATAGATATTGGGGTCCTGCCCCTATGAATGCAATAAATGGTGCTAAATACTATATTCTGTTTATTGATGTTTATTCTAAATATTCTTGGATCTATTTGTTACACACTAAGTCTCAAGTTTTTTCTGTTTTTCTTCAATTTAAATAAATGGCTAAGTTACAATTAAGAACTCAACTCAAAGCATTACAAACTGACAATGCAAAAGAATTCTTGGTTTTTTTCCAAATATTTAGAGTCCAATGGTATTTCTCATAGATTGATATGTCCTTATATGCATCAACAAAATGGGAGTGTAGAGAGGAAGCACAGACATGTTACTGAAATGGCGTTGACATTGCTTGCTACCTCCTCTCTTCCTTTCAAATTATGGGGATATGCCTTTCTTCATGTTGTTTCTGTCATAAACTCCTTACCAACTCCAGCTCTTCACAATGTTTATCCCTTTGAAGTTCTGTTCAACAAACAACCTTCATATCTCAGCTTTAAAGTATTTGGTTGTGCATGTTACCCATTCACTAGGCCTTATAATAAAAATAAAATTGATTTCAGGTCTGTTCAATATGTTTTCTTAGGCTTTGCTCCTTCCCATAAAGGATTCAAATGCCTATCCACTTTAGGGAAATTCTATTTTACACTAGATGTTATCTTTGATGAATTTCTGTTTCCATTTAAATTACAAACTAGTCCATTTTTGTCACAATCCTCTTTGATTCCCTCTCCCACTATTTCTGTTCCTTCCATTCCTTTAGTGTATAGGAGTGCCTTAATTATATATAGGCTGCCACATACTGCATTACATAATCATTTTGTGCCTAATCACTTTTCTAATTAGAATTTTGGTACTGAGCATAATAATGCTTCCACAGTACCTCTTGCTACAGCACAGATCTGTCCTCACCTATAGTAGCCCTCTACTGTGTTTGTTGCTCAGAATATACACCCCATGCTGACTAGGGCCAAGGCTGGTGTTTATAAACCAAAAGTGTTCTCTGCTGTTTTAGAACCAAATTCTGTGACTCAAGTAATTGCTCAACTACATTGAAAAAAAGGCTATGACTGATGAATATGATGCTCTCATTAGAAATAAAACTTGGTCCTTAGTTGATCTTTCTCCTGATAGAATTGCAACTAGAAGTAAATGAGTATTTTGAGTTAAATACAAGTCAGATGACTCTATAGATAAATATAAGGCGAGGCTGGTTGCCAACGGCTTCAATCAAAGGCCTGACTTTGATTATACTAAGACCTTTAGTCAGTAGTCAAGCTTACAACTATTCGAATGGTACTCACTTTGGCTTTGAGCAGGAATTGGCCTGTTCACCAACTTGACATTAACAATGCCTTTTTGAATAGAGATTTACAAGAGGAGGTTTATATGCTCCAGCCACAAGGTTTTCAAACTGGTAGCTCTCAACTGGTCTACAGGCTTCGTAAAGCCCTCTATGGCCTCAACCAGGCCCCCAGAGCTTGGTTTCACAAACTTTCCATTGCATTAGGTGCTCTTGGATTCACTGCCACAAAATCAGATATTTCACTGTTCACCAGCTTCTCATCTACCTCCATTATCTTCATTTTAGTATATTTTGGTAAGAATTTGGTGTCCTGGTCCAGCAGAAAACAACATGTTGTGTCTCGAAGTAGCACAAAGGCAGAGTATAGAAGTCATATTGCACTGGCTGCTCAGCTCATTTGGTTACAATCTTTACTCTCTGAACTCAGGGTGTAGCTGCCTTATCCTCCTAGAGTGTTATGTGATAATCAAAGTGTTGTTCTGTTGGCTGCTAATCTCATCTTCCATTCTCGTATAAAGCATTTTGAGCTTGTGAACACTCAATTTTGACCGGACTTCAAAAAATAAAAAATAAAAATAGAAAAAAAATAAAAATTCAAGTCCATATTGTTGGCTCCTTTTTTTTAGTCCAAACACATAAGCACCTTAGCCTAAAAAAAATAAAAAAAATTGAAAAAAAACTTTTGGTAGCTCGTTTATGTTATCTGTCTGCCTCCTGCAAACCCAAGACCCAAAGAGAGGCATAAAAATGGCAATTTGACAGAGATTGAAGCCTGGAGAAAATTTTGATCCAAAAGAAATTCATGGATATAGCAACTGAGTTATTGTTGTAGTCAGCTGCCCCTATACTGAATCCCATCATTTCATTCTTTCGTATATCTAATTCCTGTAAGTGCTTTTATTATTTATTATTTGTTTTATTCTACTATTATTATATATATATATATATTCGATTGGATTCTTTTGATTGTTAAGTTCGCTTTTGGCATTGTTTATTATTTGTTTTATATATATATATATATATATATATATATATATATATAAAGTAAAGGTTTTGGATTTAAAAATTAAGATACATTTACGGCTGTCTCCACTTATCCTTTTTTTATATAAAAATAAAAATAAAGATTTTGGATTTAAAGAAAATCATACCACTTCACGTTGTCTCCCAACTTTTTTTTTACATTTGAATAAAAATAAAAAAAATAAAAAAAATAAAAAATAAAGAAAACAAAGTTTTGAACGGAGAATCTTTCATGTGGCTGTTCATTTATCTGATTCTTAATCTTTTGTTTTTTTATATATTTATTTGTTTGTTTATGTGTTTAGGCTTATTTTAGGTTAGGATATTAAACGTTGGGCTTTTGTCTTACTTACCATGTTTTTGACTTCGGGTCTTTTTGGGATTAAATGGGCTAGATGTTATTTGTTAGATTTGAGTTAGGAGTTAAGTTATTTACTAGTATCTTAAATTGTGTTTTTGTTAAAAAAATTATATAATTGATTTAGTTAAGAATAAAAGTGATGAAATGAAAAAAATAAAAAAATAAAAAATGATAAAAATAAAAAAATACATAAAAAATAAAAAGAAAAAAATGATGATAAAAATAAAAAAGGGATATTTTAATCAATGTAATGACCAATGATGTTGATTGAATAGCGGATGCTATCTTCAATGTCGTTTGGATCATAAGGGTTTATTGAGTAGCCCGGTGCTAACTTGAATCCTGTGCAAGAATAAATTTGTTTTTTTCAAATAAAATCTCTTTTCAAATTTTTTCCTCTTAAATAAAATCAATCAACCCACAATTATTTTATAAAGAACTACGTGACTTTGAGTTCCTCATTGTACCCGAGGATACGTAGGAGCATAATTTTATTTCTGTCAAGCCAAAATTAAATTTTCATAATTTTGTGGTTTCCTTTTTTATAAATAGTTACAATGTTTTGCAAAAGGGGTAAAATAAATATTTTCAAGGATTGTTAAGAATTTGCATAATTAACTTAAGGTACCGTTTTAGAACGGGTGTGCTAGGGGCGCTGTGGGATTAAGTTTCCACCCTTCCCTATCCATAACCAACTCCCGAATCCAATCTGATTCCAAAGACCATTTTCAAAGAAAGGTTTTCCAATTTTTCCTAAGTTAAAATAAAATTGGTGGAGACTCCATTTCCATTTTCTAAAATCTCATGAGTTGCTTTTTTTTCGCCGCGATCACTGGTCGTAACAGATGGCGACTCCACTGGGGACACTTGGAGAGTTAAGCCTGTTGTTGTTAGTTGTGCAAATTATTAATAATCTCTAGTTATTTATTTTACCCTTTTTTGTCCTTGTTTTTGTTTTCCTATTTATTTGTAAATAGATTTTATTTAGTACTTTTATGTAAATATCTGATGACGTTATCTTATGTATATTGTGACCTGTAAATATATTGTGCATAATTGTTGAAACCCTAGGATAGATTATTGCTGGCTGGCTGTTGTATATATGTTTTTGTAGGTTGGGGGTAATTATTATCTTTTTAAATTTTTGTACAGGTTTGTATGCTCCCTCACACACATCACTATCACTTACCTCACACACTTTTTGGGCTCTATACCCGAGTCTGTGCGAACCCGAGGAATAGGAGGGGTCTCGACTTTTGTTATTGAGAGGCTTTATGCTCACTTGACATTTGTTAAGACACCACTCAGATTGTCACTAATATCATGGACTAGTCATATTGAGAGGGTTTATCCCTACTTGTGATTAATTCATGAATTGAGACCTTGTCTTTATAGATAAGGGCAATCTGAGGATCATGACTTTTATAAGTTTAGATTTGTCCCGAACATCTTGCACTAATAGATCAAACGTAATAGCTGCCAAAATTAGAGTCGTGACCTTAAGGAAATCCAACCTTTAAGTTTCACCTAACTAGGGTATAAAGGGGGCGTACTTCTTCTTTATCTATCTTTTCTTTATGTGATTCATTCTTGCATTTTCTTTTTCTTTTTTTAAAAAAAATCATTAAAAATACATCATCTTACATTTTCATTCTTAGCAAAAAAATTTTTTTTCTTTACTTATCTAATTCTCATGTCATTCACTCTTGCATTTTTTTTAAAAAAAAATCAGCATATAAAAAAGAAAAAAAAATACTTCATCTTGCATTACTCATGGCTTACATTTGCATAGCATTCTAAAAAAAAATCTTGCATTTTCATGTCATTTATGATATTTAACAAAAAAAATACCTCATCTTGCATTGTTATAACCCTTTTAGCCAAAAAAAAAAAACATGTATTTGCATATCATACATCACCCTTTGGGTTTACAACCCTATAAGGGTTTCTCGATGTAGACTGTTAAGATACATTCTTTAGAGTTACCTCGATAAGAGGTATCCTTAGGATGCACTCTTCTTTTTTATGGCAAGCTTACACTTTTTTTTATAGGGTGAGTTTCCTTAGTAAAGTGGAAAGATTGGTACTCATCAATAGCAAGGAGTGGAAGAAATGTGTCATGGGCAAAACACAAGCAATGCAGTCGACCTTAAGAGGAATATGAAGATTACAGTTAATAGCAGTGATTTGAGGCGTGTGAATGACATTACTCAATAGATGATTCCTAAAGCTCGATCAGAGTTCTCGAGTAGTTATGGGCAGATCCTAGATTTATTGTGCATCACAGTTGAAGAGCCTGTCTTGAGTGGCCTAGCTTAATTTTGGAACCATTCTCTGAAATGTTTTGAGTTGCCTGACCTGGATATTCCACCGACCATTGAAGAGTAAGCTATCATGTTGAGACTCCCAATGAGCAAGCACCCGAATATTTATCTTTATGGAGGGCATTATGTGTCAGAAGGGAAGATAGCAAATCTGATAGGGATTCAAGCAAATCAGTTATGTATGGAAAAAAGAGGAGGAACATAAGGCTTAAAGAAGAGTTACCTAGAAGCACATCTTGAGTTTCTAGCACGACAAGGAAAGTAGGATCTCATTAACAAAACCTTGGCGCTAACCATTTTCGGGTTAATATTATTCTCATTTACCTCAGATGTAGTAGACTAAGCAGCAATGGATGTTTTCTTCAAGTTTGAGAATCATAAGGCAAATCCAATTCCTGTTATTCTCGTTGATACTTTCTTAACCATGGAAATTTGTCATAAAAAAAGGGGGAGGGATGATTCGATGTTGTACACACATGTTGTACGTTTGGATCATGACACACATGGATATGCACAATCGCTTGGGCCTCCTACCTGACCCGTTAAGGAATTTTTGTCGCATACCAGTGAAACAACAAAAAGCTCATGAATGGAAAAATGAGTTCATGAATATGGGATCAGATTCTTTCAAATGGGTATGCCCTTGGTATCATGGGGAAGAAATAATTCTCAGTTGTGGTGACTTTTCTAATGTTCCTTTAATGGGCGTGAGAGGTTGTGTATCCTTTACACCGGTCCTGGTGCTCAGACAACTCCAATGGACACAGCATGTGCCCAATGAGATGTAGCTTAGAGGATTCAGTTTTTTATATGGAAAAGATGGAAACACTGCCAAGTAGGAAAAGGAAGTCAGAGACGCTTGGAAGAATATTCATAGGGCAAGGGTAAAAGAATTAGGAAGACATGTGGTAATTCCTACTCCTGAGTACCTACAATGGAGAGAAGCAAGGAAAACACAAAATGGAAACCCTCAGGCAGTTTTAAGAGTTGAAGACCACTCCCAGATTATCTCTCGGATGACCACCCAGATAGAGAGGTTGAAAGCGTAAATGAAGTTTTTGGAATAAGGGAAGGAAGCCACTGAGTTAAAAGTTGTGATCCATAAAAGTCAATGTCAGAAGTTAGCCGACAAGATTGAGGACTTAAAAGATGCACAAGCTGAAGCCCCGAGCCGAGTAAAAAAGGCAAAGAAAGCTAAAGAGGTAGGACTAAATAATACTACACTAGAAGTCCAAGAGTTACGGGTGAAGGTGAGTGCCCAAGAATAGATGATAGAGAAGATTTTGCAAAAGAAAGAAAACTTGGAAGCAAACACTAGAGCACAAGATCAAAGAATACAAGCCCTACAAGAAGCTCTCGTTGAAGCGAAATGACACTCTGATCAAAGACAAGTGTTGGCTACAAAATATTACGATTCACTCAAGGAAGCACACAGGAGAGCGAGGCGTTTAGAGCTGAAAATTTAAAAGCTAGAGCAAGAAAAGGAGCAATGGAGACTCGAGGCTCAAAAGCAACAGAAGCAAAAATAAGAAAATGAACAAGTGTGGCAATAGATAACCCAAAATGAAGGAGCTAAAAAAGAATATTGGATGGAGAAATATGAGAACATGTCTGACAGCGTACAATATCATGTTGTGCAACTGGTTAATCATTTTGAAGAAGCAGACCTTCAGATTTGATTGAACCTATTGTTACGGCTATCACAATAAATAGCCGAGTTCATGAAGTATTGTCGAGGTCTTGCTAAAGGTCTTAGGAAGAAACAAACAAAGTTGTTAATGTAATGTTGTTTATGTTAACTTTTGAGGAGTCTGAGACCTTGTACTGATTGAAATTTGAAATGAATATGAATGACTAATTGCAGTGTTTTGTTCCAAACATTGATTTTACCACTTTTCACCTGGACATTATTCATTGAGGGGTGAATGCCCTCTTGAATAGGTTGTCAATCGTGCTCTCGACCTGAGACAATTCGTCCTTTAGCAAAAGTATAGAAAGTCTAGTATTCAGTGAAAGAATAACTGCATTGCCTGTGAATATCCAAGAAGATAGCACCCATTGAGGAGAGAATATTCCCTTGGGATCGCTACCAACCATATCCTTGCCTAAGGGATGATGAACCCGTGTGCAGAATTTAAGATCCTGCATTGCTATTGAATGTCTGTGCAAATCTTTCCATAATCACTAAGCATCCTCACAATAGCGCTAACTTTTTATTTCCTTTTCCTTTATTTAATGTTGTTTTGTTTTAATAAATCAATTTGATTCAGGAATCATTGCGCGGCCTAGAAAAGAAAAGACCAATCAAACCCGAGTTCACAATACCAGATCTCAGACCAGAATGGTTGCTAATAATCCTAAGGCAGGGAGAAACTTGAGCAGAGAAGTCGATGAAATGACAGGGAGGATAAATGAGATGTCAGAGGCTCAAGCAAGGTTGGAAGCAATACTCCAAGATATAAGGGAGTCTCTGCACTTAATCAGCGAAAATAGATGTACAAATGGGGTTGAAGCATATGTAAATATACCATCAATGACTGTCCCGACATTCTCGACTATAACCTCAGGCATTACTGTGGGGATCCATGAACAACCACATCAAACGACATCGATTGTCATGCCTATCGGGGAAGGGTATCGCACTTTGGAATGTGCTCATAATGAAGTTCCTGGTTATGCTGGCCCTACCTGGGAACAACCTTATGTGTCCATTACAGGGCAAGCAACAATACCTCACTCTGGGAATAGCCACGTCATGACCGAGAATGACAAGATGAAGGAAGAGTGGATGGAGAAAATGGAGGAATAGATTAAGGCAATCAAGGGCCCCAGTGCTTATGGACCTCTGAGAATAGAAGAACTATGTCCTACCACAGATGTCGTAATCCCTAAAGACTTCAAGATTCCTGATTTTGCTAAGTACGATGGAAGTGGCAACCCTCGGTTTCATTTGATCAATTATGGAATGAAGATGGCTGTTTGGTCCAGGGATGATAAGTTCCTCGTTAGTTTCTTCCACGAGAGTCTTACAGGCCCTGCTTTAGAGTGGTATCTTCAATTAAACCACTCTAAGATTTCTCGTTGGACGGAATTGGCTGACTTGTTCATGGACTAATACAAATTTAATCTGGATGCAGCTCCAACCTGGGAACAATTGAGTTCGATGCAGAAAGGAAATGAGGAACCTTTCAAATAATATGCACAGAGGTGGAGAGCCTTGGCAGCTCAAGTTTAGCCCCCATTAACACTATCTAAGATGTGTTCATATTTCCTGGGAACATTGGGAAATCCTTTCATCGGAGCAATGGCCAGGGCAGCCTATAAGGATTTTGCAGATCTGATAACAGCGGGAGAAAGGATTGAGATTTTGGCCAAAGCTGGGAAGTTACCGATGAGCAATATAGAGAATACTACTTTTAAGAAGGGATTCTAGCCGAAAAAGAAAGAACCTGAGGTGAATTATGTCCAACGCCAACAGACCTTCAGACCTCGATATTCCCCGCAAAACCCAAGTCATCAACCCGCATATAACCCTAACCTTCACTTTCCACACCAAACACCTACACCTCCTTATTACTCACCCCACCAAGTTGTGCCAACCACAAATGTCACCCTAACTCCATAATTCTAAATCAATAATGTTCCCACACCACAATCATATATACCAACTAGCCCAACCTATACCCGATACCCACCTGCACCTCCACAAATTTACCCAAATCACCCATAACCCTTGCCAAATGTCTAAAATCAAGGTCACTTTCGTCCCCAAATCCTACCTCCTTTCCCAAGATTGTCCATTTCAAATGCGGACCTATTCCAAAGGCTGTTCGATGCTTACCTCATTTCAAGAAATCTTGTACGTCCCTTAGAACCACCATTCCCAGCATGGTATAACCCAAATTTAACCTGCAAATACCATATGGATATCCCAGGGCATTCGATTGATGATTGTGAGGCTTTCAAGACTGCAGTAAGGAAGCTTATTGCTTATGGGAAACTTGACATTCAAGAAGAGGCTGGACCGAGTATCGTCAATAACCCAATCCCTAATCATGGTGGAAGGAATATGGTAAACGTTTTGGACATGGAAGGACCTTCAATAAAGAAGGTCATGAACTTGCATACGCCAATGGCAAAAATATTCAAAGGGTTGAAGAAAGCAGGTTATAATGTCATTGCGCCAGCTACCGCGATGAAAGAAAAGAAAAAGCATGATAAAGAGTTAAGTTGTGTTTATCACTACGGGGGAATGGGACACGATATTGAGGATTGTTGGGACTTTAAGGTTCGTGTCCAAGGATTGCTCACTTTGAGAGTAATACATGCAAGACTAGGGGTAACTTCCTCCGAAGAGGTCAATATAGTTGAACGCTTTATACTCAATGTGCCACCTCTCAACCAAACCTCGACACCAGGGAAAGTAGTACTGACAGTCAAGAAGCTAACACCATTTGCTTGTAATGACACCCACGCAGTGCCATGGAATTATGAAATATGGGTAGAGATAAAGGGAGTCAGGGAAAGGACTTCAAAAACTCGAGTTGTAAAAGTACAACAGGAGGAAGAGTTAGTGACTAACATAGTCGGGGTAGGAGGAATTATAAGGAGTGGGCAATGCTATAGCCCAGGAGAAATTGAAAAGGGAAAAATTGTCAAAGAAGTGAGTAGGGAAGAAACATCAAAAGAAGAGGTGAAGAGGAGAAGAGGAAGGATGAGGAAGAAGAGTTCTTGAAGATAATGAAGCAAAGCGAATATGATGTGGTGGAACAGTTGAAGAAGACTCTAACCAGAATATCTTTTTTGTCACTCGTCTTGACGTTTGAGATACACCGGAAGGCATTATTGAGAATTCTGAACGAGGCCTATGTTAAGCCTGATGTTACCCCCGAAAGTGTCGTAAATATGGTGGACCTGGTGAAATGTGTTAATATGATCACTTTTACTAATGAAGAGATCATCTCTCGGTCTAAGAAAAATCCACGGGCTTTGCATATAACCCTCAAATGCAAAGGGTATATAGTTGCAAAGGTTTTGATAGACGAGGGGTCTGCACTGAACATCCTACCTATGTTGACTATGACTTCGTTGTCAATAAGTGAGGATGAATTGTCACCCCGAGAAATGGTGGTACGGGCCTTTAATGGAAATAAGAGAGGCATCTTGGGAGAGATGATGTTACCGCTGGAGATTGGTCCAAGTAACTTTCAAGTGTTGTTCCAAGTTATGAATATTGAGCCTGGTTACACAATGCTCTTGGGGAGACCATGGATCCATGTTACTGGTGCTGTTCCCTCTACCCTGCATCAGAGTGTTAAATACATTAAAAATGGGTCAGTCATTCCCATACATGGAGAAGAAGAGATTATGTTGTCAAAACTAGTTTCAGTGCCGTATGTGGAGAGTGCAGAGAAAGATGAAGAGAATTTGTGGCATAGTTTTGAAATAGTTGAAACTGGAGATGGTAAGGATGAATCTCTGAAGCAAAGTGTGGATCAGGTGGTGGCCCGGATTATGGCAAGTAGTGGATACGAAGAAGGAAAAGGCTTGGGCTCACAATTGTAAGCTACTCGGTCGCCGGTGTCATTCCAAGAAAAGTGGGACAAGTTTGGGTTAGGGTATGAAGCATCCCTGGAAGAAAGAATAAGGAGCATGGCTCTCGGAAAAAAAATGATAAGGGCAAGATGAAGCATATTCCCCACCTGAGGGAAACTTTATTAGTACTAGCTAAGGTAATCATGTCTGGAAAAGTCATTCGTTCCCAATGCCATCCCACTATTAATGCGTTGCATGAAGAAGGCCCAGAAGAGAGCAAGGCAATCCGTCCCTCTGCTGAGGAGGAGCCACTGAAGAACTGGCAGTCCGAACTAATGATTGATGTGATTGTTTCCAAGTAATTGTCTGGTCATACTGCACTAAGCTGATATTTAAGATTGGCTATGTTTTGAGCTTATGTTTGTGCTGTTTGAGACATTAACTTAATGAATTTGCATGATTATTCAACATTCCTCCTCGTTACACTTTGACTTGTCCATTTGCATTTATCAATTTTTCTTTTTGTATAATATTTTGTTCTGCCTTTATCATTCCTACTCTATTTTGATTTTCCAACTCCATAAAAATTACTTTCCAGGGATCTGAGTCTCGTAGAAAGTTCACCTCATGAAAGAGACCTTAAACTCATCAATTAATTCTCATGCGATGTTTGAGGAAGAAGACCCTGGATCTAATGAAGAGAGAGAAGTTATTGAAAATTTTGAAAAATTACTGGAGTATTCAGAGAAGGGATTTGAGTTGAATGGCGAAGAATCAGAGGTGATTAACATGAGGACAGAGGAAGAGAAAAATGAGTTGAAAATGGAGAAAAATCCCGAATGTGAAGAAATGATTGCACTCTTTAAAGAGTATATGGATGTCTTTGCTTGGTCTTATCGGGATATACTTGGATTAGATCCGGAGATAGCATCTCATAAAATCCCACTATATCCAAATGTTGAGGCAAAGAAGTAGAAGTTAAGGAGGATGCATCCTAATATGTCCCTGAAGATTAAGGAAGAGGTGACTAAGCAGCTAGAAGCAGGATTTGTAGAAGTGTCAAGACACCTAGAGTGGGTAGCCAATATTGTGCCTGTGCCTAAGAAGGATGAAAAAGTCTGAATGTGTGTGGACTACAGGGATTTGAATAAGGCCAGTTCGAAGGATAATTTCCCACTCCCTCATATAAATGTTTTGGTTGATAACACTGCTAAGAATCACAAGTTTTCATTCATGGATGGATACTCGGGATACAATCAAATCCCCATGGATTTCAATGACAAAGAAAAAACTACTTTCATCACTCCTTGGGGGACATTTTGCTACATAGTGATGCCGTTTGAATGAAAGAATGCTGGGGCTACTTACCAACGTGCTATGGTTGCATTGTTCCATGACATGATGCACAAGGAGATTGAGGTGTACGTGGATGATATAGTTACCAAGTCTAGAGAAGGAGAAAGTCATGTGGCAGTTTTGCGTAAACTGTTTAAAAGACTCAGAAAATACAAGCTGAGGTTGAACCCTGCTAAATGTGTTTTTGGAGCATCCACTGGAAAGCTACTCGGGTTCATTGTTAGTAGAGAAGGAATAAAGGTGGATATGGATAAAGTGAAAGCAATACAGGAGATGCCTGCTCCTAAGACAGAGCGTGAAGTGAGAAGTTTCCTTGGGAGACTTAACTACATTACTAGATTCATTGCCAACTTGACCAGCACTTGTGAGCCTATATTCAAGCTGCTGAAGAAACACCAGCCGGGAAATGGGATGAGGAATGTCAAGGAGCTTTTGACAAGATAAAGGCTTATATAGTGAATCCTCATGTTTTGGTACCACCTACATCGGATCAGCCTCTAATATTGTACTTAACTGTACTGCCAACCTCAATAGGAGCAATGTTGGGGCAGCATGATGAATCAGAGAAAAGGGAGCAGGCAATTTATTAACTGAGTAAGAAGTTCAATGACTGCGAAGCCCGTTATATGGCTATTGAGAAGACTTGTTGTGCTATAGTATGGACCTCAAAACAGCTAAGCCAATACATGCTATATTACACCACTTGGTTGATCTCCCGAATGGACCTCCTGAAGTAAATTTTTGAAAGCCCTCATGTTTCATTAAGGATTTCAAAATGACAGGTGATACTATCAGAATTCGACATCAAGTACATGACTCGAAAGTCCATCAAAGGAAGTATAATTGCTGATCATTTAGCTGAAAACCCTCTTAAGGGTGAACAACTAGTAATATCTGAGTTCCCTGATGGAGAAATATTGACAGTAGAAGGAGAAGAAGAAAGTGAGGATGAGTCCGTCTGGAAGATGTATTTTGATGAAGCAGTCAACATGCATGGTAGTGGCATAGGAGCCGTGGTTGTTTCACCAAATGGAAAGCAATATCCAGTCGCTATCAAGCTCGATTTTGAATGCACTATAATGTTGCAGAATATGAGGCCTGTGCTAATGGTTTATAAGTTGCAATTGACTTGGGGATCAAACAGCTAAAGGTATTTGGAGATTCAGCACTTATCATTTATCAGGTGAACGGTGAATGGCAAACCAAAGACCCGAAGTTGGTGCCTTATCAAAAGTATTTGACCCAGTTGATTGAGAAGTTTGAGGATGTGACCTTCTCCCATTTGACTCGAGACAAAAATCAGTTTGCAAATGCCTTGGCCACTTTGGCTGTAATGACTAAGTTGGATATTCACAACAATGTTTAACCCATCTAAGTAAAGATGCATAGTGAGCCTGCGTATTATGCCAATATAGAGGGAGAGCTAGATGATAAACCTTGGTATCATGATATCAAGCAGTATATTCAACATAGAGAATACCCGACTGGGGCAAATGAGGTGAACAAGAAGACTATCCGTCAGCTGGCAATAGCCTTTTTCTTGAATGAAGAGGTTTTGTACAAGAGAAGTCATGATGACACTTTGCTTAGATGCGTGGATGCTCGTGAAGCTCGCATAATCATGTTTGAAGTCCATGAAGGAATTTGTGGAACTCATGCTAATGGTCATATGATGGCACGAAAAATTCTAAGGAGTGGCTATTATTGGTCCACCATGGAAACGGACTACATAGAATATGTACGAAAGTGTCAGAAATGCCAGATATATGCAGATCGAGTAAATGCACTTCCATTTTCCTTGCACAATTTGGTATCTCTATGGCCTTTCTCAATGTGGGGAATAGATGTCATTGGACCCATTAATCTTAAAGCTTCTAATGGTCATCGCTTCAGTTTGGTGGCGATTGACTATTTCACCAAGTGGGTAGAAGCTTCCTCGTATGCCAACATCACTCAAAAAGTGTTTTTGAGATTCCTAAAAAGGGATATTGTCTGCAGATATGGAATTCCAGAAAAGATAATCACAAATAATGCTACCAACCTCAATGGTGTTGAGATTCAGAAGTTCTGTGAAAATTTCAAAATCAGGCATCATAATTCAACTCCTTATAGGCCTCAGATGAATGGTGCAGTTGAGGCAGCTAATAAGAATATCAAGAAGATTATTGCTAAGATGGCAGTGAACTACAAAGACTGGCATGAAATGTTACCTTATGCTTTACATGCGTATCGTACCAATATACGATCAAGCACTGGGGCAACACCTTTCTCTTTGGTGTATAGGATGGAGGCTGTCTCTCCCATAGAAATTGAGATTCCTTCTCTAAGAATTTTAATGGAAGCAGAGTTGGAAGAATCTGAATGGGTAAAGACTCGATATGAGCAGCTGAATATGATAGAAGAGAAAAAATTGGCAACTATTTATCACGGATAGTTGTATCAAAGCAGAATGGCCAGAGCCTTTAAGAAGAAAGTTTGTCCCAGAGAGTTCTGTTCAGGAGATTTGGTTTTAAAGAAGATTCTCCTTAATCAAGATGATGCCAGAGGAAAATGGACTCCGAGCTATAAAGGCCCATACATAGGCAAACAAACATTTTCAAGGGGAGCATTAATTTTGCAGAATATGGATAGAGAAGAATTACCAAGGCTCGTAAACACTAATGTTGTCAAGAGATTCTATGCCTAAAAAAAAACTCGTTAGGTTAAAAACCCGAAAGGGCGACCTAAGCAAAACTTAGAGCAATCAAAAATGGGAAAAAGGCCCGTTAGGCTGAAAACCTGAAAGGGCGGTCTAAGCAAAAGTTAGGGCAAATAAATAGGCAAAATCTCAAAGAAAGTTGGCTTGAAACTTGAAAGGTTCACCAAATTGGGGCAATTTTGATTTGCATTCTATTGACTACACTTGGGCAAATTTATATTTGCATCCGATTGGTTACACTAAGACAATTTTTGTTGGCCTTCGATTGGTCATACTTGAGCAAATCTTCTAGATGATTGAAGAAGAAGATGTGTTGAATGAGGTGGCAACAGAGGCAATAGTTGAGTTATCATACCATTGCAGGGAATTAATTGAATGAGGAACAATGAACCAATACTGGGGCAAATTTTTCTTATCGTTTGTAACTTCCTTTAGTTTCTAGGATTTCTTCTTTCAAGCATGTGTCTTACTAAAAGTTCATGTATGATTAGATTACCAACGTAATAAAAAGAAGTTTTTTCATTCAACGAATTTCTATCCATTCATGAATGCATGCTTACTCATTAAGTTATGTCTCAAATAGGATAAATTTATGGTCAACAATTTGATTTGACAATTCTACAACAATCCTTCAATTATTGATTTGGGTTAAAAGATCTTAATAGCTCAAAGTATAGATTGCAATGCAATATTTGATTTCGTTGCCAAGGAAAAAAAGGGGTATTAAGAAAATATAAAAAAGGGAGAAAGAAGATGAAGAAAAAGAGGAAAGATCGAGGTTATCAAGTCCAACGAGCAAAAGCATGTGAACAAGAGTTTTGATTAGTCAAAACTTTCCAAAAGTCATCGTTGGTTCAAAAGACTTTTAATAAAATTAAAACAAAAAAATGAAAAATGAAAAAAAGAAAGAAAAGAAAAAGATGAAAAATCTTTTTGGGATCAAGATGCCTTGCCTTTTTGAATTTCCATTTTTCGGGAGCACAGTAGCCCGCTTGTCATTTAAATTTCGGGACGCAATCGTCCATTGTCATTTTAAATTCTGTTGAGCGCATCGGCTCCATGCATTTGATTTTTGTTGAGCGCATCGGCTCCCTACATTTTAAATTCTATTGAGCGCATCGGCTCCACGCATTTTACTTTCTGTTGAGCGCATCGGCTCCATGCATTTTAATTCCTGTTGAGCACATCGGCTCCCTGCATTTTTATTTTCTGTTAAGCGTATCGGCTCCTTGCATTTTATTTTCTTTGAGTGTATTGGCTCCATGCATTTTAAATTTCTGTTGAGCGCATCGGTTCCATGTATTTTAATTTCTGTTGAGCGCATCGACTCCATGCATTTTAATTCCTGTTGAGTGCATCGACTCCTTGTATTTTTATTTTCTATTGAGCGCATCGGCTCCCTGCATTTTAATTTTCTTTGAGCGCATCGGCTCCATGCATTTTAAATTTCTGTTGAGAGCATTGACTCTTTGCATTTTACTTTCTATTGAGCGCATCAGCTCCATGCATTTTACTTTCTTTTGAGCGCATCGGCTCCATGCATTCTTAAATTTCTGTCATTTACTTTTGAGCACATCGGCTCATTACATTTTAACTTCCTATCATTGTTCTTGCTTTGTTTTGCATTTATCCTCTTATGCATTACCAGACAAAATTGAAGTTCATGTCTTTTAATCGTTTCCTATGACGATAATATGAAAACCACAATTTTTCTTTTATCTAGTAAGAAACAAGTAAAGAGAGATAACTGTGAACACCCAATTTTGACCGGACTCCAAAAAATAAAAAATAGAAAATAGAAAAAAAATCAAGTCCATATTGTTGGCTTCTTTTTTTTTATAGTCCAAACACATAAGCACCTTAGCCTAAAAAAAAATTTGAAAAAAAATTTTTGGTAGCTCGTTTATGTTATCTATCTGCCTCCTGCAGACCTAAGACCTAAGGAGAGGCACAAAAATGGCAATTTGACAGAGATTGAAGCCTGGAGAAAATTTCGATCCAAAGGAAATTCATGGATATAGCAACTGAGCTATTGCTGTAGTCAGCTACCCCTATACTGAATCCCATCCTTGCACACTCAAAATTGAGTCTTTCATACTCTTCAAAAGGGATAGAACAAGGCAAAAGAGGGGGACTCAGAAAAATTTTTAAGAGTTGAGAATTTTCCAGAGAACCATTTTGGAGAATTGAAAAAAAAATTGAGGAGAAAACAAAAAAAAATGAAAAAAGAAACTTCCTGCTACTATTCATCTTCTTCAACCTCCCATCACCCACCGTAAAAACCACCTATCCATTAACAACTATCTTGCTACCTTCATTTTCAACCTTCAATCTCCATAACCACCAACTCACCCATAACCACCAAAAGCCAACACCCCACCAAGAAAAATAACCCACCAAAAATTGACAGTCGCCCACCGCGACTCGAGATCCTACAAGCCGCGCACCACCGTGACCCAAGAATCCGTGAGCCCACGGTCCTCTGCAACCCGTGACTCCATTCCCTTTTGTTTTCACAATAACACCAAGGCTTAGTCTTTCATTCTTTCGTATATCTAATTCTTGTAAGTGCTTTTATTGTTTATTATTTGTTTTATTTTATTGTTATTATATATATATATATATATATTTTTTTATATATATATATATATATATTTCGATTGGATTCTTTTGATTGTTAAGTTTGGTTGTGATTTGGCATTGTTGTTTTGTTTTGGACCGACAACCTTTATATATATATATATATATATATATATATATAAAAGTAAAGGTTTTTGGATTTAAAAATCAAGATACATTTACTATTGTCTTCCACTTATCTTTTTTTATATAAAAATAAAAAGTAAAGATTTTGGATTTAAAGAAAATCATACCACTTCACGTTGTCTCCCAACTTTTTTTTTACATTTGAATAAAAATAATAAAAAGAAAAAAAGTAAAAAAGTAAAAAAAACAAGGTTTTGAACAGAGAATCTTTCATGTGGCTGTTCATTTATCTGATTCTTAATCTTTTGTTTTTTATATATTTATTTGTTTGTTTATGTGTTTAGGCTTATTTTAGGTTAGGATATTAAACGTTGGGCTTTTGTCTTACTTACCATGTTTCTGACTTCGGGTCTTTTTGGGATTAAATGGGCTAGATGTTATTTGTTAGATTTGAGTTAGGAGTTAAGTTATTTACTAGTATCTTAAATTGTGTTTTTGTTAAAAAAAATTGTATAATTGATTTAGTTAAGAATAAAAATGATGAAATGAAAAAATATAGGAAATAAAAAAATAAAAAAATGATAAAAATAAAAAAATACATAAAAAATAAAAAGAAAAATGATGATAAAAATAAAAAGGATATTTTAATCAATGCAATGACCAATGATGTTGATTGAATAGCGGATGCTATCTTCAATGTCGTTTGGATCATAAGGGTTTATTGAGTAGCCCGGTGCTAACTTGAATCCTGTGCAAGAATAAATTTGTTTTTTTCAAATAAAATCTCTTTTCAAATTTTTTTTTCTCTTAAATAAAATAATCAACCCACAATTATTTTATAAAGAACTACGTGACTTTGAATTCCTCATTGCACCCGAGGATACGTAGGAGCAGAATTTTATTTCTGTCAAGCCAAAATTAAATTTTCATAATTTTGTGGTTTCTTTTTTTATAAATAGTTACAATGTTTTGCAAAAGGGGTAAAATAAATATTTCTAAGGATTGTTAAGAATTTGCACAATTAACTTAAAGTATCGTTTTAGAATAGGTGTGTTAGGGATGCTGTGGGATTAAGTTTCTGCCCTTCCCTATCTATAACCGACTCCCGAATCCAATATGGTTCCAAAGACCATATTCAAAGAAAGGTTTTCTAATTTTTCCTAAGTTAAATTAAAATTGGTGGCGACTCCATTTCTATTTTCTAAAATCTCATGAGTTGCTTTTTTTTCGCCTCTATCACTGGTCGCGACAGAGCTTAATCTGTATTTTGTTCAAGATCAAGTGCTATCTAACAAGCTGCACGTTAGTCATATTCCAACACATGAACAAGTGGCAGATATCCTAACCAAAGTTGTTTCTAGTTCCTTGTTCACCACATTTAGAGACAAACACAGAATTTCATCACTATTGAGTTTGAGGGGGGATATAAGTGAGAGTGTTAGTTAATTAGTCAATACAGTTAGTAACTATTAGTTAAGAGTTAGTTACAATAGTAAGTCGATATTTTGTTATTTAGTTAGTGTTAGAAACTGCTACATACACACACACACACATATATATATATATATATATATATATATATATTAGAATGTAATAGTGAAAAACTATAATGAATGCGATGAATCATTGATCTCAATTTCAGTTTCTTTTCTTTCTTCTCTCTCATTCGTTTCTCTCCACCATTACTGGCCCTGATGCCTTTCATTGACTATTATAATCCTAGAATTACTATATAAACAATGGTTGTATGTGTTCATTATAAGTGGAATTCAAATATAAGAATATCTATATATCAGTTTCCTTCACTCTTTCTTTTGATGTCCTTTTGTTCAAGAACCTTAGAATTAGACTAGAATTTTCTAATAGTGGTATCAAATAGGGTTATTTGATCCACCTTTGTATAGAACCCCATGGCCTCATCTTCAAACATCAATATCCTCTTTCAATATCCCCCAAGCCAAGTCCCCATCTTTGATGGTTAATATTATGACTATTGGAGTGACTAAATGAAGACCTTTTTTTTTTCATTTCCCAAGATCTTTGGGGTGTTGTAGAAGAAGGTTATCAAGAACACCCACAACCAGTAGCATTGCAAGGAAATCAATTGAAGCAGTACAAAGCAACCGTGAAGAGAGATCCAAGTGCTCTTCGTTACATTCAACAAGGTTTGAGCAAAGGAATTTATCCAAGAATTCTTGGCATTAAAAAGGCAAAATAAGCTTGGGATATTATGCAGAATGAGTTCAAAGGCACAGAGAAAGTCATTTTTATCAAGTTGCAAAACCTTTGGAGGGATTTTGAATAGTTGTCTATGAAAGAAATTGAAAAGGTACGTGATTTCTCTACTAAAGTGGTTGAGATAGTTAATCAAATTAAAAGTTATGGAGATACTATTCAAGAAAAGAAGATTATTGAGAAATTGTCCTTAGAAGTTTGCCACAAAAATTTGATTATGTTGTTGTTGTCCTAGAAGAATCCAAAGTTTTTCTACATAGGCTATGTATGAATTGAAAAATTCTCTTAAAGCACATGAGAAAATAATGGGCAGATTTTTAGATTAGCCTTTGGAGCAAGCTTTAAAATCAAAGGTGAATTTTTCTGAAAAGAAAGATGAAAATAAAAAGAAGTACAACAACAATCAGTCACAAAGGAGAAGGGGAAGATCTAGTAGAGGACGTGGAAGAGGAATATCTAACCAAAAAAGGCCAAGAAACAATAACAATATCATTCCTCGATGCACCATTTGCAAGAAGAACAATCATGAAAGCAGTAATTACTAGTTTAGACAATGTATCAACTGTAGAAACTTATATCACAAGGTGATAGACTATCCAATGAAGGAGAAGAATGAAGCTCATTTTTCAAAAAACATAGAAGGCACATCAAAGCAAATTTTCTTTGTGTCTTCCACCTCAAAAGAAAAAGGAGTGTAGTATGTTGATAGTGGCTGCAACAGTCATATGACAGGAGCCAAGGAGAACTTTGTCTCTTTGGATGACAAATTCAAATATAAAATGACGTTTACAGATGGAAAGTCTGTGAATGTATAAGGTAAATGAGTAATTGTTGTCCAAATCAAGAGAGGTAACCCAAAACTTATAAAAGATGTACTTTATATTCCCTTAGAGTGTTGGCCAGCTTGTGCAAAAAGGCTATGAAGTGAAATTTGAAGAAAAAGGATGCATGATAATTGATAAGAAACAAAACCAACTGGTGGTTGCGATTCTGATGACCTCAAACAAGGTATTTTCGCTGTCCATAAAGCAAGAAAAAGATCTTTCTCTCAAAGCTCAAGAAGTGGATGAATCCGTGCTATGACATTATAGATTTGGACACTTGAATTATCAAAGTTTGAAGGAGCTACAATAAAAGGAGTTGGTGATTGGCCTTCCCTCAATAAACACTAGTCATGATGTATGTGAAGAATATATTTTATTATTTTAAAAATTTGACATGCATTTAATGACATTAGTATTAACTTCTAAAGACAATTTTACTATATAATTTTTTTTTATTTCTCAAGACAATTTTATTATATGCTATTGATATTGTTGTTTTTAAGTTTGAATGTTTCATTATTTTTTAAAAAAGAATTAACATATTGTTGTGTTTTTAACTTTTATATTTTATTTTTAAAAAAATTAATTGCATTTAATGATATTATTAAAAAAATTATCATTATTAATGATTTTTCAAAGAAATTTTATTATATAAATATAGATATAGATATTTTGATTAAACATGAGACTTAATTTAATGCATATGCCATCTTGGTAATAGGATTCGTCTCCCTCTAATTATGTATAATGAATACACCATTTTACCTTACACCACTTTATACATTACTTTATTTGTTGTGGTAAAAAAATGAGAGAGCGTGTATTGATAATTATGTTTTTCTTATATCGTTACTCAAAAAGAAAATTATTAAAATAATTGGGTCTAACTCCACTCCAAAAGTTAGGTCAAGGAGGGAGAGTTGCCCAAGTTATATTATAAATAGTTTTTTGCTTATATATTCAATTAATATGAGATTTAATACACTCCCTCACGAGTAGGATTGGACATCTAAAGCGTGAAATTTGCAGGATTGGACACTTGCGAGTGGCCTAATTAAGATAGACTATGATATCATATTAGAATAATTAGATCTAATTATACTCTAAAAGCTAGTTCAAAAAGAAAGAGTTGTCCAATTCATTATAAATGATTCTTGCACATATATATTCAACTAATGTGAAACTTAATAAAAATAATATAAGAAGCGTGTAATAAAAGTGGTACATGAATATCATTGTGGATATATAACAGGGAATTTCCAAGCCATGGACATACTCATTCACCTATATTACACGGTTACACCTTTTGGTCCTTTAGCCCATTTTCAAGCAATGGCGGAGCTATTACTTGAGGGGGAGCACGGTCTCCCCCTAAAATCTATTTTTTTTTTAAATATTAATAGGTACTCTCGTGTCTTTTCCTTTCCTAATCAAGCAAAGCCTACTTCTCATTAGTCATAGGTACTTATTAATTTTCTACTCATACTCTGAAATTCTTTAAGCATGAAACTTCTATTTTTATTTTAAGAAAGTGGTGGAGTAATTCTATTTATTGTATAGTTGTTGTTCTTTACTTTTTTGGTACAATATTATTTTTTTTTTTGTCTCTATTGATTTTCTTCACTTTCGAAAGCATATATATATATATATATATATATATATATATATATATATATATATATATATATATATATATATATATTTACTTTACTTTTCCTTCCATGATCTCCTTTGCAAGATTGATATTAATTGTTGTTTTCTTTGTATGCCTTTAGTGCTTTTATATATTTCTTACTTTAATGGTTTGAGTTTATTAATGTTTAGAATTTAAGCTCATGTAATGTAATTTTATTGAAATTTCAAGTGCTATAATTATAATTATTTAAATGAATTAATAGAGCAATATGATTCTAATTGTATTTTTTATAATAGGGTACATGTCAGTATGAATAAATTCCTTAAAAGAAAAGTAAGTTTTCATGATGAACATTAAAATTTATCTCATGTAAAATTACAAAGAATTAAGGCAAACTTTAAATTTTTTTTGACAAATTTTAATTTCTGTCCTAAAATTTTATTTTATCATCCAAATAATAAAAATAACATCTAAAAAAATATTTGTGCTGGCTCTGCCACTATTCCCAAGTCTTGGATTCTGCTCTTAGCTCTCCACTCTCTCACTTACTATCAGCAGGATTTTGGTATCTCATTCTCATATATTTACTATTCACTTATATATTTATTATTTATTATTTTTAAAAAAAATAAAGTTAAGATGATAAATATGTAAATAGATGGTTAGCCTTATTATTAATTAAAGTTAAAATGTCAAGATATAGATAAATTGATCACAATCTTACATACGCGATAATTTCTCAAATCATTTAACTATCCAATGCACCTTCAATATATAGGGATTAGTGAGTGCTGTTATATATAGTGATCAGTGATTGCTATTATATGCTTGATGTAGAACTAAAGGAGCAAAAGAAGAAAAAATCCTCGAGATTTTAAAGGCATTTAGTACAAACTTAGTTTCAAAGTAGTAATATAATCTAAACTAAATTCAATTTAATAATCGATAACCATTTTTTAAAATATGATAAGAGGGTATTTATAATTTTCTTATAAAAAAATTAATCATAACTAAAATAGGTAATAGCCGAATCATATTTTAATTCAAAATCCTAATATAACTAACTAATGAAAAGATTTTGGATTTGGATAAAATTCAATTAAAACTAAAATCTTAAAATAGATAAGATCCTTAAAAATAACATAATTACAATAATATATAAAATCCTAAATTACCAAAATAATAAATAATCCTAATCCATTATGCATCATTCTCCCCTGTGAGAGGACTCTCCTCTAGAGAATTAGAAAGTTGGTACTCCTCCAAAAGTGGAGGATCTACAAGACGAAGATCATACTTGGAAATCCAAGCAGATCTGAGAGGTAGAAATTTGGTACTCATTCTCTGAAATTTTGTAGTCTTGTAGATTTAAGGCTTTTAGTTCCAATGGTGGTGGTGGTGTCTCAAAACGAGGTTCAGATTATAATGTTCTGATGACGTTTGTATGATTGTATGTTTATTGGTGAAGGAAACGCAGATTCCAATGACTTTTTGACAGAGATCTAGTGAACGGTAAGCAACAAAATAATTTTGGTTATGAAAAATCTTTGCTTTCAAACAACACAAACGTGGGTTCAACTTGACTCAAATGCCAAATTGATGTGGACAAACGTTTGTATGATTGTATGTTTATTGGTGAAGGAAACGCAAATTCCAATGACTTTTTGACAGAGATCTAGTGAGCGGTAAGCAACAAAATAATTTTGGTTGCGAAAAATCTTTGCTTTCAAACAGCACAAACGTGGGTTCAACCTAACCCAGATGCCAAATTGATGTGGACCAATGAAGAAAAAGAACAAAGAATCGTCAGGATTCTAAAAGGTACTCGGTTTCAAAGTAAGAATATAATTCAAATTAAATTCAAATTCAATAATCAATAATAACAAACAATCATCTTCTAAATTCTGATAAAAGAGGGTATTTATAACTCTCTTATAAAAGAAAATAATCATAACTAAAATAGATAATAAACTAATCATATTTTAATTCAAAATCCTAAAATAATTAACTAATGATAAGATTTTAAATTTAGATAGAATCTTATTAAAACTAAAATATTAAAATAGATAATATCCTTAAAAATAAAATAATTATCTATAAAGTCCTAAATTACCAAAATCATAAATAGTTCTAATACATTATGCATGAATAATATGATGTATGAATACGTACTAATCCATTATGCATGAATGGTACAATATACGAATACATAGCTAAGAATTATAAAACGAAAAAATTCTTAACTAATGAATTAATATCTTATAAGATGGTGTAATATACAGATTCTTTGGGGGAGAAGGTTAATATAGACCAATTAAGAAGATATCTATTCATGAAATTGTGATTTACATGATTTATACCCAGATTTAAGTATATATAAAAATTATCGTTAAAATTTATAAGTTTTTTATATATATAGTTATTCATGATAATTATATGTATAGTTATTTATAAAAAAGTAATTTAATTAAATTTGTGTATAAATCTAAGTATTATTAGTCAATTATAAGAGAAAAATACAAAGTTATAAAAAAAAATTATAAATTTTAATTAAGTTTTATTAATAACTTTTTTGTGTGTCTTTTTTATTTTATAATTGATCACTTAAAAGAAAAAAAAAAATTAAAATAATCTTTTCATCCCTCGTATTAGACGTTCCCTTCTTCGAGGTAGTTGAATACTAAAACTTAATGCCTTTCTTTTTTTTCGTGCGTCCTTTTACGAAAAGATATCTACGGAAATATATCCATATAAATAAATATTTAATTTTTAATAATATTTAGGTGTGACTCTTTGGTGGTTACAAAAATTAAGTGGTTTAGATGTCTCTCACAAATGGCCAAAGAGAATATAACATATAAACATATAATATTTTTATCATAAAAAAAAGTATTCATATTTTATGTCCATGTAACAAGTCTATGTTATTTTTCTCTTTTGCTTAAATATTCTTTAGGACTTTTTTATAAATAAGTGAAATACTTAAAAACATACATCTCAGTACAATCATAATTTCAAAATCACTGTAAAATTTCTAGTATGCCCTCCCTCGCTCATTCTCATATGTTGTAGATCTAATTCCAAATTTGGACGAACCCTAAATCCCTTTTTCACAATATCATCAAATACAACTTTCAGTGAGCTTCGAACGGCAATTACCAGTTGAAAGTAGGGATGACAATTTTATCAACTCCGCAGATACTACAAAAAAATTACACAAATAATTTATATAAAATTATTAAAAAACTTAATTATATAAATTAAAATATGATAGAGTTATATAAATAAAAAATATTTTAAGTGTTTGACATTATTTTTGAATTAAGTTGTGTTGAATAAATTTTGAAAATTATGATATACTTTTTTTTATTTTTTTCATTTTTTTCATTTTTTTTTTTATTTTTGTTGATTATTTTTTTACAATTTATTAGATATCCGTGAATATCTGTGAGTACCCGTTTACTCGCGGGGGAATAATAAACAAGTATCCGCACTGATATAGAGGCGGAGGCAGAGACGGATATTATTCGCGGGGTGGGGGCTACTACCCATCCCCGCCCCGCCCGGTTGCCATCCCTAGTTGAAAGCAAGATGCGGAAGAGCGAGCTTCAAACGACAATTACCAACGAGCTTTGAACGACATTGCAGTTGAGCGGAGGACTAGCTTCGAACGGCTTTAGTAGAGTGGAGGACGAGCTTCGAACGGGTTGCAGGCTGTGCATTTGTTTCCATTTTTTTATTTCCAATTATGGCAGTTTTTCTAGATGATTGAAGACTCCTTGTGATTTTTCTACATTAGTCATGAGGTTTCTTCTTCAATAGCAGAATCAAAATTAGCTTTTTAACATATCTGCCATTAAAAGGTCTTTGTAGTTTTCAAAACGAAACATGATTATGATGTAATTTCACTGAACTTTCAGTAGTAGTGAATGTCTTTTACTTAAGTTTGTTTAGTTTGTCTTTCGATTCTAGTTCAATTGAGGTTGATTGTCTTCATCATGCTCTGAGATGTTAGATTGACCGGTAAACAACGTCGGCCGTTGCTAATATACACCCCATTAAGTTGGGGTGTATGATACACCATTGACCATGACCTGTAATAGTAGGATTTTTTTTTTTTTTTGAGCAGGTTCCTTTTTTTTTCAGAAATCACGTGCACTTTGTTCATATTTGTAGAATGCACTTTGTTCACGTTAGGAAATCTTTCCACACCGAAAAATCACTGTTCACGCAGGAAAATACTGTTCCTGCCGAAAAATAATATTGTTCACGCCGGAAAAGACACTGTTCATGCCGAAAAATAATACTGTTTATATATTTTAAAATTACACAACTCTGTAAATAATACCAGTTAAAATTATATCAAACAGTCTTTATATTTTTTCATAAATAACAGTGTATACTAAAATTTTTTCTAAAATTATTACTGTTGAAAAAATTTATAAATTTTAATTAATGATATTTATACGATTATACAATTTAAAAAAATTAGAAGTGATCGAGTTTTCTAAAATTATAATTGTATTTTTTGAAAAATTTTATAAATTTTAACGATAATCTTTATACGAGTTATACAATTTAAAAAAATTACAGGTGACAAGTGGTAATTAGGAAGCAACAGAAGATGATGATGATGGTGATAATATATAAAAAATATAATACTTAAAAAATTGAAAAAAAAAAACACTGCTAGCGGGTTTCTGAAATAATCAAGTCATTGATTTATTTTATGAATAAATCAATGACTTATGTTATAAGGTGTATGATACACCCTCCTTTGGAGGGTGTATCTTAGAAACGGCCAAACAACGTCCTTATGTTTGACATAATCATGTTTCGTTTTGAAAACTACAAAGACCTTTTAGCAATTCACGGGAAACTTGTGTTGGTTGTGAGGTTTCTTCGTCAATAGCAGAATCAAAATTTTTGTTGGTCAAATATCCTGAGCTTTCTGTTTTGAGTTTTGGGTTCTATTAGTCATTTGGCTTGTCACTTACTGGCTGGCTTTGCAAACTGGTAATGGGAGGATCTAATTTTGTTCAATCACTTCCCCCTCGAATTATGCAATCAACATGTTGTGGAGCTAGATTGCTATATCCTTTTGTCCTGTTTGTTATTCTATATTTGTTAGTCTCGGGTTTTTGCCTTTTTGGTGTTATATAGCAATAAACCAAGTCATTCATTCCAGTGTCAAAAGGTTTTTAAAAGAGCTTTCTCTTATGTAATGTTACTTTATTACTTGCATCCTGACTATTAAGTTTCTTATGCCAAACTATCTCTAATATGTCTATAATAGGGACCCACAGGCTTGGAAAACTCTATATTCCCAAATTCACTTATGTACAAAGGCTCACACACTAGTTACTCTTATGTACAAAAAATTAAGTAGTTGGTGCCTAAGGTAACAATTAACATCTGATTTATGATGAATAATGTGAGATCCACTGTGTAGCACTAATCAGATGCAAATATCTATCTTAGTTAGTCTATCCAAAATATCTCATAAAAAAATACATGTGATGTACAAATATCAAAATCTTGATACTAATAATGGTGACACATCATTCTTCTATATCCACTGAACTGAAGAGAATAAAAGGGCCAAACTATCTTGATACTAATCATTCTTGTGGTGATGGATCTTTAGGTGATCTGGTAAATTTGGTAATTAAATTATCTGATGCTTTGGCTTCTCTTTATATCTGCTATAGCCAACAGCCTCTGTGTGAGTTTGGGTATTAGCACTTAGCAAACATGAAATAATTATCTCATCTACAGCTTTGATATTTTGATGACTTAGGAACATATTTTCTTGTAATTACAGGCTTAGATCCATTGTGCAAGCATGTTATGGATTTTACTTTCACTTTTTTTTGGGGTTCAATTTTGGCTTTTGTTTTGTTTCTGTACTGGATTGGATTTGGACTCAGGTTTAGGTTGCAAATCACATCACAGAAATTTTCAGATTATTTATTGTGTGATTGTTTGGGCAGATTTGCTATTCTTGTAGTTTTTGGGTTGAATCAATCACATTATG
Organism: Ormosia semicastrata; assembly: GCA_029884595.1. NCBI lineage: Eukaryota > Viridiplantae > Streptophyta > Magnoliopsida > Fabales > Fabaceae > Ormosia > Ormosia semicastrata. Next base: position 32,414,412 of record JAQQTO010000057.1, on the reverse strand, counting down.
TACTAATGACGCAGATGAAGTTTTGTAATTTAGCATTCAACTTTTGATTGAGTAATTCGGATATACACATATAAATAAAGTCCATGGATGGCCAATGCAGGGACCAATGTGGTCTGGTTTGGTAGCTATCTTTGATGTATATAATAGTGTATGATCTTGTTCTTTATGTCTCAAATGATCAAATCATAGTCAATGTTTTTAATAAGCTGATTCTATTAAGTCCTTTAATTGTCTATGATTTATAGCTAGGAGGACCTATGTGGTTCAACAAGTTAAAACCAATTCATAATCCATAAGATTATGTAGGATTCTTAATCTTTGGATTACAGTTTTAACATTTTCTTATTTATTAAAAATAGCAATCAAACGAGTCCATGAAAGAAAATGAAAAGTACTAACAATGAGAAGCTAAACTGATGTTGTGTGCATTCATTTTGCAAGATTTATTGAACTATTAGATCAACTTTTATTTATATAATAATTGAACACTTTCCATATAATCATTCACTGATATAAGCTTAAGACTAGTTTGAAGGAAAACAATTGCTGGAGAATTGAGATCCCACTAATATAATACATCCTGCGTCACAATTCTCATGCATCAATCAATAATCTTTCTTTTTCTTGAAGGTCTTGGACCTATTTGAGATAGGTTAAAATCCAGCAAATACATCAAATTAAATAAGTGGCCCACTATTTGAATGATTTGGAGGAATAGGGAGCTAAAATCCATTCAGAATTGATTGGGCTCTCTTTTGTAATTTATGCATATATGTTCTGCAACTACAAGCACTTTTTTTTGTTTTATTATTCTGATTTTTCATACCTGGAAATTTGGAGGCTTACGTAATTTAGAATGCAAGGGAATACTCACTAGAATCCTCCTGACACTTGTCTTCTATTGAAATGCTGTTCAATTTGGTGATATAGTTTGTCTTAATATTTACTTAGAAACTCTTGCTAAAAATTTTCTTACTTGGACATTTCTGAGATAGCAAGGCTACTTTGCCAATACTGCTTGCTACTCATTCTGTTTTTACCTAATGTTTTCTTAGATTTGTGCAGGCCTATATACTCATTTCTAAAGTTAGTTTTAGGCCTAAACAGAATTTTTACCTTCTCTCAGTTAACCCTTTGTTCATCTTGTTACTAGAATATCTGCTATATATAGATTTTTTACCATATATAGACTATATTTAGCAGGTGCTTTGCGGATAAAAAAAGAATAGAAAAGGAGCTTGAGAGGAAGCTCCATGTATTGTAGAGTTTACAAGAGGACTTACTTGCCACCATATCTAAGAATATTTTTGGGCAATTTCTGTATTCTGTGCCAAACTTGAATTTTTGGATTTAACATGTGTTTGTATTTGTTTTTTAACTTCCTGGAATGCTATAGGCCGGTGTTGCTGGTTTCATAAAGTTGACCAGAGAGAAAAGAAAGCCCTACTGGCAGCTGAGAAGGCCAGGCCAGGGAGAGCCTTGTGAGTGAAAGAAAAGCCAACAAGGGAGGGAACACAGTTAATTAAAACCTAATCCAGTGGAGACAAACTGTGGACCATTGATGAATGCAGATAGAAATATTGGCAATGTGGTATCTGGCTCAACACCTTTTTTTTATATAAAAAAGGAGACTTTTCGGATCACCAGGAAGTTTTCAAGCCTATAGAAGTAGTTTTTTGGCCCGCCTCGCCAACAGTGTTGTGTTTCTCTAGCATACTAGCGTCTCCACAACACAAATATACAAGCAGTTTTGACTATTAAGTTTTCAGGGAGCTTGAACTGAAACACATATTTCCAGGCAGGCAGGCTCTATGTTCATTATCAACAAAGATGGAAGTGAACCATCCCCAAAATAGTCAATGTATTTTGAAAATTGAGATTCTCAACCTTGTAGGGAAAGATTTGTGGATTTGTCCATTGTTCCTGTCCATCACTATATTACATTGATTCCTTATAATTTATACATGGGATGGTTCATCTCTATGTGACATGGACTTCTTTATAATTTATACCTGGGGTAATTCCAGTTAATGCAACTGTAACTATTCCATTCAATCTGTTTATTCTCATACAAAGGCATTCATGTTGTTTTCCCAGCTTTTAATCTCCGGCTACAACTTTTAAGCATTGTGCCCTTACCATAGGCCGCTAGGCATAGGCTTCTCTTTCTCGATTATATCTGTTTCCCCCTTTATTTTGACCGAGGTGAGAAATGGTTGGGGAAAATTTTTGGCAACCCCATGGCTACATTAATTGTTTCTTTTTATGGAAGATCAGCTATCCAATGACATTTTAATACAAGCCTTCATGTCCTCATTTTGCTTTCCTGCAAGATAAGATCCTGAGAGATCATTAGGCCCCCGCTATCTACTAGCCCAAAAGAAAAATGAAAACAAACCAACAAATAGTAACTGCTGATGTACAAAGTGTAAAAGAAATGATATGAAATTGATTAGATTCCACCTTTATAGGAAGTTTGTTTATTGGATTCCTTATTCAATCAAAGGATGCAAAGCCAAGATGCACCTGCCTTGGACTTAATGCAAAATCTCCGATAACATTGTAGCAAAAGGGAATCAAGTCAGAGAATCAGCATCCAAGCTCTATCAACAGCCAAACACATTCTTTCCCTTAGAATCATTGGAAACACAAAATTTTCATTTTTCTTTTCCAAAGCCATATATAGCTAGAAAAGCAAGACATGAAATTATTCAACTTTCTATTTTTGATAAATCACTCAATTATTTGTTACTGCACACAAAGTTACAAGAAACAATCATCTCGTGTTATCTTTCTGCAGATGGACAATCACATAGGGGTGTAAATTAGTTCGGATAACCAACTAATTCGATCAATCCAAATTGAACCAATTAAATTGGTTCAGTTTGATTTGGGTATATTGATTAGTTCGGGTAAAATTCAAATCAATTAAAACTTAATTGGTTCAGTTCTCGGATTTGAAATTTCAAAACCGAATTAAACCGAACCAAACTAAACCATATATTTATATATTTTATTTAAAAAAAAATTTATGTTACAACATTTTTTGGCTACTACTTTTTTTTTTTGTAATACTTTCTCAGTTTCCAACCTCGAAAACGTCATTTTCATTCAACACAGAAGGCTAGAAAACTCCTCTGCCAAAATGTTCGGTTCTACTCACCGGCATTGCAATTTTGGCCAGGAATATATTATCAGGTACTATTCCAAAAACTCTTGGAGATTTGAGAGGATTGAAAACTTTGAATTTTTCCTTCAACCAACTCTCTAGATCTATTCCGATTAAACTTCAAAATATACATGTCATTCAGCTTTTGAACCTCTCTTATAATGATTTAGAAGGAACCATTCCTGATGGTGAAAATTTTCAAATCTTTTTGTTGTCAATTTAGAAGGTAATAAAAAATTTTGCTTGTATTTTACATGTGAACCTTATGACCATGGAAGAAAGCATGTCAGACATTACATCATCATAGCCACAGTGGTAACACTGATACTATGTCTGATAATTTGCTTGCTACTATACATAAAGAACAAAAAAGTGAAAGTAACAGCAACAACATCATTTAAACTTGGAAGCTTAGAAACGATGAATTGACTTTAAATGCTCTAGTATTGACTTTAAAAGCAATGAATTTCTGACTCTAGTTTATGAGTACTTAAGTAATGGGAGCTTGAAAGATTGAATTAAGGGGAAGAGAAAACATGCAAATGAAAATGAGTTGAACCTTATGGAGAGACTGAATATAGATATTGATGTTTCTTGTGCATTGGATTACCTGCACAATGATAGTGAAATTCCTATTATGCATTGTGATTTGAAACCCAACAACATTCTCTTGAATGAAAATATGACTACAAAGATTAGAGACTTTGGATTCGCTAGGTTGCTGATTCAAAGTTCAACTAATCAAGTTTCCATTAGCTCTACTCATGTCCTTAGGGATTTAATTGGTTACATATATACCTCCAGGTTAGTAGTCTCACAACTTTCTCTTAATTGAATAGTAGTAGTATACAACTTGTCAAGTTAAATCTTTCTTGAAAATTTTTTTAACTTATTCAAATATAATTTCTTAATACAAATATCAATATGTTTCTTTGTTTCCTCTTTATGAACCTTTTAATACATATTCTGAAACATGAAATAATTATGAATGTTCAAATTAATAAGTTTGATACTATTTTTAAAATTTTTTTCATAAGTTTATTATGTATTTTTTTTTGTTATGAAAAGCTAATTATTTAGTTAATTTTTGTATTAAAAAAATGGTCAATCCGATCACCTGACCGAAACCAATCCATAGATGTTTGATTCGGTTTGATTCGGATTTGACTATCAAAAAATACAAAAACCGAATCAAACCAAACCAAACCAATTAATTTTAATTGGTTCCGATTTATTTTCCCTCAAAAACCAAACCAAACCAAACCATCCACTTACACCCCTACAACCACAGATCCACAACTCCACTCAACCTTTTATGTCACTTGAAATTTGGCTTCATGACTAATCAAATTTCAGCTATAAGTGAGCTTTGGTAGCATAAATGCTATAAACTCCACAATTTACCAATACAGAAATCAAGCACCTCTATTTTGATTATTCGAACTTTGTAGGTGATTTGACAAATAGTAAAATCTGAACAATGCTCAGGGAAATTTCTTTCCTTAAGAGGCTCACAAGCTTCAGGCAAAGCCAAGTCAGAGTATCCTTTAACGTAAGAGCAGTTCCATGGAAAGCTTGAGCTCACATTAAGGGTGATGTTTGATAGGCAAATGTTTTGGCAAAATTGTCACCCTCTATACTCTCTATAAGGCCTGTATGTTTGATATTTTCTCCTTTAACGTCCTTGAATGTAATCTTTTATATTACAGGTAAAGCAGTTGAGTTATAAGCATCATCTGGACGATCCCCATATAAACCAGTGAACCAAATAGCAATATCAACATTAGCCAAGGTCACGTTAGAGGTATAGATGTTTCTAACATAACCACCCCTTCCATGAGAAGTCTTTATTCTAATTGCAGTATATAAATCATAAAAGTGAATATCTTCTGCATGAACTTCTGATACACCACCGGACATCTCACTTCCAATAGCAATCCCTCCACTCGTTTGAGTTTTCCCAATAAGCCTGTGGATGATAATGTTTGTGCTGGGACGACCAAATGCAATGCCATACTCATCCCACCCACTTTTGATGGCAATCAGATCATCACCAGTGCTTATATAACAATCTTCAATGCATACATCGTTAGAAGAGTCTGGACATAGTTTAAAGGTATATGTGAGAATCTTATGAATCTTCAAAAAGAAAATAACTGTAAGGACATTGACACTGCTTAAGAGATACATTGCTTTACAACTTGGATATTTCCTTTGCTATAATCCACATATCTAGAATATTCTGTCTTCGTTTGGTTCAAATGAAATTTTCCCTTTAAAACAATTTATGAGAAGAGCTTGATATCGCACCAAAACAACTTCAAACAGTGGATTTTTTAAAATCAATCTAGAATACTTGTCTATTATCAATTACACAGAGTATGACATTCCAGCCTAAGGGAGAAAATTCACCTGGATCAATCCCATCTGTGTTTGGTGAATTAAGAAGAGCAGGGATCGTGACATTATGAACTGTAACTTGGTTGTTCATCTAGAAAAACAGTCTCAAATCTCCCCCTAATCATGAAAGCTCCACTATTGCACAGTTTTAAAATGGAAATGGAAGTACTTTAAGTACAACAAATAAGGAATAAAACATAAATTCAATCCTTCTGGAGGGGACAAACCTGCATATACAGGATGAATAGTCCAAAATGGAGAATTCATGAAGGTTAAATTTGAAATGAGAACCCCGATTGAATTCATCAATTCTACCAAACGGGGACGTGTATAATCCAGGGTTTTGTTCCTAAACATGCTCCACCAGATACTCCCTTAACCATCGATAGTTCCATTATTATCTTCATTGAGACGCTGATTGCATCAATAAACCAATATGTATATAGAAGATAATTATTTGTTGAATATTACCAACCTATTATGATGACATCAGTCAAATTGCATCCATAAATGAGGCTCCTATGCCTTCCACACGACAACTCCCTTCCTCGCCATATGACTGTAGAGGATCAACAACTGGCCAATCATCAGAGTTTTGTAACAAGCAGGATATGCCATTGGGTTCACATGTTACATATCATAACTGAGACTGCAAGGTCTGAGCAGATTAAGCTATAAGTTTGGAGGACTTAAGCCCAATATATAAACTACGAACCCAAGAAACCTCACGACTAATGCAGAAAAATCAGGAGTTTTCAACCATCTATAAAAACTGCCATAATTGGAAATAATAAGAGATGGAAACAAATGCACAGCTTACCGTTTGAAGCTACAAGCCGTTCGAAGCTCGTCCTCCACTCCACTGCAAGTCGTTATCGAAGCTCGCTCTTCCGCGTCTTGCTTTCAATTGGTAATTATCATTCGAAGGTCACTGCAAGCTGTATTTGATGATCTTGTGAACATGGGATTTAGGGTTCGTCCAAATTTAGAATTAGATCTACAACAGCAACAGATGAGAAAGAGGGAGGGAGAGAGGGCATACGAGGGATTTCACAATTATATTCTAAAATTATGATTGCAATGTGGGGTATAATTTTATGTATTTCTCGTTTTTGCAAAAAAGTCTCAAGGAGTGTTGAAAAATAACATGGCCTATTACATAGACATAAGATGTGGGTCATATTTTTTTATGATAAAGATATTACTTATATATGTGTTATACTTTCATTGGTCATTTATGAAAAAACACCTAAATCACTTGATTTTTGTAGATACTAGAGAATCCACTTAATATTTAATAACAAAATTCATGTGTATCTTTTTATATTTACTTATTTGTAAAAGGAGAGGGAATAGAAAAAAATGAAATTTGTTAAATATTTTTTCTAAAAATAATAAATGTAAGAATACAATTATAGATATAAGTGTAGATACATTATAATATTTCTATATATAATAGGGTCATGCCAACTTTTACACTCACCTAGCCCAATTTTATTCTATTTTTTCAATTACAACTCGAGCTTCTCAGTTCCTATATAATAATAAACTAAATGTTAGAATATATGTATAGATATAGGTGTAGATACATCATCGTATTTTCCATCTTTAATAAGGTCACACCAACTTATACATTCACTTAACCCAATTTTTTTTTTTTCCAATTACAACCCGAACATCTCAATTCTTATATAATAATAGACTAAATGTAAAAATACATATATGAATATACCGATATTTTTGTATGTACATAAATATAACATGTAATCTTTATATATATTCATAAAAAGTTAAAAAAAGAATAATTTTTTATAATGAATAAATTTAAAAAATTCATTTTTTTTTCTAAATTTTTGTCTCTTAAATATAAAAATAATGTATTACATTTATGTGCAACTAAAATTTTTTTCATGAATATAAGTGTAGGTACATTATCGAATTTTCATACTTAATAAGGTCACACCAACTTTAACACACACGTAACACAATTTTTTTTTTGTATCCAATTACAGCTCGAGCTTCTGAATTCCTATATAATAATAGACAAGCACTAAACACAGGATCATACCCATTCACCTATCTCTACCCTTCTAGTCTTTACCCCGTTTCCAAATCATGGAATCTGCTCTTGGCTCTCCACTCTCTCACCTACTATCAACAGGATTTTGGTATCTCATTCTCATAGTAGTTGGCTTTACACCCCTCCTCAAATTATGGAAACATCATACAACTGAGAAATCCAAAAAAATGGGACTCCCTCCAGGTCCCAAACCATGGCCTATAGTTGGTAATCTTCCTGAAATGCTTGCAAACAAGCCTACATTCAGATGGATACAAAAGCTGATGAATGATCTAGGCACCGAAATTGCATGCATTCGTCTATGTAACGTTCACGTTATCGCTGTGACTAGCCCTGAAATTGCCCGTGAGTTCTTGATAAAACAAGACGCTGTTTTTGCTTTAAGACCCATGAACTGGTCCAGTGAGCATGTCTCACTTGGATATCTGACCACAGCTCTAGTGCCGTATGGAGAACAGTGGAAGAAAATGAAGAAAGTCATCACCAAAGAAGTGGTTTCACCCCCAAGAGAGAAAGAGAATGAAGTGGAGGCATCAATGGCTTCACGACAAAAGGGTGGCAGAAGCTGATAACCTTGTCCGTTATGTGTACAACCAATGCAAAAGTAGTGGTGGCCTTGTGAATGTGAGGGTTGCAGCACAGCATTATTCTGGGAATGTGATTAGGAGATTGATTTTCAATAGAAGGTACTTTGGAAAGGGTAGGGAAGATGGTGGACCTGGTTTTGAAGAAGTAGAGCATGTAGAAGCACTTTTCAATGTGCTAAAGTACCTCTTTGCTTTTTCTGTTTCTGATTACATGCCATGCTTGAGGGGACTTGACTTGGATGGTCATGTGAGAAATATGAAGAAGGCTGCTAAGATTGTAAGGAAATATCATGATCCCATTATTGAGGACAGAATTCAGCAATGGAAGAATGGGAAAAAGACAGATGAAGAAGACTTGCTTGACATTCTCATCTTACTCAAAGATGCTCATAACAATGCACTGCTCACTACTGTAGAGGAAAGTAAATCTCAAATTATGGCAACTCTCTTCTTCCACCTTTACTCCCAAATTTGGACACAATATTGGTCTGATAGTTAAACTGGCGTTACTTTGTCAACTTTCTACAAATAAACAAATTTATGTTTTTTATATACGACATATATTAAATGAGATGCTATATCTATTTTGACCATATTAATTTAATTTATTATTATATACAATAATTTATTAATTTCTTTTCTATTAGTGAATTTATTTTATTAAATGTTTCTATAAGAAAATGTTATTAATCTTAAGAATGATGGGTCTAATTTGGTTTTGACAGAGCCAAGCTTGGACTTGATAACATTTAGCAGTGGAAGGCGTAGCTGTCCAGGACTCATGCTTGGCACTGCAATGACTGTTATGCTGTTTGCTAGGTTGCTGCATGCCTTCACTTGGAGTGTGCCACCCAATGAGTCAAGCATCGACCTTTCTGACCTTTCTGAATCTGAAGGAGATACCACCAAAGCTAAGCCACTTGTGGCATTCGCAAAGCCAAGGTTACCAGCGGAGGCTTAGGGCATTTATTAAGCAACCTTGTGAAACCATATTTAATGTGCTTAAGGAGCAAAATATTGTTAAATTTGAGTCCAAGATAATATGTTTAGTTGAGTTATGCATAAATTATAATACAATAATGGACGAGTTTGGTAAGGAGGAAAAAGGGAAGGAAAAAATGACCTTTTTTCTTGTTTTCATAATTTTTTTCTGGTGGAGGCTTGTCAGGTCACATATACTTGTGGGAGGTGAGTTTTCTTCTTTGGTACTGGACCGTTATGCATTAAGGGTTAGTTTGGGATCCTTTTAAACATGGGGATCAGCAATTCATGGGTTAATTTTACATGAAAATGTTCTAGGCAAAATAAATGCCTGAATTGTTTAAGGGGATGCCAAACTTAACCTTAAAAGATTTTGTGGTATTAGGTTGTGGAGAATTATGAATTGAAATTGGAAACTTTGTTTTTCTGTTGCTGTTTACTTTACTTTACTGTACTGTACTGAGTTGCATGCATTACTTGTTAGGTTGAAACTGGCATATTGCTTAAGAAGCGGCATGCTCATTATGGGGCTGTTACTTGCTTGGTATTTTCTGAAGATGAGTCATTGCTGATATCAGGTTCAGAAGATGGATCCGTAATAGTTTGGTCCCTCTTCATGTACTTGACACTCATCTTGTCTCTCCATTTTTTTTTGGATGCCGTATCAGTGTTCCCCCTCCCCCCCCCCCTCCTTTTAGGATAGTATACTGCTTGGCTGCTAGATTGCTAACTATTACAGCATACGCTCCTCTGTTTTTCTTGATTCAATGGTTCAGGATATTTGATGATTTGAGAAGTCGGGAAGCAAGTCATCTTTATGAGCATAGCTTTTCGGAGCACACCTTGCGTGTAACTGATCATCTTTGCCAATGGAAATTGTGTTCCAAGATTTTTTTAGAATTATTCTGCTAAGTTTTGCTCTTAGAGAGTTACTGCCTATTATTAGCATTGCAATGGACTTTAATTTAGTCTGTTAGATCCAAGGGCGGAGCCAATATTTACATTCAAGGAGGCCGATACTAAAAGTTAATTTTTTTTTAAATAAACATAAAAATAAATCCAATTCAATTCATAATCAACATGTTTTAAATTAGAAACATTTATAATAAATACAAGTGAATATAAGACAATCTTAAATATATACATTCAATTTTTAAGTTGTGCTGAATGTTGAATCATAACTAAAAGTCATCTATTATTGCATTTGTGGTGAATTTTTCAACAATCTCATTTTCAATGTAAATAATCATGTAATATGTGAAAAAAATCATTTTTCATCTTGTTCTGCAGCCTTGTAGAAGTGAGATACAATATTTATATTTTTACAAGATGGACCAAAAAAATATATCATGTGGGGACCACAACTTTGGTCTGTCTGAGCATTTTACTAGAGTCTCCAATAGATGACTTTTGCCAGTATTGTGAGTGCTCTTCTAACACACATACATACTTAATTTCACTTGAGAACTCGTTTTTCTATTTTTGGATGATTGCTAATTGTCATTACCATGACTTTTTTTCAATGAATCTTGTTAGTTGGGGGGACCATGACTCATACATGTCCCCTCTCCCTCCGCCTCTGGTTAGATCCCTATACCCAACTCTCTGTATTTAATTATATCAGTCTCGTTATTCGTTTAACCAAAATATGTACAACTTTATCTAATTCACTCATAAAATCATTCTGTATATCGCGGGAATGCTACAGTTGCATACAGAATGATTTGACATCTCTTTCACATTAACATATGGTGTAAATACGGTGTGTGTATTCTGGTGTACAAAAAACATTTTCCTAATTATATTTAACTTGTGGTTATTTTTTACATTATTGGTTATTTTATTCCCTCGTTTTGGATTGCTTCTTGCACACATAAGTTGTGGCTTCTTTGTTGTGCATTTTTTAGATTTTTTTTTCTTGAATCATGTTTCCAAATTATTATGGCTGATCCTATCTAGTGGGATGATGGGCCCTTGACCTATGTGTATAGGAGAAGAAAGAGAGGGAAGGATGAGGAATAGAAGAAGGATAGGTCCAATGAAAGCCTGCGTGTGTATGAGAGAAGAAGGAAGAATGAGAAAGAGAAGTACAACAGAAATGACAACTGGTAGCTTATGAATAGAGAGCAGGATCTTGTGATGATTGGAGAGAGAGGGGGTTGAATGATTATAGGGAAGGTGCAAGGGGTCGTGGGGGATTATAAAAGAATTTTGGGGTGATTTATAGAGGCCATTGGCCTGGGTAAGGGACTATTTTCTACATTCTCTGTGTTGGATGGGTCAACCCAAGTGGGTCCCATTCCAATATTTAAAACAAAAAAAAAATGATAGCTTTTTTAAAGAACTTCATTTCGAAGTTTTCGTTCACACGGAGTTTTCATTTTACTTCAAAACAAAGAAAAGAGAATAGAAGTGGAGAATAATGAAGGAGGAGAATTTTTCCAATCTCATCTTGCGTAATCGGATCGGGTAATCATTTGTGGTCCGATCTTGATGATTTCTCGAATGTTGTTCCTTGCATCGTGAACTTCTACTTGTACGGTCAGAATTTTATTTCTCCATTTCTATTTATTAGGCTGATTTTTACCCCTTTATGGGTTTTGAGCTTTGTTGCTTTGTTAATTTTCACTTTGTTAGTGGTGAGTAGGAGCTATTGTGATATCCTTGTTTATTAGAAACTTTGACTTTAGTACTCATTGATCCGTTATAGTGGAGATTTTTCTGGACTAGGTCCCATGATTTTTATCTCTCACATTGAGGAGTTTTTCACATTAAAATTGTCTAAATCATTTTTAAACCTATTTATTTTGGTGCATTCTTGGATATATCAATTGGTGGATATTTTTCTTTGGTGAATATTTTGCTCCTCACAAAGCCTCTCTCAAGTGGGAAAGATTTTATTACATATTTGTTTGTTGTTATGCATTCGTCAGGTAAACCCTTTTTCTTTCCCAACAGCTAGCATCAGAGAAATTTATTGGTTTGTTTACTTGATTGAATGATGGAGCCAAATTACAGTAGAATGATTAGTTTGAATGACACAAATTACCACAAGTGGAAAGGAAAGGTGAAAGATTTATTATTTGTGAAAAAATTACATTTACCAGTGTTTGCTAATGAGAAGCCTGAGGCTAAATTTGATAAAGATTGGGCTTTTGAACATGAAATTATTTGTGGCTTTATTCGGCAATGGGTAGATGATAATGTTTTGAATCATATTGTTAATGACTCAATGCCAGAACTTTGTGGGAGAAACTTGAGACCTTGTATGCCTCTGCAGTCAGGGAATAATAAATTGTTTTTGTTGAAGCGAGGCTATGAACTTGAGTTACAAGGATGGTAGTTCTATTTTCAATAGATCACTTTGAGTGATTTTCAGGGGTGCTTTGACCGAGACGGTCTGGAATAGGCATGGTTTTGAAATTTGAAGATGAAATGTTGAAGACTTTGGTTGTTTAATACTTTACCTCTTGGGAAAATCTCGGGTCACTTTGACTGTTACATGCCATCTTGAGGTGTTGATCATGAATTATGTAAAGATTGTTTTAAATGAAGAAGTCAAACAACGAACTCAGGAAATATTCTTCATGATCCCATTTTGGTTGAGGACAGAAGCATTCAGAGGATGGACAAGAATGGGGCAAAAGCAATGTAAAAGCAAATCAAGGTCTAAATACAAAAATGCCTTGAGCACTGTGACTATTGTGGGAAAGTAACATCTCAAATTATGGCAACTCTCTGAAAAACCTTTAGAACAAGGGTAATAAAGGTAAACAACAAAAGAAGGATAATGATAATGATGATCGTGTTGCCAACTTTCTACAAAAGAAATCTTATGATTATCTATATAAGATTTTGATTAATGTTGAGATGAGACCATATCTATTTTGACCATATTAATTTTTTATGTGATATCTAGGAAGGATTTCTTAATCTTATACTATTAGTGATTATTTTTTAAGATGGGTAATGATGGTATGTCAAGGTGATTGGCATTGGCAATGTTTGTTTGGTAACCAAGCTTGGAACAAAGTTGATTTTTTAAGAATGTCGGAACGTACTGTCCACACTCCGCTTTGCATCGATTTCTACTAGTGTTCTGATGATGATGGCTATTTTAGTACCTTTGGTGGTGGACAAACTCTCTTCTTGGTTGTGGCACATGGAAAGCAGTGTTCGACCTTTACTGATCAAGGCTTCGATTTCTATTGATCTGTTAATATAGATAGTGTGATAATCCACTTGTGGCATTCGCAAAGAGACTTAGCCACATTACCAGTGAGAAGGGACTTGATACTTTGGCCAAAAAGAATCTACTTTCGTGCTTGAAGGGTGCAAAATTTGTTAAAAGTGTACTCATTGTTTGGTCAAGCGAGAATAGAGTCTCTTTCAAAAGTCATCCTCCTTCTAGAAAATCGATGCTTGAGTTGGTACATTCAAGGATCTTTGTGGTCCAATGAGGACTAAAACATTTGGTGGTGCACTTTACTTTGTGACTTTTATTGATGATCATTCAAGGAAACTTTTTTATGCCTTGAAGACTAAGGACAGGTGCTCGGTATCTTTGGGCGGTGAGTTTTCTTCTTTGAGAGAGACTGGAAGAAACGATGCAAAGTGTTTAGTTTGGGATAATGGTAGTGAATATTGTGGACCATTTGATGAGTATCAGCAATTCATGGGTTAATTTTACATGAAAATGCCTCCTAAGACTCTCGGCAAAATAAATGGCCTGAATTGTTTAAGGGGATGGATGAAACTTAACATTGATGGAGAGAGTTAGATGTTTGCTTAGGTTGTGGAGAAAGTTACCTGATCTTTTTGGGGTGAGGCTTTGGAAACTTTATTTATTAATTTATCTCCTACTTTGCTTGCTTTACTTTACTGTTCTGACAGTACTGGTACTGGAAAGGATGTTTCCTATGACCACTTGTGTCTTTGGGTGTAAAGCATTTGTACATATACCCAAAGATGAGAGGTCAAGTTGGATGTCAAGACTTGCTTGGTATCTTCATTGGCTATGGTCATGATGAGTTTGGCTATATCAGGTTCAGAAGATGGATCCATTGAAAAGAAGCTTTGTTAGAAGCCATGATGTTATTTTCATGGAGGATTAGACCATCATCTTGATATTGACAAGGCAAAGAAGTCGAGTCTCCGAATACCGATGGTTTAGTTGATATTGATCCGTTCCCCCCCCCTCATTTTGATGTAGCTAACTTTGGCAATCATAATGATGTTACATAATCATATTCTGTTGATCTTGATTCAGGATGTTGTTGATAATGTTTGATGATGAGGTAGATGCTCTTGGAAGCAAGTCATCTGTTGATGAACTGTTGTTTCACTTAGGAGGTCTTCCGTGATATCTTATTCCCTCTACTGCGTTATTCATCGATGAATATGTGTTCCAAGATTTTTTAGAACCTGAAGTATTCTGCGAAGAGGCTATTAGAGAGTGACTGCCTATTATTAGTAGCAATGAATGATGAAATGAAATCTTTGCTTGACAACCATACTTTTGAGTGAGTCAAGTTGCATTCAAGGAGGCCGAAAGCTTTGCAAAATCGATGGATTTACTGGGTTTAAGAATGATGAGAATACTTCTACTCCAAGATACAAAGCTATATTAGTTGTCAAATGGCTACCGTCGAACATTTATAAAATACAGGAAATTTTCTCGCAATTGTTAAATGTCATCCATCCGAGTTGTTCTTGGTTTGGCAGGCAAGTCTTGATTTAGAGGTTGAATGTTGGATGTAAAAGTCTTTCTTCATGGTGATTTGGAAGAGGAGATTTACATGGAACAACTCGAGGGTTTTGTGATGAACGGTAAAGAAAATTATGTCTACAAGTTGAAGAAAAGTTTGTATGGCTTGAAACAAGCCCCGAGGCAATGGTACAAGAAGTTTGAGTACAATATTTATGATTCAAGATGGATTCAAGAAGACTATTCGATCATTGTGTGTTTGTGCCACAACTTTTCTGATAATGATTTCATCATTTTATTGCTCTATGTTGATGATATGTTGATTGTTGGTCATAATTCTTCTAGAATTGACAAAGTTAAAAAAGGAGCTTAGTAAGTCTTTTGCAATGAAAGACTTAGGACCAAGAAGGCATATTCTTGGATGCAATTACTCGTGATAGAGTGGCTAAGACGTTGTTTATCACAGGGAAGTACATTGAGAAAGTGCTTCAACTTTTACTTCCCCTCTAAAGCTAAAGTTGTAAGTACACCTCTTGCTTTACACTTTTAAGCTTAGCACTAGATAAGCTCCTTCTAGTGATGAAGAGAAACAAGACATGCAACGTGTTCTTTATGCATCTTATTCTCGTAGGGGAAGTTTGATGTATGCAATGGTTTGCACAAGGCTTTCATATAGCTAATGCAGCTTGGTGTGGTTAGTCGTTTCTTTCCAATCTCGGTAGAGCATTGGAAAGTCATTGAAGTGGATATTGAGATATCTTCTTGGGTTCTAGTTTGAAACTCTGTTTTGGAATTGGGAAACATGTTCTTTGTGGTTATTGATTCGCTTGCACACATGTTGATTCTAGAAAGTCTTCTTTATTTGATTACCTTTTTAGAGCCGTGGCTTGAATCAGGTTGCAAAAGTGTGTTGCTTTATCTACTCTAGTGGGAGTTTATTGCTATTACTGAGGCTTGTAAGGAGTTGCTTTGGATGAAGAATTTTATGCATGAACTTGGTTTTACTCAAGAGAGGTACATTTTGTTTTGTGATAGTCAGAGTGCTATTCATCTTGGTAAGAATCCTATGTTCCATGGTAGATCTAAGCATATTGATGTGAGGTATCATTGGATACGTGATGTTCTGGACTTTAAGTTGTTGGAACTTGAGAAGATCCATACCGATGATAATGGTTCGACATGATAAAAGACTTTACCGAGGGAAAGTTTGAAGATTGCCGTTTGGTTGCTGGTTTGGCATTTGCCTCCACTTGAGTTGACGGGGGAGTTTGTTGGATGGGTCAACCCAAGTGGGTCCTATTCTAATATTTAAAACAAAAAAAATGATAGATTTTTTAAAGAACTTCCTTCTGAAGTTTTCGTTCACACGGAGTTTTCATTTTCTTCAAAACAAAACAGAGAGCGTAGCCGAGACGAGAAGGAGGAGAATTTTTCAGATCTGATCTTGCGTGCTCAGATCGGGTAATCATTTGTGGTCTGATCTTGATGATTTCTCAGTATGTTGTTCCTTGCATCGTGAACTTCTACTTGTACGGTCAGAATTTTATTTCTCCATTTCTATTTATTAGGCTGTTTTTACCCCTTTATGGGTTTTGAGCTTTGTTGCTTTGTTAATTTTCACTTTGTTAGTGGTGAGTAGGAGCTATTGTGATATCCTTGTTTATTGGGAGAAACTTTGCTGTACTCATTGATCTGTTATAGTGGAGATTTTTCTGGACTAGGTCCCGTGATTTTTATCTCTCACATTGAGGGAGTTTTCCACGTTAAAATTGTCGGTGTTCTCTTTGCCTATTTATTTTTGGTGCATTCTTGGATATATCAATTGGTGGATATTTTTGGTTGGCTGTATATTTTGCTCCTCACAGGTTCTCTCAAGTGGGAAAGATTTTATTACATATTCGTGTGTTGTTACTTCCGCTGTGCACAACCCCTTTTTCTTTCCCAACACTCTGGATATCTTTTATGCTCTTTTTCACACGTTTTCCTACAGTTTTTGTTGTGTTTTCCAAAGGATCATCCTCTGTTGTAAGGAGTTGAGCTCCTTTGAATGATAAACTATATTCAGTAATTTTCAGATCATATCAGTTTGGTATCAAAGCTCCTGGTCCTTGGAGCTTGAATGGTATCAATGAGAATGGAGGGTCCCATGGAGGCACTGTAGCACAAGTTAGAGGAGATGAGTCATGAATGGAAGGAGGCCCATCAAAGCTCCTTGGAGACGTTGATAGAAGAGTTGCGAGTTGGGTTGGCATGTGTCAGAACTGGAGATGATGGTAGCGAGGGCGAGCGTATAGCTAGCAACAGGGTACGAGTAAATAACGACGGAGACGACGACCGAAAGGAGGATCTATTGAGGAGGTTGAAGGTGCTTTATTGTACAGGTGAGGACCCACATGGGTGGATATACCGTGCGGAATGATATTTTGGAATCAACCAAATTCCAGAAGATGAGAAGGTGATAGTTGCTGCCATCTGTTTGGAAGGGAAGGCCTTAAACTGGTTCCAATGGTGAGAGGCAAGGGCAGAACGAATATCCTAGGCCTCATTTCGCAAAGCTTTGCTTGGGCGATTTCAGATCACGTTTTCCAAAAACCCATGCAAAGTATTGATGAGCTTGAAGCAGACTGGTAGCATGAGAGAATATTGGGAGCAATTTGAGCTGTTATTTGCCCATTTGCAACGCACAGATGAGGTGTTACGAGGTGCTTTCATGACAGGGCTTAAAGATAAAATTAGAGCAAAGGTACTAATGCACAATTCAGAGGACTTGGGTGCTATAATGGTGTTAGCGCAGAAAGTAGATGATCAGAACAAATTATTGCGTTGGGTCAGTGAATACCCACTTAGATGGATTGGGCCCAGTTTCATAGACCTGCCTTGACTAGTAAATGGACTGGGAACCATTAACCAATAATAGGGGAAGAGTCTGAAAGTGAACCCAATATTAGGTCTGGGTAGAGGTTGCACGTGATAGCCAATAAGGGCAAAATAGAGGCGTCGGTGACAGTGGGTTCATTCAGGAGAAATTCTGGTTTTAAGAAACTAATAGAGGAAGAGATGCAGGATATGAGGAGGAGGAGGGTCTATTTTTAGTGTAAGGAAAGGGCTTTTCTAGGTCATGTATACAAAAATAAATAGTTGCACATACTTATTTTAGGGGAAAAGGAGGACAGAGAAACGAAGGGTGCTAAGGAGAAAGGAAATGAGGAATTAAAGGGAGATATGGCGATGCAGTTGAACATGAGTAGCATAGTAGGGGTGACTTCCAAAAGGTCCTTGAAGTTGTGGGGATCAATTTTAGGAAGAAAAAAAAAGGTGTTTGTGTTGGTTAATACAAGGGCATCCCATAACTTTTTATCATGTGATTTGGTGAATGAACTAAAAATTCAACCTAAAGTAACTAGAGGTTATTCAGTGAAGGTTAGAATGACCATTAAATGAGCTGTCATGGGGTGTGTTAGAAAGTGGAGTTGCAATTACCAAACTTGAAGGTAGTACAAGACTTCTTCTTATTCGACTTAGGTGTAGTGGATATGGTCTTAGGGTATAAGTGGCTGGAAAGTTTGGGGAATATCAATGCTAATTTTAAAGAACATATGCTCAATGTGGTGGAGAATGGGGAAACTGTTGAAATTAAAGGAGATCCGGCCTTGTCCAGAGTTGTGGCCTCTCTAAAAGATATAATGAAAGAGCTGTGAAATGATCCACAAGCAGACTATATTGAGTTAAGGATGATGACCTTGGTATATCAAGATTTGCAGCCTATTGTAGAGGGGATAAGGGAGCTATTGGAGGAATATCGAGAACTTTTTAAAGAGTTTACTATTTTGCCCCCACCAAGGTAGTGTGACCATGCAATAATCTTGAAGGAGGGTTCTCAAATTCCCAACATAAGACCCTATTGTTATCGCCTGGCCAAAATGGGGAAATTGAGAAGTTTGTGAGAGATATGTTGTTTGCAGGTTTGATCATGCCTAGTACGAGTCATTTTTCTAACTCACTGATCTTAGTGAAGAAAAAAATATGGGAGTTGGAGGTTTTGTATGGATTATAAGGCTCTAAATAGCATCACAGTCCCAAATAAGTTTTCAATTCCAATTATAGAGGAGCTTTTGAATGAATTGGGGGGAGCAGTCATATTTTTGAAAGTAGATCTAAAATCCAGATACCACCAAATTCGAATAAGGAATTGTGACATACATAAGACAACGTTTCGGACACATAAGGCGCACTATGAGTATTTGATTATGCCATTTATCTTGACCAATTTGCCCTCCATATTCCAAGCTCTCATGAATGGGATTTTTAGACCTAGGGGTGATCACGGGTCGGGTCGGGTTTAGGGGAAAAAATCCAAACCAATCATGTGAGCTCGGGTCAGGTCAGGTCGGGTTTAGGGGAAAAAATTTGAGTAACCCAAACCGAATTAACCCGATTAGAATCGGGTTAGTTCGGGTTGGTTAATCGGGTTAGTAGGGTCACTGGATTGGGTTGCAAGAAAAAAATAAAAAAAGGCTTGAATATAGGCAAAGCGATGTCGTTTTATTGGGTCATCGAGTCGGGTCATCGGGTTGGTTCACTAAACCCGTCACCCCAACCGATATTCGAACGGGTTTATCAGGTTTGACCCGAACTGACCCGATTACCCGAACCGACCTGGATATATGTGGTCGGGTTGGGTCGGGTCGGTCGAGTTGACGGGTCGGCAGGTCGGGTTGTGCACCCCTATTTAGACTTTATCTCTGAAAGTTCATGTTCGTGTTTGTGTTCTTTGACGATGTCCTGATGTATAATGCAAACTCACAATCATACATTGGCTAATTGAGAACGATGTTTGATTTACTTAAAAGCCATTCTTTATGGATGAACTACAAAAACTATTGTTTTAGAGTAACATAACTTGAGTATTTGGGACACTTGATTTCTGTAGAAGGACTTACAACAAACCCTTCCAAGGTGGCTGTCATGAAACAATGGCAATCCCTAAAGATATTAGGAGTTCGAGAGGATTCTTAGGGCTAGCTGGTTATTACAGGATGTTTGTGAAGAACTATGGGGTGATAGCTAGGCCTTTTACACAATTGCTTAAGAAAAATAATTTCAAATGGGGGGAGGAGGCTCACAAAGCATTTCAAGAGCTTAAGGCAACATTGGAGAGTCTTCCCACTTTGGCCATGCCAAATTTTGATTTACCCTTTGAAGTAGAGATCGATGCCTTGGGTTTGGGAATTGGAGTTGTTCTTATGAAGTAGGGTAGACCTTTAGCTTTTATTAGTCAGGATTTATCTAACAAGGCCAAAGTAAAATCAGTATATGAGGGAGAATTGATGCTAATAGTCTTTGCAGTGCATAAATGGAAGCAGTATTTATTTGGTAGTCATTTCATCATTCGAACTGATCACAAAAGCTTAAAATTTCTGTTGGAATTAAGGGTATTGGATGGGGAGCAGTAGAAGTAGGTCACTAAATTGCTTGGGTTTAACTTGAGATATAATATAAACCAAGGGTTGAAAATCAAGCACCTGATGCCTTGTTCTGAGTGATGGAATATAAGGCTATTTTTGTGGTAACAAATCAAGATTTAGAGGAATTGTCAGAGGGAATTCTTATGGATGCTTAGCTGAAGCACATAGTGTAGGATGTAGCGTCCCAATTTGAGTTACTATAGTATATTCGAAATATACATAGTAAACAAGATTAGACTCGTTACTCCTAACTTTTAAACACCAAAAAAGCTTTGTACTAACTATACGTATTGAAAATATAAATTCGAATATAGCCAAAAAAATAGAGCCTCAAAGGAACGTAATCGAACTGAACATTAATTATATAACTAAAAATTTTGATTCTCTACAAAACATAATACATCAAAAAGTGTTCAAATACAAACTAAGCTTTCAAAGTGTACATATACAACATATACAAGTCGAAAGTAAAAACTCGAAGCTATAACTTCATTTCCTCTTCTTGAAAAGATTTCGATTTCGATCTGTATATGAACATATAAACAAAAGGGTGAGAATTCAAAAATTATCAATAGCATAACACAATCAGTAAAATAATACAATTCTATACTAGATAACATATCATATGTAATTATGTTTTGATGCTATAACTGAAATTTCCATTATCATTGTTCTTTTGAAAAGATAAAGTGCCTTATGCAACTTTGACCTGGGATAAGTGTTTTCTCACTCTTTAGCCATACATTCATATGATGTCATATCCTTTGACAAAATGCTTGTACAAAGGGTGAGAATTCAAAAATTATCAATAGCATAACACATTCGAACAACATCAAAATCACTATCACTTTGGATCATGTCTTTAAAATCTTTATCTTTTTTATCAGAGTTGAAAACATATATCAATCATATTTAAAATACTCATTTCTTTTTCAACTATAATTGAAAACATGCTAGTCAAATAACTCTTACAGTTTTTCTATCAGTCTCAAAATCATGTCAATCGAATAGCTCTCTTAGTCTATTCGGTTAGCCTCAAACTTACCATTCTAAAATGATCTATTTGAATAGTTCTCTTAACTTATTCAATTAACATCAAAAGTATATCATTCTGAACTACTGTTCAAATAGCCAACATAATATTTCAATTAACATCAAAATCACACTGAATCGAAATAGCATTACTCTACCCTATTAGCACTAGTAGTATGTCTTTCTGAATTGTGCTGATCGAATAACTCTCCTAGTCTATTCGATTAGCCTTAGAATCATACCATTCGAATTGTTCAATTAAACTACCTAACTTATCATTGAAATTATGAAAAATCAAATAGTTGACACATTAAAAATATGGAATAATCTATAAATAATATTCTTGTTGTTAGACAAGAAATTAACTTAAGTAATCATAAATCTTCTAATTTACAAGCATCCTCAAGAAAGCAAGGGTCTTATTTACACCCTCTTTTAGAAAAATATGTAAATTCAACAGATGAAGACTCTGATATTAAGACTGTTATCAGCCTCGGTGGTGGCAGGAGATGTATGGATGTTTCATACCTCAATTCTCATGTGATATCTAATCACATTAAGGAACTTTAGGTTTGTGTGTCTTGATGATTACTCGTCTTAATATTCTTGGATGTTTTTATTTTTTATTTTTTTTGTAAAGGTAGCCACTATCTCTAATCCTGATTGTGATTTAACTTCTCTTTTAACCTTTGTCTCAGCATCAAGGTTTTGCTACTGCTTCTGAAATGGAGATGGAGCGACTAAAACATGATTACCAAAGGTCAATGCAAATGGTTAACCAATGGAAGAAAATGTATGAAAACTTTCATCAATTCTGTGTAAAGGAGCTCTTGGACAGTGGTCAAGGAAGAATATTATATGAAAGTGACAAATAAGATATGTTTTTCTTGCCAGGCACTGTTCAATTTTGGAGGTCTTGCCAGAGACTGTTGAATTTTGGAGGTGGAATTCATATTTCTCTATCATCAGAAGATTTCCTTCTACGTGTTAGCAATTTTGCTTGCACTTAATGTTCTTTATTCACTTACGTTGCTGTATTAATTTAGTCCCCCCCAACTTTTTTTAATGTTGTACTTAAAGAGTTTTCATCCTTTGATTATGTTAAAACAATTCATTATTCATACCTACTAACAATATTAGGCGAAAGTGAAATTGACATAGATCAATGTTTTAAAAATCGAACTAGGCTGGCCAGTTCAATTGGTTCAATCGCAAACCAACTAAATCTCTGGTTCAATCAACCTTCAAAAAATGGTTGAGGTATTGAATCGCAAAAATCAGCCCAAAACTAGATCAAGTTATTGACATGCTTGAACCAAATCTAGTTTCTAATAACTGGCTGGTTTTGTTGCCTTGCCCCTTACTGCGTTCTTCATGCATCTCAAAGGGAAGAAAGGCAGAGATGAAGTTGCAAAGGCAACATGGCTATTGGATTGGTGGTGAAGCCATGGGTGGCAAGTCGGTGGAGCTCGAGGTGAAGATCCTAGGTGGCACGAGGCTAGAAGACTACTTGAAGGTAGGGGTGAAAGTGAGTCGAGCTGAGTCGAGCCAGGCTTAGCTCAAGTTCAGCTCAACTCGACAAGCATAGACTCAGCTCAATAAAAAAGTAAACTTATTTTCTTGACTCAAGCTCAACTCACACTTAATTCATAAGCTATTTGAGCTTGATGAGCTAACCTCTAATCTTATATCCAATAAATTTATAAAAAATTATATATCAATTAAAAAAGAATTTTAAAATATAAAAATTAAATCAAATACATATATCTTTAGATATATATTAAATTAAAAACATTATATATATATATATATATATATATATATATATATATATCGAGTCAACTTACAAGTTAATGAATCAAAGATACAAAAGATAAGCTCAACTTACTTAACAAATGAGTTAAAATCTTCAGCTCGTAGTTCATTAGCTTATGTGCCTAGCATATTGAGATGTACTTAGCTAATCGAGCTATGAATAACTTACAAGTTGGCTTAACTCACTTCTAGCCCTACATGAAGCATTCATCGCGGTGGTACTTGGTAGTGGTGGAGAATGCGATAAATGTTAGAATCAACAGAGGCAAAGTGGTGGATGGACATGGGGCGAAGTTTGTGACCGATAGGGCCATTGGTGGTAGTGGGAGAGAATGAGTGTAGGATTAGGTCATCTGCATAACTAGGGCTATGTTTGGATGGATGAGGAGGAGCGATTAGTAATAGAGTGGAAGAAGCTCAACTCATTGTTTGGTAATTTTATTATTAATGGAGTGAAATGGTTAAGGAGGGGAACCTAAACCACTCCATACCACTCAAACCTCACAATTCTCATACCTCTAATATGGGGAGTTTTGGTTGGAACACTTCTATCCTTATTTATTTAAATTATCATTTAGAATTTTAATCCTAATCATTCTAAATCTTTTTAATATTTTTCTTTTTAAAAACAAAAGTTATGGCTTGCCTCCAAAAATTTTCCTCATCTAAATTCAGGATTACACTAATTTTTTTTTTCGGATGAAGATTATGTTGAATTATATTGTATTACGTGGAATATTTTGTTTACCACATGATATTTTTCATATGCTATTTATCAATACCTGACCAAAGAAGATTGAGTTCTATGTATCATACTTTCTTTCGTTCAAGTTTATATGAGTAATATGGAAGGCAGAAAGATAGAAACATTTTTCAAACTCCAACTTTTTCATTCATGCTATGGAATTCTAATCTTTTTTTTCTAAATATCAAATATTTTTAAGTTAAATTCTATTTTATATATTTATATATGAATGAG
This sequence comes from Ormosia semicastrata, assembly GCA_029884595.1. Lineage (NCBI taxonomy): Eukaryota > Viridiplantae > Streptophyta > Magnoliopsida > Fabales > Fabaceae > Ormosia > Ormosia semicastrata. The sequence continues at coordinate 32,390,197 of JAQQTO010000057.1, read as the reverse complement.
GAATAAATTATAAAATTATAAATTATTTATCAACTTATATGATAATTAGATTAAAGGATAGTATTGAAAGTTAAATATGTAATCGGCTCCACTTTATTAATTATAAATGTAACTTTCAAACAATGGAGAGGAATTTCGCTCCAAAACTTCCAAACAATAGAATGGAATTCTTTAACATTTTCACTCTATCACATTCTAGGAGACATTTACAATGTTCCTATTGAAGTTTTGGGCATCAATGTTCTAACTAAAATTACCTATAATAATAGGTAATCAACCGTTGACCTTTTTAAAAAAAACATAATTATTTATTATTTAAACCTTATATTTCTTTTATTTTCACCATAAGTCCTTATTGTTCTTCTTCTTTGTTGAGGTTTTTTTTTAGGCAAGCCCCTTCATTGTTCTTCATGTGCCAGGGCGGTGAGTTTGCCGCTAGAAATGGCACCGGCGGCGAGTTCATTTATGGCTCCAAGTTTATCGACGAGAACTTCATCAAGGAGCACATCGTGGGGTTTCGCAGAGGATATGAATGCGACTATGAGCGCAGTAGCCGGGGTCAGGCTCGTGGTGGTGCGGCCATGGAGGTGTAGGTGCTATGCTAGAAACGACTCAGCTGGGAGGTTTCAGATCTGGTTGCAAGAAACGACTTGCATTCGTAGGGGCCTTGTGGTGGTGTGGCCATGGAGGTGGAGGTGCTACGCTAGAAACGGCTCTCGCTCACAGGGGTTGGGAGGTTTCGGATCTGGTTGTAGGAAATGGCTCGCGTTCACAAGGTTGTGAGGTTTCAGATCTGGGTGTTACGCCAGAAACGACTCGCGTTCGAGGAAGGAATTGCCGACAGAGATGGTGGTGAGGGAGATGAGTTGGAGGGTGGAGGGAGCTTGCAGGAAATCATAGGGTTTCATTTTGTAAATTTGAAATATTTTAAGGGCAAAACTTATAATTACTTATTGTATTAGAGATTATCTATTATTAAGGTTTCAGGTATAAAATATGAGTTGTTGATCATTTTTCAATCAAATTTTAAATAAAATCAACAGTGTACAAAATAGAGTATCAATGCTCTAAAACCATTTAGGAGCATTAAAAACGTTTCCCACATTCTAAATCACTCTATTATAAACCATTCCACTTTTTCCTCTTCAAAACGACTCCATCTTCAATGCACCTTAATGGTTTGGGTGCATGGATGCACATGCTCTTTACACCATTGATGATGTAGAAAAGTACATCAATGGCTGGATTTAATCACCTATAACTTGGTTATTAGGTTGCTTTATAAAATGATTAATTAGATAATTGGTCCTTGTGAAAAACAGAATTTGTGTCCATTATTTTGCAAATCCGTCCCTTATTATCTCACCATTCAGATCTGTAACATGAAGTTGGGTTTAAGACATTTCTCCACCCTACATCCTGTGACTGCCACTACCACCATAGAAAACATCGCCAAAGAAATCGCTCAAGAGTGGAAAGGGCTTTGGGTGATAGTGAAGCTGACCATCCAAAATCGATAGGCCAAGGTGTTGGGTGGTGCCATGTGTCCTCGCCCTCTACATCAAGGCCTTCAAAGAGCAGCAACATCAAGTACAACGGTAACATCTCCCTCAAAAATGTCATCGACATCGACAGGGTCATGTGCCTTTGGTCCATGGCCAACTACCTTTTGGGTACCGTTAAGGAGATTCTTGGTACGATGGTACCTACGTTTCCATTGGTTGCACTATCAATGGCAAAAGGACCCCAAGGATTTGCAATAGGAGATTGCTGATGGTGATGTTGAGATACCCCTGGTTTGAAAAAGGTTTTGTGTTATTTGGGTTCAATTATGAATTGGGTTTTGGGATTTGAGTTTAAAGTTTGAGACTTGAAAAGTTCTTGATCAAAATGTCCGAAATGGTTGGGGGGTTTTGGGATATGGGTTTTTCCTGGAAAAAAAAAAGCATCGTCCCATGACGGAGAAAAAGAAGAAGGTCAAAGAAAAATAAATAAGTATAACATAAGAGCTTTAAAAAATAATTAACAAATTAGGAGGAGTGTTTTTTAAAAAATGTTAGCAAGAGCATCATACACCATAACTTAACACATTAGGTTTGAATTCACCCTTCAAAACATAGCCTACATAAAGTAGGGTTTGCTATTGCAATGGGAGCTACCGTACACTCTCTTAGGTTTGAGTGTATGCTACATCCCTTAAGGTGACTTGTTATTGCAAGTCGTCGGGTTTTCTTTTGTTTTTTTTTTTTTATAGATTGTATTGTTTATTTTTTTTGTTACATTATTGTGTATAAAAAAATTTTTTTTTAAATATTATTGTATGTAAATATTATTAGTTAAAATTTGATAATTTTTTTATTAGTTAAAATATGTTAAATAACTAGTAAATAACTATACTTGAAAATCCTGCATATTTTAACTAATAATATTTATACATAACAATATTTTTTAACAAAAAAAAAATTCTTTATAATTTTCTCTGTGTGGGTGTCTAAAGAGTTTTTAAATATATATTTAAGTGGTAATATTACTAGATTTTAACGATAAAAAATATTACTAAATTTTAATTGGTAATATTTACACATAATAATATTTTTTTAAAAATAGTTTTTTCATAAAAAAAGTACATGCTTGACCTATAAATTTTAAATGATAATATTTATATAGTTGTACAATCTTAAAAAATGGAATAGTATAACCTAAAAAAATAACTCTAATTTTTTTATATTATTTTTTCTCACATCATTTTTTACACTACTACTTATATCGTTGATTATATTACTTTCTTCTTATTATTTTTTCTCACTTTATCATAGCTATTTAAAAATAGTATAGAAAGAAGTGTATAAAAAAAATAATGTATAAATATCATTTTTCATAAAAAAAAACTAAATTATCAAATTACAAGTTATTTACCTTAACCATTAATATATTTTTTAACACAATAAACAACTATTGACCATCCAATAGACAAGGTGTATCTTAGGGTTCACCTTGCTATTGCTTTGGAACAAATTTGGGCCAACTGAGTTAAATGTACGGCCTGGGCAGTTGTCCTGGAAATTATGGCTGAATTCAATGTACTATACTTATGCTTCATGCTTAAGAATTGTGCCCTATATTAAGCATGTCTTTCAAAAAAAAAAGAAGAAGCATATTATGATTAAACAAAAAATTAACATGTTGCAATTAATTGAAAAATATAACATGATGAATCACTCATTTCGACCACCTGTTAAACAAATTACCATAAACTAAAACTTTTGACGGTTCAGTCTCTAATTCAATTATTAAAACATTAACATAGATTCACAGCTTTATAACTTGCAGATTTTTCATGAATCCATCATCTGGTTGTGAAGCGTATGCCGGAGGTGCATTCTAAATCTTAATTAATTTTCAATAATATTTACCTGTCAAGTTTCACTCATGCTTGCTTGGTGTGAAAACTGGTAGTTACTAACATTTTTTTATTACCCTATTATCACTTCTTTTTAATTAATTTTTTTTCATTTTTTAGGATGTCCTTTACTACGTAATTAAGTCAAACTAGTAATTTATTGCCATTTTTATACTTATATAAATTTCTAATTGACAATTATAGTAATTAGTTTTAAATACAAATAAAATTACGTATGCTCTTCTTTGTATAAAGCTGGCTCAATGACAGTTAATGCATCCAAGCTAGGTATAAATCAGTGTTATTTAACTTATCTCGAATTGGCCGATTGGACCGGCTAGCCAGTCCTTTGTTGGATCAGTTGTATAATCAATCTGTTCAAAGCTGGATGACTCAGGCGAATTTTATATTACTCATATGACTCAGTCTATCTTAGTTGAACCAGCCGAGCACTAAAATTATGTAAAAAATGCCACTGAATCCGGCCAGCCATATAGCTTCAACAAACCGAGCTTCGTTTCTGCAAGGAACTTCACACCAGATGGAAACCATGCCTTTTTTTAATCGGGTTGTTGTGTTTATCTGCGTTGCTGTCCAACACAAATGGTTGTCGCTTGAAATCACCATCAGTTTCAATCACTAAAGTACGCGCTGGACAAGAAGTTGAATGGTAGGCTTTTCAATCTCTTGTTGGCATCTTGGTTCTTCGATTTTGAACATAAAGAGTCAAACAGATAAGGATATACTCCGTGTAATGGATAATGTATTGTCAAAGTGTCTCGTGGGAGAGCCGTATCATTATTTTTTTTTATTTTTTTATTTACTTACTTGGATTTTTTTAATAGCCTTATGCCCTTATCATGATTTTGTTTTGCTGCACACTTAACTCGTGCATGATTTCAAATAAAAATGAAAAGCAACAACCAAAAACTAAAATAATCAATTAGACAATTTTATCATGGTTTTAATTAGTAATAATTTTCACATGAAATTCATTATTTTTATGATTGAGAATTTGTGAATTTTAATTAGTTTTAAACTTGAATCATATTTTAAATAATTTTCTATTATTTTCTTATCTACTTTTCATGTTTTAGTTTTTTTTTGGCAAACCATGTTTTAGTAAAAATTTATATTTTTAGTTTTATGTGGTTCCACTAATAATTCACTGATTAAAATAGTGGTCCAAAGACTTAGTACCACTTTTGATTTGATTACCGATTCAAGTTTTATAATTATGATACGAATTACATAGCACACTTAGGAACAAAGATTCTGCTCTAAATTATAATATTCGGTATGTGTAATTGTATACTAGGCAAATAATTAAGAGCTTGAATATTTTTCAAGAGCTTATGATTTTGAACTTTTTCCAACAAATTTGTAACCCTACATTTGTGAAAATAGATATTTTTTTTCCAATTTTATATTTAAATAAAGTAAATTGGACCATCTTGACCCAGTTCTCATATGACCATTAGTAAGTTCGACCTATCTCCGCAGATGATCGAACTTGGGGGCTGTGGACCGTCTTGACCCATTTTTCTTCCTACCATTCGTAAGTTCGACTCATCTTCGCAGATGATCGAATTAGGGAGTTGTGGACTGTCTGGGACCTCATAATAGGCCTACCATAACTTAAGCAGACCTTAATAGACTGAGCATACAAGCCCAACGTCTATGCTAGGTAGGCCTATGACAAGCCTAGGAAAGTCTAGGTCAACCTAATCAACGTCTCGCTCCAAGTTAGTGATATGTTTATCACGTGCTTAATATGAGTCACCAACGGTCCTTGACCGTTCGGTGCCATCATAATCAATAGTTGGAAACAACTTCGTGTCATAAAAATTGAACATAATGTAATCCTAATGATCAAAGCTTTAAATATCCTGAACAAAAGGAATCCAATTGATCAATCCTCAAACTTCTATATAAGCCAGTCTGATAGTTTAGGTCGGGCATGTTTCATCTTTTACCCAGACACTCAGACTAACCTACTTTGCATACTTTGCGATCATTCTTTTAACCTGTCTAAGTACCCACTACAACAATTTTGGCTTCTGGCAATGAAGTTTTTGTCAAGGTTTTAAAAGCGTTGCCTAAACTTGTATAAGCAACATTTTTTGTAAGTTACTTTTAATTATAGCTTTAGACCACATGTTTTAGGCAACGTTTAATGAACATTGTCATAACTAGTATAGGCAACACTTCACGACGGTTCTCAAAATTTAAATATGTTTAAGCAACACTTTTAACACAACATTTAATAAACATTGTATTAAAGGGAATAAGCAACGGTTTATAATTGTTCCCATTATATTTCTTTTTAAAACCAATTAAAAACGTTGTTTATTGGTTTTTATGTTATGAAATTCTTACTCAGAAAGGCGCGCATATACAGCGGGAGTGTGAAAATTTTTGGCATTCACTTAATCCTTCAAACCCCAATCACGCATTCCTACCCTTTTCTCAGCCATACCACTTCAATCACTCCGAGCAAGAGGCCACAGAAGCAACACTCTGCATCCATTGTGAGACCGCTCTTCCCCAACTGAGGATCCATTGTGAGGAAGCAACACTGTGCATGGTCGCTTGCTTCCGCGTCTTCATCTGTTTGGTGAGAACCCCTTATACAAGAACCCTTGTTCTGCATCTTCATTTATTCCCTTCTTCAACTTGAACCCTTGATTTTGGGGTTTTTTTTTCTTTTTTTATTTTTTTGATTCATCCGGCGTTGATTGTTTGATTCTTCTCTTAGGATTGATTGTTGGGTTGATTGAGTGAAAACAAAATAAAAATAAAAAGGGGAAAGAAAATGTGAAGAGAATGAGGTAGACTCTGATTTTGAACACCTTATTTTCCATGAAATAATAATATCTCTATTCTCTACCACATTCCATCTCGATCATATAATAATAAGTGAGGCAGACTCTGATTCAGAACCACACCCTCATACTCACACTCTCTCATCCGTTTCTTTCAAGCGAGCAAGTTCGAGTGTCACAACACACACACACACTGAGCTTGATTGATTCAATGGCGTCTATGGCTTCTATCGGTGTTCTGAAAGTGCCATCTTTGTCGAATCTGAGAAGGAAAGCCATCCCATTCCCACGCAGCACCTTTTCATTCACTGCATCACACCTTTCTGGTGACAAGATTCCCGCAGTTTCAGTTGCTGCAGGAAGAGCAATCTGTACCCGCAACCCCCTGATTGTTACTCCCATGGCCGTTTCTGATTCTCAGAACTCCCAAACCTGTCTTGATCCAGAAATTAGTAGAGTCAGTTTACCTCCTTTCTTCATTGCTTTTTTGTTTTTCAATTGTAACCTCCTTGTGATCATTAGTTATTAGAAATATACATCACCTTTTTTTAAAAGAAAGAATAGCTATCTCAACGTTGCCGTTTTGCTGAGTCCTTGCTATTTGTTTGTAATATCTCATCTCTGTGTCACTGCCTTTAAACACAGAAATACTCAATAAACTTACTTGATGTCCATTTTTTTATTTTTTCTTCCTCTTCACTGTGTAGATTTGGCTTGGCTTTAACTTTTTTCAAACCCAAATCAAGCACACAATATTCATTCATATATTTGTTATCTCAATATTCACTGTGTCAGTTTCTTCAACTTTTTTGTTTTTACTGTTAGAGCAAAATGAAAACTAATGCAAAATCAGAAATTTTCATTCATATATTTGTTATCTCAATATACTAAAAAGTTGGTGTGCTTAATTGGAGTTTGGTGTCAATTGATTCGGTTGATATTGTCATGCCCCTCCTATATTATTGCGCGTTCATGCTAGTTAGGATGAAAGGTAGAGAATTGTTTTGTTTTCTCCAGTAGATCAAATTGGAAAGTGAGGATATTTTAGATCACAAAAGAAAATTTTCACCTGTGTTTTTATTTAGGCATTGTGGTCAAAACATGGGCAATCCAAATTGAAAAGTGTTTTGTTCTGTTCTTGTATTTTCTTCCTTCTTGGGTCTTGAGGGTCAGGATCAGGGAGACGAGAGGAGACCCATATATATATATATAATTAAATTTTATTTTGAGAGTTTCCATTCCTACATATGATGAAAATTTACTCATTCAAGTGGGAAATGCAAAGAAATGAGTTTGGTCTTAAATCACTCAAAAGCTTTGCCATTTGGTCTTAATCCACGGGGTCAAATATTATTATGTAAAGGACATACATAGTAATATGGTGGAATTTAATGAGTAAGAATGGTACTTTCTATTGCATCTTCCACTAAACCAAAAGCTTAAATGCATTTAGAAGAATGAGAACCAAAATTCTGGCTTAGACAAATGCTTTCTACCTGCACTTCCCTGTGAGTCTGGTTGAATGGACTGAATGGTCAACAATGTCATTAGACAGATTTAGACTCCTCTCTCTTTTCTTGTCTTTCAATTGTTCTCTACTTTATCACACACTTTCTCTCACTTGCAAAAAGGTGTTTGTATATATAGTAGGAGAATTAGATCAGTATGTCTTTCATTGACCGATTTGTACTTGTACTCTACATTGTACATGTACTTACTATACATTAGTTTGATTCAGATATTATATATTGTATATTTTCTTCCCCTGATTTTCTTATGGCTAAATTGATCATCGGCTAAGTGCAACTGGCAACTGGTTTGTGATCCTATCGTACACTTGTCAACCAAGTTTGGATCCCTTTCTTAACTTGGTCCACAATTGAAAGAGCTAGTCCTTGTTTATAAAATCATGTATTAAATATGCTTATTGCTATGTTATATTATTGGTATGCATGCTTGGATTCTCTGTTTCTCTTTTTTCTTTCTTTATCTATGCTCAATCCATAAAATAAGGTTTATTTTCATCCTAGTTTGTGGCTTACCTAAAGTTGATAACTACCTGAAAAGTTCAACTCAACTTGGCTATAAGAACTCAGTAAATTTAAGGTCAATCTATACATTGAACTGGGTGTGTGCTTTTGTACATGTACTTACTATACATTAGTTTACTACATTATATATATATATATATCGATAGGACACTTGGGCCTGATCCCAATACAGATTCGGTGCTGACTTCACCAAGGCCCATTATATAGAGGGTTTATTCTAGAAGGAAGAAAGTGGGGCCAGGGAGAGAGAATGAGAGTTAGTTAGTGAGGTGGCATGGGATCCATGTGATACGGTTAGAGGAGGGTATTAGAAAGGGGTGAAGGATAATGTGTGGGGCCATGGAGATGTATTTGCTAATTTTCTAGTTAGGAGAATCATTCTTTGGTAGGAGCCATTGGCTCTAGAATATTTTCTTTACTTTTCTATGTCTGCTGTAAGAGCCTTGGTGCTCTCTTTCTCAATTAATAATACACTATTCCATTGCTACTTGATCTGTGAATTCCATCATTGGTCCGACCTGTTGGATTCTTCGAGAGGGAGCTAGTGTGTCACTGATTGTCCATGCCACCAAAGATGGGGGAGAGACTAGATGCCGTGGAAGCGAGAATGTCGACGTTGAAGGAGGCCCTACGTCAATCATTGGGGGATTTCCGTCAACTCATGATGGCAGAGTTCGCCAAACTGCAGAACCGTCGCAGTCCCGATGAGAACAACTCCTCCACTTTCACAGAAGATTCTGCCTCGGAGTATAGGATGGGGGTGAAGAAGGTGGAGTTGCCACCCTTCAATGGAGGAAACCTAGGGTGAAGAACCATCCATTGGTTTAACCTTCTCACGTGAGGAAGATGAGGAGTTACCACCTTGATTGAAAGGTATGGAGGAAACCCGGTCCCTTTGTGGATCAAGGATCGAGCAGGATAATACATTACCGACTTCGATTATTTCGTTTTAGGGAAGTTGCTTGGGAAGATTAATATCTCGCTATTTCATGGGCGGACGTCGGAGGAAGTGAAGGTGCGGCTAATCCACCAATTAAAGCATGGAGATGTGCAAGCATCCATTGGTTTGCACCTCTCTCGCGTGGAAATGCGAAAGATGGAGAGTGGACAGACACGGGAAAAGTTGAAGCGATCCTTGATTGAAAGGTATGGAGGAGTTTAGGGTTTGGCCCAACGAGAGTGATAATCCGAACTTCATGAAGAATTAAAGGATTTGGTACAAACAGGGAGTATGGATGAATACATTACTGACTTCGAGTTTATTTCGTCGCAAGTAGGGAGGTTGCCGGAAGATCAATATCTCGGCTATTTCATAGGCGGGCTCAAGCTAGAGCTCCTATTGAGGTTGAGAACGTTCAATTCCACCAGCCGCGTGAAAGCCATGAAACTTGCGAGAGATGTTGAGACGGAATTGGATGGCTCGTTGCATCCTCTCATCAACGTGCGAGAAACTGAATGAGCGAGAAGAAAACGACGGCCGAACGGTGTTAGAGGAATCAAACACTTACCTTATTCTGAATTGATGGATCATCGGATGAAGAGGAAACAAGCAAGACAAATGTACGCCCTACGACCTTGATGGAAATGCGAAACAAGATCGAGCTTTGGGGGTGAGTTGGGCGATAGGCACCGAGTGGAGAGGAGGAAGTGTAAGGATGAGACACTTATGGTTAGTGGGGGAACTTGATCTTAATCTTGGTAGGATTTGGGAAGGTGACGTTTGATTGGGAAGAAATGACAGTTAGTTTTCAATTAAGTCATGAAGTTAATTTAAACCTGGGCCCAAAAACAAAGGAGTTTAGGGTTTCATGGCAATTACTTCATTTCGATCCGGGTTATAGAAACAAAGAAGTGCAAGCAATAGGTTGATGATCACATATTTGATACATTAATAAGCCTTCATTCTTAGTCATTTACACTCTCCATGTACTTAATTGATTGGTTTTGATTATGTTTTGTAAGTTTGGACTCAAATTGGACTTAATTGAATTTTTTAGCATAATTTACGTCTTACATTATTTTCGTATTTTGGCTATATCTTGGGATGTAGGTGGTATTTCGAGGTGATTCTAGTGGCATTTGAAAGATAAGAGAGATTTATATAACTTTCATGAAGACCTCAAAGGCCCAATCACACAAGTAGATAACTCAAATTGGGGTTGAATCAAGAACCAGAGTGTTTTTCCTGACAGCTTAACCTACATGTACTGTTCATCACAGTTTTCGGGCTATAGGTTGTCAAATGGACTAAAATTTGGATGCTGAATAGTTAAGACCAATATTTACAACTTTCATGTTGAACATTTTTCCAGAATCGGACTCCTTGAAGGTGATATTGGGTTTGGAAGTCAGAACAGAGGAGCTGTGACTGGGCCTGGGCAGTGTGCAGTAATTTGAATGTATCTAGCGTTATAAGAATGATATTGGACTCAAACCAAATCCATTTGAAAGCTAAGATCCAGGCCTACAACTTTCATGAAGACCACTTGGTTCAAAAATGATGAATGCAATGACTTCAGAGTTGTGTGATTTCAGAGATAAGGAATCTCCATAATTTTCCACTCACCTAAAGTCATTTGGCATTTTTCACTCATTTTTCACTCATCCACCCACTAATGACTCAGCCTCCTTGTCATTTTTTATCTCTAATCCTCTGTAAAAGGGGGCCTTGGCAGATCATTGAGGGTGTTAGGTGTTAGTTACCAAAATGATGCTATTTTATTACTAGGCTTTCTTGTAGTAATTTTTCTTTGTTCTAAATTAAAGTCATGTTCTTCTTCTTCTTCTTCTCTCTTTCTTTCTTCTTATCTATGAGTAACTAAGTTTCATTTTACTTGGGTGAAAGGGTGAAGCTCTTGGTAATAAAGTAATGTTAGATTTATTCTTCTCTTGTGCTTAAATTATTTATATTTTCTAGTAATCATTATACGTATTATAATTTGTTTCTTATAATTTAGAAACCATCTTTGTAAAGAGGAGTTTTTGATTTGTTGTAGACAAAATATTGGCATAATGAATGCTTTAACCCATTTATAAGTGGTGGTAATATTTTTAGGAAACATAATATAATTACGTATATTATTTTAAATGGACTTTTAATGTTGTATTTTTCAATTGGAACCTCCATGTTGCATGAGGATTCTAATTGAGTTATAAAAGAATTAATCTTACATTTATTTTATTTACCAAGAGTGAATCTTTTAACTCAAGTAAATAATTTTAATCATAATAAAAAATATTTACTTCACCTTAATTAATCTTCAACAATTCCCTGTGGATCGACCTCGGACTCTGAGAAATTTATTACTTGAGACAACCCGCACTTGGGTTTAAAGCAACAATTAATCCCGACATCAAAATTTGTAAACTTGTTTGAAACTAAAAATTGTGCATCAAGTTTTTGGCGCCATTGCCGGGGACTTGATTTGAAGACTGAATTTCTAGTGTAAAAAAAAATTGTATATATACTAACATACTAACTAGTGGGAGAACCTCTCCCTTTTTAATTTCTGTGCATACTAACTTAGTGGGAGAATTTCTCCCTTTTATTTTACGCACTAACTTGGAGGGGGAATCTCTCCCTTTTACTTATTTTATTTTTTTGTAATTTACTTTTCGCACTTTATTTTTTGCATTTTAATTTCTCGTATAGTGGGGTAATTCTTCATTTTATTTTCTTGTATATATTAACTTAAATGGGAGTAACTCTTCCTTTTATTTTTTTTGTACTTTATTTTTAGTATTTATTTTTTGTCATTTTTTTTGTTATTTATTTTTTATCTTTTTTTTTTTTGTTTACTAACTTACTAACTCTCTTACTAACTATCTAACTTTTTACTTTATCGCCTATCTAACTTTTTACTTTTTCTCGCTTTTAACATTTTAATTTATCTGTATACTAACTTTTTAATTTTTATGCTTTTTAACTTATTTGGTGGCTGGTTTATACCACATCTTTGTTAATATTTAATGGACGATTTATACTGCTAGCTTGTACATTTTCTTTTCTATTTTAAGTTACTTATTTATGCTTAATTGGTATCGTGATTCAAATGCTGATCGTTTGGTTAAAGTTAATCTTAGTACTTTATATATTGATTTGTCTGGATCACAATCACACACATCAAACATAATGGCTGAAAATGAAAGTGTGCATGATGAACATGAAAATCAACTGTTGCGAACCATGCGTGAGTATTTGCAACCATCTCAAAATTCTAATCCATCATGTTTTATCTTTCCACTTAATGCCAACAATTTTAGATTCAAGTCAGGTATGATTTCTTTACTTCCTAATTTCCATGGTTTAGAATCTGAAAGCCCATATTTACATTTACAAGAATTTGAGGAGGTATGTACTGCTTTTCATGATCAAACTTGCATTGAAGAGGTTGTTAAGTTTAAATTATTTCCTTTTTCTTTGAAAGATAAAGCAAAAACTTAGTTTAACACTTTGAAACCAAGATCAATTGGCACATGGCAACAAATACAATGTGAGTTTTTGAAGAAATTTTTTTCAACACATAAAATTAATGCTTTGAAAAGACAAATCCAAATTTTTTTCCAAAATTCAAATAAAGCATATTTTCAAAGTTGGGAACGTTTTAAAGATTTGTTGAATTCTTGCCCACATCATGGTTTTGAAAAATGGCGCACTTTAAGTTTCTTTTATGAAGGGTTAACACCAGAAACCAAGCAATTTGTGGAAATAATGTGCAATGGTGAATTTCTTGATAAAGAATCTGATGAAGCTTTAGACTATTTAGACCATTTGGCTGAAAATTCTCAATCTTGACATGATACTAATCCTTCTAAAAATTCAATTAGATTTAACCTTGCAAATGCTAATAAAGGAAAATATCATCTTAGTCAAGAAGAAGATCTAAATGCAAGGTTTGCTAGTTTGGCTAGAAAGGTTGAAGCTATGGAATCCGAGAAAGTAAAAGAAATCAAATCTGTGCAAAATGAAGAAATTTGTGGCATATGTGATGAATTAGGACACTCAACAAATGAATGTCCAAAAATTTCTGTTTTTAAAGAAGTTGTGCATGAGCAAGTAAATGCAATGAATAATTTTAAAAAGCCATTCACTTCTTCTTTTTCAGATACATACAATCCGGGATGGAGAAATCACCAATAAGGAATTTTTGGATTGGAGGAATAGCAACCAGAACAATTCATGCAACCACCACCTCCTCGCTAGTTAGATTAGAACAAGATTCTCAAAATCCTCATAGGATATGCATCTAACTATGTCCCACCATATAGGAAAAATTGAAGGAACATTGCATGCATTCATGGAAAAACAAAAGGCCATCAATAGTCAAAACACTCAAGCCATGATTGACATAAAAGACACTTTTGCTAAACTTTCTTCGCACTTGTCATTCATGAGAAAAAAAATTTCACTCTCAACCTTAACCAAATCCTAAGGGTCGAGTTCTAGCCAAATGAAGGTAGTTAAGAAAGTCAAAAAAATAGATCAAGTCAACTCGCCTTTGATAACTCTTGGAGGCCTGGAAAGGTTGTTGAAAAACAAATTCATTAACTTTTTGAGAAAGATGATTAGTCAATTCCCAAAGATGAGGAAGGAGTTGATAAGCCACCTAGCCAAAAGGATATCAAACCTCGTCTTCACCCCTCAAAATTTCCTCAAGCATTAAACAATTCAAGTAAATGAATGAATCATAATAGTGACATTTTTGAAATCTTTAAACAAGTGAAGGTCAATATTCTCTTGTTTTTTTCAATACTATCAAATGATTGAACCATGGTATTCTTCTTTGCTTGTAATATTTGAAAGACTTGTTTTCCTAGAATTTAAAAAAGAAAACATAATGTGAAAAAGAATGCCTTTTTGATTGAATAGGTAAGCTCCATTATTCAAAACAATAATGAGTTGAAATATAAAGACCCTGGTTGTCCTACAGTTTCATGCATTATTGGTGAACATAAAATTGAATGAGCTTTACTTGATCTTGGTGCTAGTGTTAATTTGCTTCCATATTCAGTTTATCAATAACTCAACCTTGGTAAGTTAAAATCAACTTCTGTAACTCTTCTACTTGCTGATAGATCAATTAAAATTCCAAAAGGAATAGTAGAAGATGTGTTGGTATAAGTTGATAAATTCATATATCCTATGAATTTTATTGTCTTGAAATAACCTATGGTTGATAGTTCTAAGTCGGTTCTTTATTTTGGGTCGCCCATTTTTAAAACATCTAATGCTTTGATAAATTACGATTTGGAAATGGAGTGGTGAAGCTAACTTTTGGAAATATGACAATAGCTTAATGTTTTCAACATGTGCAAGCAACAACACATGAAGTTTATGATGACAATGAAGAGATTGAAGGGATTGAGGCCATTATAGATGATCATCTTCAAATCAGGAGTTCTTCTGACCCATTAGAAATCTGTTTAATTAATTCATTTGATTCAGCTATACAATTAGATGATGATATTTTTGAAATATGCTCTTTGCTTGACTGTACACAGGAAATGGAATACAAAGGATGGAAGCCAAGATTCGAAGAGCTAAAATCTATGAATGATGATGCCCATGAAGAAGTACCTACATTGGAACTAAAGCCATTACCTGATGGGTTGAAGTACACATTTTTGGGAGAAGAACAAAGCTCTCCAGTGGTAATTTCCTCATCCTTGACCAAAGAACAAGAAGGTAAGTTGATAGAAGTACTTAAAAGGCATAAAAGTGCAATTGGATGGACATTAAAGGATATAAAAGGCATTAATCCATTAATTTGTACACATAGAATACATTTAGAGGATAATGCTAAAACATCTCAACTACCTCAAAGAAGATTAAATCCACACATGAAAGAGGTAGTTAGAGCTGAAGTTCTTAAATTACTTGATGTTGGAATTATCTATCCTATCTCTATAGCCAATGGGTAAGCCCTACACAAGTTGTGCCTAAGAAATGCGGAATAATGCGGTGGTTGAAAATGAAAAAGGAGAATTAATACCTACAATCCGAGTCTCATCTAGTTGGCGTATGTGTATTGATTTCGAAAAAATTGAATGCACTACTAGAAAAGACCATTTTCCATTACCATTTCTTGATCAGATTCTAGAAAGAGTAAAGCGGGACATCCCTACTATTGTTTTCTTGATGGTTATTCTACTAGGTATAATCAAATACCAATTGCATTAGAGGACCAAGAAAATACCACTTTTACTTGTCCCTTTAGCACTTTTGCATATAGAAGAATACCTTTTGGTCTTTGTAATGCTCAAACCAGCAACTTTTCAAAGATGCATGCTAAGTATTTTCAAGTGACATGATTGAGCATTATTTAGAGGTTTTCATGGATGATCAATTCGATTTTGGAAATTCTTTTGAAAATTGTCTTGATAATTTGGAAAAAGTTCTTAAAAGATCGAAAAAAAAACCAATGTTAAATTGGGAAAAATGTCATTACATGGTTACCTCAACGAATAGTGTTAGGTCATGTGATATCTTCTAAAGGAATTGAAGTTGATAAGGCCAAAGTTGAATTAATTGCTCATTTGCCTTTCCCAAAAATAGTCAGAGAAGTTCGCTCCTTTTTAGGACATGCAAGATTTTACAGAAGATTTGTAAAGGACTTTAGTGCCATATCTAGACCTTTATGTAATCTTTTAACAAAAGATACACTATTTGTTTGGACTCAAGATTGTCAAAAATCTTTTGAAAAATTAATCGGTCTTTTGACTTTTGCTCCTATTATGCAATCTTGTTTGATTGTCGTTGCCGTTTTGAGTTGATGTGTGATGCTAGTGATTTTCTTTGTTGTCTTCTAACCATTTTAGGCCAAAGAAAGGAAGGTAAGCCTCATGTAATTTATTACGCAAGTTGAACTTTGAATAGTGCACAAATGAATTACACTTCTCTAAAAGTTGAAAAAAGAACTACTTGCAATTCCCGTAATTTTTGCATTAGACAAATTTTGAGCTTATTTAATTAGTTCATCCAGAGAGAAAATCGAATTTGTTGTTTTCACTAATCATGTCCTATTTCGATTGCACCGTTAGATATTTAATGTCTAAACAGGATACCAAACCTAGGTTGATACGGTGGATCTTATTGCTTCAAGAATTTAACATCACAATAAAAGACAAGAAAAGGAGCCAAAAATGTTGTTGCCACGGATCATTTGTCAAGGCGACAAGAGCTCATCTTTTGATAGCATACCTATCAATGATTCTTTCCCTTCCGAACTCGATGAATTTTTATTTTCTCGTCAATTCTATGCCTTGGTTTATTACATTGTCAATTTTCTTGTAACTTGGGTAAGATGCATGTCTCGGTGGACACACTAAGACAGAAAAAAAGAGTTTTTGATTGAGGTGAAAATTTTCTTTTTGGGATAACCCATATTTGTTCAAATATTTTCCTGATCAAATCTTTCTAGAGATGTGTAATTTCTAATGAGGTAAGTAGTGTCATTAAATTTTGTCATTCAAGAGCACGTGGAGGTCATTTTTCTTCAAAGAAAACAAGATGCAAAAATCTTGCCAAGTGTGGATTTTATTGGCCCACTTTATTCAAGGACAGTTATACTTTTTGCAAAAGTCGTGAAAGTTGTCAAAACTTCAGGGTCCATTTCTAAAAGAAATATGATGCATTTGAACCCTATCCTTGTCATTGAAATTTTTGATTGTTGGGGAATTGATTTCATGGGTCCATTTCCATCATCTTTTGATTTGGGTACATTTTGGTTGCGTTGATTATGTCTCAAAATGGATTGAGGCAATTCCATGTCGGGCTATGTTCAATGATCATAAATACTTGTTTGATAAAATTTTTAAAAAAAATGTTTTGAGTCGATTTGAATTCCTTGAGCTATCATCGGTGATGATGGAACACATTTTGCAATAAACCATTTGAATCTTTAATGAAAAAATATTGCATTACCCACAAAATTACAACCCCTTATCATCCTCGGAAAGTGGACAAGTTGAATTAGCAAATAGGTAGATTAAACAAATTTTGGAAAAAATGGTTAACCCAAATCGTAAAGATTGGTCTTTAAGACTAAACGATGCACTTTAAGCTTTCAAGGAAGAATCGCTTTTAAAACATCTTTGGGCATGTCTCCTACTGGGTTAGTTTATGGAAAACCTTGTCATTTGCACCTTGTAGAATTGGAGTATAAAGTATTTTGGGCCTTAAAGCTTTCAACTTAAGTCTTGATGATGCTTCCAAGTTACACAAATTGCAATTGAATGAACTTGAGGAATTAAGAAATGATGCATATGAAAACTCAAAGATTTATAAAGTTAGAACAAAAGCTTTTCATGACAAATCAATTTTCGGAAAAACTTTTGAAATTGGTCAAAATATTCTCGCTTTATAATTCTCGCCTTCACCTATTCCCTGGAAAATTGAGATCTAGGTGGATTGGTCCATATATTGTCAAACATGTGTATTCTTATGGGGCCATAGACATTGAGAATCCTAGGAATGGTATTGTATTTAAGGTTAATGGACAAAGACTCAAACCATTTGTTGGAACATCAAGTTGTTGAGGTAGAATTCATTTCTCTTTCTAATCCTTGTTATGAGTAGAATTTATTTTAATGTTGTTTCTTTCTTTTTCAAACAGTTCTTTGTGTTCCCGGTTAAATGGCAGATAACGGTACTCTGTGACTCTCAAGTCGGTTTGTTTTTCAATTTCCCATAATAACTGATTTCTTCTCCTTTCAAAATGGATGTCATTCTCTCAAATCTAAGAAAACATTTTCCTTCTCTCCCTCTAAATGCTCTAACAAAAGTCTATGAAGCTAGGTGTGAAAGACTGAGATTGTTAATGTATAAGGGCATCCCAGAAGATATACGCTGGATAATCGAAGCAAAGGTTCATTTAGCTGGTGAATCTTCAGATTCATTTGTCCCATACATGCCGATGGTCTCGGTAAAAAAATGTTCATTTTCAAAAAGGAGAAGAGCAAAAAGAATGAAAGTTTATTACAAGTGTGCACGATGGAATTGCAACACGCGATGTCATTCTTTGGGGATGGTTTTGTAAATAGAGAAGATAAAATATTCTTCATTAAGAATGGAATTTTTAGAATTTAATCAAAGTAAGAGTCATTAGATAATATCTTATTGACTCTTGAGACGCATTCTTGTGGAGTTGTGCATATGCGTGAACTTCTTAGTTTGTGGAATCTCTTCAAGGAACAAGAGCGTTATAGTCTTGGGAATCTACTCAAAAAAAATGACTAAGCTGTTTGCCAATTTATAAGAAAATTGGATGGGAAGCTTATCCTCAACTCATAGAAATTAATTTACAACCTTTAACTAAATACGTGAAACTAGATAGGAAGATGTGAGCCACAATCACAACAATATGTATATATTATCTTGTACATTTTCAAAAAAAAAAATTTAAAAAATTAAAAAAATATAACTAAATAAAAAAACAAAAAAAATAAAAAAAGCAAAAAAGAGCGAAACTTCTAGACAAATGTACTTGGTCTTTAATTAGATTAGGAGCCCTAGCCTTTGAACCATTGGATGTAGATTTGTTCTTGAATTTTAACCATCATTGACTCGGGTGGACCTTCGCGTGCACTTCAAATAAATAAGGTTCGTGTGCCATGCTCTCCTTCATTTTCACCGTCCAGAGACCCAAAGCGCAAAGCTTCATTCCTATCATTTTAACCAAATGCTCTTTTGTTGATGGAAACATCACTATAAGAAAGCGTCCGTGTTTGCATTCTCGCGTGACAATGCCAGATTCTTCTTCAAAGGTAAATCTCGTGATTTTATGCCATGGGCTCTTCGACGACCTCTCATTGGTTGTGGTCGTTGGTATGGTATTTTCTTGTATTAACCTTTACGCACTTTAATTAGTGGCGTCGTAGCTCAATCCAAAATATCCCGACAAGCGGGAGGGAGAAGAATGCCATCATTTTAGGTAAGAGGAAGACTCTTGGTATTAAATTTAAGCACTCATGACGTGCGGTTTGATAAAGATCTGCCATGAAACACCTACATAAAGGTATGTAATCATTTGTTATTATTATTTTATCTTTGTATGATTTTGTTAAATTTTGGTTTTGAAATTAATGTTAGATCCTTTGGATAGGATCCTTCGAATGTTTCTAGACTTCTTTACCTTGATGGTTTTCTTGAAGTCAAAAAAAAAAAAAAAAAAACAAAACAAAAAAAAAAAATAAAAAAAAAAAAAAAATTTATTATTATTATTATTATTTCAAACTTTTCAAGAATTGACACCAAAATAATAACCTACCTAAATATAGGAGCTATTATTACTTTTTCTATTCTCTTCCCTATTTAAACACTCCATTTTCTTTACTTTTCTTGAGAACTCTTAATCATTCAAAGAGTGAGTATAGAAATGGAGGGAGCTTTTTTTCGAAAATGTAGATTTCTCGCGATTGGTGTATTTTGTGGGACAAGTTATGGGAATGGTTTAGAGTTTGTATGACGCAAAGCAAGTGCACCGTATGGTAGAACACTTTTGTCGCGAGGAACATTCGTGTAGTATATGGAGGAGGTTGCATTGGGTTAATGGAGGTGATAGCATTTTTGTATATCACTTTTAGTGCATTTGTAAGAGGTGGTCAAGTTTTAGGTGTCATTCCTGAACCTTTAACTCGAAGGAACATCGTTGGAAAGACAATTGGACTGAAAATTCAAGTATCATCTATGCATGGACGAATGAAAGCAATGCTTGAAAACTCTGATGCATTCATTGTTTTACCTGGTGGTTTTGGTACTTTGGAAGAAGTCTTTCAAGTTGTCTCTTGGGCCCAATTGAACATCCACCATAAACCCATAGGTTTGTTGAATGTTAATAATTTCTTTGATAATTTGTTATCTTTTGTTGATTTATCTTTGTGGAATAGAAATTTGTCACACCTTGACAAAGATAACTCATTATCTCTCGCTTCTACCAAAGTTGATGAATTGATTGATAAATTAGAAGCATTTGTTTATGAACTCTCATCCATTCTCTCTCGATATCTCGAGTATAGATTGGTCTGAAGGAAGCGGTGAAGGAAGTGGTGAAGGAAGCAAAATGAAAAATTCAGCTAGCCAAGACACTCCAACTATTTAAATAATTACAAGCTTTGGTTTTATTTATCGTGATATTTGTTTAAGTTGTCTTAATTTGTGTGAGATTTTTCTTTTCATAATTGCAACAACAGGTAATATATTCTATCCTTTACCTATCTATGTTTTGACATTGAGGACAATGTTGTGATCTGGTTAGGGGGGAGGATGGTTGTAAAAAAAAAACCAAAAAAAACCCAAAAAAAAAAATTTAGGAAGTGTGTTTGTTAATATGTTTATTGTGTTTGTCATCAATTTTTTAACAACAAAAGTAATTAGGAATGGCAGAGTAAAGAGTAAATTATTTACTCTTGAGACGCATCAAAAATTGGTGTATCGAAATGTAAGGAGTAATTAGGGTAGTAACTAATTTATGTGGAAGTAGCAATTCAAATTCAGGAAATTTGCATGATTGAGTAAATTTTCTTCTTTCTTAAAATTCACATGCTTGGTTATGGATGTTGAATTGGTGGAATGATGAATGATAGAATTATGTCTTGTGAGATTTTGAGCTTATTGATGAATGGATTGAACATTTGTACCATTCTTTTCTTTCTTGTGTGAATTTCACTCATGGAATTGTTGCTCTAGAACTTACTTTGATTCTTTTTTAGACTACATTTTCATATGTATACATGAATATGATTGAGACATTTTTCTTGAAATAGCTACTTTAATCAAATAGCCAGCCTTGTTTAGCAGTATGTTGTTTCAATATGATATCAAGCACTCTTATGACTTCTTGGAAATTCTCGATTCTCAAACATAAAGCATTAGAAATGACCTATTTTCCCTTAATTTTAAATGCTTAACCCTTGCAAGCTTATTTGACTATTCTTTGTTTCGAACTCATTATATGCCTTAAATGAAAAACCATGTTCTTACTTGACCTTATGGAATAAGAGAACATTAGTTTGTCATTCGATGAGTTATTGAACAAGTGTGGGGGTGTGTGTGCAGAATATTTAAAAAAAAATGTGTATATATGATGTTCTTATTATTCAAAAAAAATCAAAAAAAATAAAAAAAAATGTAAAAAGAAGAGGGTCAACAAGGTAATAAAAGAAAGGAAAAGAATAAGTAAAGGGAATTTGTATTAAGTGGAGTTGGGATGAACTTTCATACTTGTTAATTGAACTCAGCTCTCATACTCTTTTATTCTCTTCATGAGAAAGATTTAACTTGTCATATCCATATTACCTCCTCCTTTACCTTGACCTCATTACAACCTTGAATAAAGTCCTCATGATTTGTGTGTGTCATGTGTTTTGAGTAGTGGAGAAGTAGAAGAGAAGCAAGCTTATGGTAGTGCAATTTTCATGGGTTGAATTGAGCGAAATACCTACTTTTAAACACTTGAGGGATTGAGAGTGAATCTTGTGAAAATCTATCATTCTTGACTCATGCTTTTCAATTGAAATATCCTTACTTGTTAATTTGAGATGTGAAGATATATTACCTCATGAATGTTTTGATTACTTGAATGATTGATTGCTCTACATTTTTTAAATATTATTAGAAATTGAGTCTTTTAGAGTGTTTAGCTTTTGAGTCGATCCCGTTTCCAAAGTTTTTTTTTTTTTATTTTGTGTTTTTAGTGATCTTGTGTATTTTTGCAGGGAGTGCAAAAAGCTAAGTGTGGGAGAATTTGATGATCACATATTTGATATATTAATAAGCTTTCATTCTTAGTCATTTACACTCTCTATGTACTTAATTGATTGAGTTTTATTATATTTTGTAAGTTTGGGCTCAAATTAGACTTAATTGAATTTTTCAGCATGATTCATATCTTACACTGTTTCTGTATTTGGGCCATATCTTGGGCTGTAGGTGGTATTTAGAGGTGATTCTAGTGGCATTTGAAAGATAAAAGAGATCTCTATAACTTTCATGAAGACCTCAAAGGCCCAATCACACGAGTAGATAACTAAAATTGGGATTGAAGCAAGAACTAGAGTGCTATTCCTGACAACTTGACCTATGTATACTGTTCATGCCATTGTTTGGGCTAGAAGTTGTAAAATGAGTTGAAATTTGGATGTTGAATAGCTAAGACCCATATCTACAACTTTCATGTTGAACACTTATCCATAATCGGACTCCTTGAAGGTGATATTGGGCTTGGAAGTCAGAACAGAGGAGCTGTGACTGGGCCTGGGCAGTGTGCAATAATTTGAACGTATCTGGAGTTATAGAAATGATATTGGACTCAAATAAAAGCCATTTGAAAGCTAAGATTTAGGCCTACAACTTTCATGAAGACCACTTGGTTCAAAAATGACAAATGCAATGACTTTAGAGCTTCATGATTTCGGAGACAAGGAATCTCCATAATTTTCCACTCACCTAAAGTCATTTGGCATTTTTCACTCATCCAACCACTAATAACTCAGCCCCCTTGTCATTTTGTATCTCTAATCCTCTATAAAAGGAGGCCTTGGCAGATCATTGAGGGTGTTAGGTGTTAGTTACCAAAATGATGTCATTTTGTTACTAGGTTTTCTTGTAGTAATTTACCTTTGTTCTAAATTAAAGTCATGTTCTTCTTCTTCTTCTTCTTCTCTCTTTCTTTCTTCTTATCTATGAGTAAATAAGTTTCATTTTACTTGGGTGAAAGGGTGAAGCTCTTGGTAATAAAATAAGATTAGATTTATTCTTATCTTGTGCTTAAATGATTTATATTTTCTAGTAACCATTATACGTATTATAATTTGTTTCTTATAATTTAGAAACCATCTTTGTAAAGAGGAGTTCTTGATTTTTGTAGACAAAATATTGGCACAATGAATGATTTAACCCATTTATAAGTGGTGGTAATATTTTTAGGAAACATAATATAATTACATATATTATTTTAATTAGATTTTTAATATTGTATTTTCCGATTGGAACCTCCATGTATTAATTGAGGATTCTAATTGAAGTTATAAAAGGAATTAATCTTACCTTTATTTTATTTACCAAGAGTGAATCTTTTTACCCAAGTAAATAATTTTAATTGTAGCAACAAAACATTCACTTCACCTTAATTAATCTTCAACAATTCCCTGTGGATCGACCTCGGACTCCTGAGAAATTTATTACTTGAGACAACCTGCACTTGGGTTTACAAATGCGACAATTGAAAATTGTGCATCACAATTAGACCAAAGGGGGTCAATCGAACATTCATTCTGGGGCAAACTTGAGCACAACAAGAATGAACCGAGAAGAAGACGATGGCCGAACGGTGACCGGAATAGAGGAATCAAACACTTACCTTATTCTAAATTAATGGATCGTAAGGCTAGGGGCTTATGCTTTCAGTGTAGGGAACGCTATCATCCTCTTCATCAATGTGCAGAGAAGCAACTGCGCATGGTTATTCTAGGGGACGATGAGGCGATTAATGAAGAGGGTGAGGTAATTGCGGTTGAGTTGAAGGAGGATGGTGAAGAGGAAACCTTAGAATGTAATTCTATGGGGTAATTTTCATTTGTTCTGTCGAGGCGTGCAGCTTCTTCTTCTTGTATGCCTCTACGACCTTGAGATTAGAAGGAAAGGTGAAGGGGTGTCGATACGATACTAATTGAAAGTGGCGCGCTAGTTACGATTTGTTTCCCCCCTTAAATTATTTATATTTTCTAGTAACCATTATACGGAGTTATTTATTTCTTATAATTTAGAAACAAGATCGAGCGTTAGGGGTGACGTTGGGCGATAAACAAAATATTGAGTGATGAATGATGGGGAAGTGTAAGGATGTGGAGGTAATATTTTTGGGCATTATAATTACGTATATTAGTTTAAATGCTTTTATGTGTTGGAGTTGGGGGATCTGGACTAATGATCTATAAAAGAAATATCTTACCTTTACTTTATTTGGGAAGGTGACGTTTGAACCCAAGAAATGAATTTTTTCAATGGAAGGGCGACTTCACCTGGAGTTGATTTCACAATTCCCGGGATCGAAAACAAAGTCCCGCAAATTCATTATCTAGGAGGTTTGATGAAGGGCAGTTAAAGGCAATTACTCGCATTTTGTAGACTTGTTTGAAACTAAAAATTGTGCATCAAGGTGCGAAAGGATCCACACTTGCAACAAGTAGTCACGGATTTGCAACATGATGCGACCTTAAGACTGGGGTTCAGCCTACAACAGGGGCTGTTGTATTACCAGGACAGGTTGGTTTTGGCTGCCAAATCGGCTTGTATACCGGTGCTATTGGAGGAATTTCTTTCCTCACCCATGGGTGGTCATTCTGGGTTCTTGAGGACTTATAAAAGGATAGCAGGAAATTTGTATTGGGTTGCGATGAAGAAAGCAATACAAGGTTTTGTAAAAGGTTGTGATGTGTGTCAGAGGCAAAAATACTTAGCTACTTCTCCATCCGGTTTGTTGCAGCCCCTACCAATTCCAGAGTAGATTTGGGAAGATATTTCCCTAGATTTTATTACTGGCCTTCCTAAGTCAAAAGGCTTTGAAGCAATATTTGTGGTAGTAGATAGACTCTCAAAGTATGGCCATTTCATCCTTTTGAAGCACCTTTACACGGCTAAAAAGATAGCTGAAGTGTTCACCACAGAGATAATGCATTTACATGGGGTGCCTCACTCTATTGTAAGTGATCGTGATCCCTTGTTTATTAGCTTGTTTTGGAAGGAATTGTTTCGTTTGCAAGGGATAATGCTAAAGATGAGTTCTTCATATCATTCGGAGACCGATGGACAAATGGAGGTGGTTAACCGGTGCTTAGAATCATATCTGCATTGTTTTGCTTTCGAGCAGCCCAAAAATTAGTCATATTGGGTATCTTGGGCGGAATTGTGGTACAATACTACTTTTCATGTATCCACAGACACTACTCCTTTTGAAGTGGTATATGGAAGAAAACCGCCCCAAATGGTTAATTTTTCTCAAGGAGAGACAAGAGTAGAAGTGGTTGCAGCAGAATTGGAGGATAGGGATGAAGCCCTTAGGTAACTAAAACACCATTTGACTCGGGCACAACAGCAAATGAAGAAATATACAGACAAGAGGCGAAGGGAAGTGTCTTTTGAAGTAGGAGAGTGGGTATTCTTAAAATTAAGACCCCATAGGCAAGCATACAATGGCTTAAAAATTAACCAAAAGCTGGCCCCAAGGTATTTTGGGCCATTTCCAATAGTTGAGAAGATTGGGGTTGTTTCCTATAAGCTGAAGTTGCCTGATACAACAAGAGTTCACCCAGTTTTTCATATCTCACAGCTGAAGAAGGCTATAGGACACTATTCATGATAGGACTGCTGATATTGGGCAAGGACCAAATGAGCTGTTAGTCCAACAGCAGTCCAAGCCCAAAGTGTAGAGAGTTTATGTGAGGAAAACTAGAAAACATAATGGTAATGCCCACGTGGCTGAGAATGAGGATGGGGGCTAAAATTGTAAAGGGATTCTGTTATAAGGGGGTGAGGTGGAAAGAGAAAAGGCTATCGAAAGAAATCATTTGTTAGTTATTGGCAGAGAACTTTTGTTCTCTGAAAGAGCTAGGCTCTTGGACAGTTGGAATAGTCATTCCTTCTATATTTTCCTTTTTTCTGCAAATAATACTAACAGCATCCATCATCCTTGAGCATTTTCTTCTTTATTCTACATTTAATTTTCTTGGTTTCTATCAAACTGGTCTGACCTGCCGGATGCGTGACAGGATTGGTAGGATAAGGAGACTGAGAAGTGGATGCCACCGAAGAAGAAAACGGACAAAGGAGGAGCAATGGAAGCAAAGGTAGTGGCACTGGAGAATGATGTGGCGATCCTCAACGTTACTCTCGCCGAAATGAAATCACAGGCAGCAGAGAACCAAGAGACGTTGATCGCATTAATCACTAGGAACAAAGGGACTGAGACCCTTGAGAAATCAGACAAGAAAAACACTAAGATTGTCATAAAGCTCCAAGGTGATTCATTTGATGAGTTTCGGCAATCGGTGAAGAAAATCGAATTACCTATGTTCACCAGAGAGGACCCAGCTGGGTGGATAGCTCGAGCTGAAGTTTATTTCCAAGTACAAGAGACGAGTCCAGAAGTGAGGGTGAGTTTGGCTCAGCTGTGTATGGAGGGACCCACCATTCATTTCTTCAACTCCCTTCTTGATGGAGAAGATGAATTGACGTAGGACCAATTCAAGGGTGAGCTGCTGGAGTGATACGACGGTATCGGGGATAGTAACGTCTTCGAGCAACTTTCTTTGATTAGACAATAGGGTGGCGTTGATGAGTATATCCAGGAATTCAAGAGGTTGACTGCACAAATTCCACGACTCCCAGATAAGCAGTATTTTGGGTACTTTGTTCACGGATTGAAAGAGGGAATCAGAGGAAAGGTGAGGAGCATGAAGACACTTGGCCCCATTTCTCATCCACGTCTGATGAACTTGACAAAAGCAGTGGAGCGTGAGTTGTAGGAGACGAAGTGAGGATGGACTGGGCAACGTCATTCTGGGAACAAAGGGCAGTTTGGGTTGGGCTCTAATTACCGATCTAGCCCAAATCACGTGCCAGGAACTATTAATATGGGTCGGTCCAGTGGGAATGACTAGGTCTATGTCAGAGGAGGAAAGAAGACCAGCGATAAGGGCTTAATTGGACTCGGGCCCAGAACGAAATCAAGGCTGGACAGAAGAGGGGCAGGGGTGCGCGACAGGGGAGTGAGGCACTTGTCCTACGATGAAATTACCGAGAGGAGACAGAAGGGACTCTGTTTCAAATGTGGAGGACCCTTCCACCCTCACCATCAATGTCCAGATCAACAACTGAGGGTCATGGTGATAGAGGACGAGGAGAGCGAAGAGGGTGAGGCAAACATGCTAAACGCTGAGGAAGAGGAAGAAGCTGAGGTTGATGGGGAGTGCAGTGTGATAAATCTTAGGAGCTTAATTATGGAGAAGGACCAACAGTCCCAAACACTAAAGTTGAAGGAAACAATCCGAGGGGTACCCGTTCTATTGTTGGTCGATAGTGGTGTGACTCACAACTTCGTTTCTAAGAAATTAGTGGCAACCATGGGTTGGGTGGTAGAGGAGACCAAACCCATGCACATTAAACTTGGAGATGGGTACAAGGCAATAGCACAAGGAAAATGTTCTGGGATTGAGGCAGAGTTGGGAAGCACTAAAGTGGTGATTGATGCTTTACTTTTTGAATTGGAGGGCATTGACATGGTTCTGGGAATTTCTTGGTTGGCATTTCTCAGTGGTATATGGGTTGATTGGGGAAAACAAGTGATGCAATTCCAAGTGAATGGGTAGTGGATGGAGCTGAAGGGAGAGGGACATTGTGATAAGCATCAAGTGGCCTTACAAAGTTATCTATGGAAGCCTCTACAGATGATAGAAGAGGTGTTTTTCTCAGCTGAAATACATGTGTCAGTCCAGTCTAGGCAAGATGAGGCAGAAGAAAAAATCTCAGAAGCACAGGAGAGAGAGTTGCAAAATTTACTTGCCCAGTACAGAGGGGTTTTTAGAGAGCCAAAAAGGCTGTCACCGAAAAGATAAGAGGAACATGCTATTATCCTGTTGGAAGGACAAGGCCCAGTCAATGTGAAATCGTATCGGTACCCATACCATCATAAAAATGAAATCGAAAAATAAGTGCAGGAGATGCTGAATTAGGGGATGATTAGACAAAGCCAGAGCGTTTTCTCTAGTCCTGTAATTTTGGTGAAGAAGAAAGATGATTCATGGCGGATGTGTGTTGACTACCGTGCTTTAAACAAGGTAACCATTCCCAACAAATTCCCTATACTCGTGATAGATGAGTTATTGGATGAGCTTCATGGGGCTCAATTTTTCTCCAAATTAGATCTCAATCAGGTTACCATCAAGTGAGAGTTAGGGAGGAGGATGTTCACAAAACAACATTCAGAACCCACGGGGGTCACTACGAATATATGGTGATGCCTTTTGGATTAATGAATGCTCCCTTGACATTTCAGGCCCTTATGAATGCCATTTTTCGAGCTATGCTAAGGAGATTTGTACTCGTATTTTTTTATGATATCCTAGTGTACAGTTCGGATTGGGATTCTCATTTGAAGCATTTGGGTGCAGTGTTGGCAGTGTTACAGGATCAAAAACTGGTTACAAATGAAAAGAAGTGTGCCTTTGCCCAAAAATCTATTGAGTACCTTGGGCACATTATTTCCAAAGAGGGGGTAGCTATGGATCCCAACAAAATTCAAACTGTATTGCACTGGCCAGTTCCAAAAAATGTAAAAGGGGTCCGAGGGTTCCTTGGACTTACCGGTTACTATAGAAAGTTTATAAGGGATTATGGGAAGCTTGCTAAACCCCTCACAGTTGTCACCAAGAAGGACAATTTCCAGTGGACCCCTAAGACACAGGAAGCTTTCGATTTGCTCAAAAGGAAAATGACTACAGGTCCTGTTTTAGCTCTCCCTAATTTCAACCAAGAGTTCTTCATTGAGAGTGATGCCTCTAGACATGGATTGGGTGCAATTCTCATACAAAAAGGGAGACTAATTGCATATTTTAGTAAAGCACTTGGCGATCGTAATTTAGCTAAATCTACGTATGAGAAAGAACTTATAGCTGTGGCACTTTCTATCCAGCATTGGCGTCCTTACTTATTGGGTCGCAAGTTCACAGTATGCACGGATCAGAAGAGCCTTCGCCAACTTTTGTTGCAGCGCATTACCACCGTCGATCAACAAAACTGGGCAGCCAAGCTCCTTGGCTATCAGTTTGATATTATATATAAACCGGGTCTCGAAAATAAAGGCGCCGATGCTTTGTCTCGGTTGTATGGGGAAGCCGAATTTGGGGCTTTGGTTCACCTTCCAAGCTGGCCGGAGGGAAGGGAGTTATTAAAAGAAGTGCACCAAGATGCTAAGTTATTGGAAATTATTGGAGCATTGCAGCAAAACCTGCCCACAAAACTAGGATTCACGTACAATAATGGGGTTCTATTGTATGAGGGGCGCTTAGTGGTATCAGCTTCATCTCCCTGGATTCCTAAGCTGCTGGATGAATTTCATGCCACTCCCCAAGGAGGCCATTCGGGTTTTTACCGTACTTACAGGCGTGTTGCAGCAAATTTATATTGGTTTGGGATGAAAAATCGCATTCAGCAGTTCGTGCAGAATGTGATATATGTCAGCGCCAAAAGTACTTAGCAGCCTCACCGGAGGGTTATTACATGACCTCTAACAGTCCCCAGGCAGCGATTTAGGGAGGAACTTTCGATGGATTTCATTCTTGGACTTCCTAAATCGAAAGGATTTGAGGCAATTTTGGTGGTGGTCGACAAAGTTATCCAAGTATGGCCACTTCATTCCCCTAAAACACCCCTATACAGCAAGAGGAGTTGCTGATGTGTTCATCAAAGAGGTGGTGAAACTCCATGGCATTCCAGCTTCTATTTTGAGTGACAGGGACCCGATTTTTGTCAGTAATTTCTAGCAGAAACTGTTGAAATCGCAGGGGACTCACTTCAAAATGAGCACTGCATACCACCCTTAAACGGATGGCCAAACGGAGGTTGTTAATAGGTGTTTGGAAACCTTTCTCCGCTGTTTCATTACTGACCAGCCCAAATCATGGGTGCAGTGGCTGCCTTGGGTTGAATATTGGTACAATACCATTTTTCATGTTTCTACTGGCACTACTCCTTTTGAGGCAGTTTATGGGAGACCACCACCAGTGATAACTCACTTTTTACCTGGTGAAATCAAAGTGGACGCAGTCCGGAGGGAATTGGTGGATAGAGATAAAGTTTTGAGACAGCTGAAATATCACTTGAATAGAGCTCAACACAACATGAAACTTCAGGCTGACAAGAAGAGAACTGCACGTAGTTTTAAGATAGGGGAGTGGGTCTTTTTGAAGTTGAGGCCTCATGGGCAACAAACCATGGGGTCCCGAATATGTCCTAAATTATCTCCAAGATTAGCCCTTTTCAAATTCTGGAGAAGATAGGGACAGTAGCTTATAAGCTGACACTCCCTGAATCTACTCGCATCCACCCAGTATTCCATGTTTCCTTGTTGAAGAAAGCTGTTGGGGACTATCGAGTGGAGGAGGTACTTCCTGCAGAGTTGGAGGGCGACACCACGACCACTCAAGACCCTGCAACCATTCTAGCCACTCGCAGGATCACAAAGAGGGAGACACTGTTAGTCAATTCCTGGTGCAGTGGAAAGGAAATAAGTGGAAGATGCTACTTGGGAGAATGAGTTTAACTTTCGAAGTCAATTTCCTCATTTCAGACTTGAGGACAAGTCTATTTTTCAAGGGAGGGACAGTGATAGGACTGTTGATATTGGCCAAGGACCAAATGAGCTGTTAGTCCAATAGCAGTCCAAGCCCAAAGTGTGGAGAGTTTATATGAGGAAAAATAGAAAACGTGATGGTAATGCCCACGTGGCTGAGAATGAGGATGGGGGCTGAAATTGTAAAGGGATTCTGTTATAAGGGGGTGAGGTGGAGAGAGAAAAGGCTATCGAAAGAAATCATTTGTTAGTTATTGGCAGAGAACTTTTGTTCTCTGAAGGAGCTAGGCTCTTGGACAGTTGGAATAGTCATTCCTTCTGTATTTTCCTTTTTTCTGCAAATAATACAAATAGCATCTATTATCCTTAAGCATTTTCTTCTTTATTCTGCATTTAATTTTCTTGGTTTCTATCAATTCCGCTGAAGTTTCTTTACCAGAAGGGTTGGAAGTAGAGGCAGAGGAAGTTGAAGAACCTGAAGCAGTTTTGGCCTGTAGAGAAACCCGAGAAGAGGGGCAGCGTATCAAGCAGTGGCTGGTCAAGTGGAAAGGACGGGCTCCAGAGGATACAACTTGGGAAGATGAAGAGTTACTAAAAAATCAATTTCCTCATTTTAGCCTTGAGGACAAGGTTGTTGTTTCAGGAGGGAGCAGTGATAGGACACTTGGGCCTGATCCCAATACAGATTCAGTGCTGACTTCACCAAGGCCCATTATATGGAGGGTTTATTCTAGAAAGAAGAAAGTGGGGCCAGGGAGAGAGAATGAGAGTTAGTTAGTGAGGTGGCATGAGATCCATGTGATACGGTTAGAGGGGAGGGTATTAGAAAGGGGTGAAGGATAGTGTGTGGGGTCAAGGAGATGTATTTGCTAATTTTCTAGTTAGGAGAATCATTCTCTGGTAGGAGCCATTGGCTCTGGAATATTTTCTTTGCTTCTCTGTGTCTGCTGTAACAGCCTTGGTGCTCTCTTTCTCAATTAATAATATACTATTCCATTGCTACTTGATCTGTGAATTCCATCACACACATATATATATATATATACATTACTATACTCAACTTCATTAACATGCCAAAATGTTTTTCTGCCATAAGCACATATGCTCCACCTCTAGACTCAAAGTTAAAGGTTACTAAAAATCTCTATCTCTATGTTCTCTAACTTCTTCGTGTCATCTATGTCCCTGTCTATCTGCCTCTAATGTGACATAAAACAGGAAATGAAGAGAACACAGCAGAATTATTATCCAGTATCCACAAAAACAATATTTTACTATTATTTTCAAAGTAAACATCTTCGTACAATAGGTTCTATACCCCCACTAGTACTTTTGACATTTCCCATTTGTTGTGTCCCTACCGTACACATAAGATTACAACATTTAGAAGAAAATAAGTAATGTGACATTTTGATGATTTGGTTTACTATCATTTTTGTGATTTGGTAGGTGAGGAACCTCATAAGAGGAAAAATTCACCTTCCACCTACCCTACTTAATCAATTTGGTTTCTTAATCCTCTTACCTTTGACTGCACTTGCTCATTTTCTTTGCCATATATAATTTAATATATTTCAAACTCTGTCTTTGTTACTTGTTTTACCATTGTAGCCATCCTGAGTGAGTAAAACTTTGATGGAATAGCTAGCTAAGTAGCACCTGAATGCATAATTTGAGTTATAAAGTAAAACTGAAAAGACCAAGTGAATATAAAGTATTTCTTAGGTAGTGTGAAGCAAAGAATAGAAAAACTGAGTTATTGTTGCTGGTTTTTAAGGCTACCATTAAAGAGTGAACAAAAAGAATAGAGCTTAGCTCCTTGTGCAGCAGCCATATATGTCAGTTGAGAGCAACATACATAATCCAAATGAAAAACCTTACCCACCTAATATTGAAAGAAATTTAGCAAATATTCATATGTAACAAAACAAATAGGGTAGAATAACAATCTAACAAAAAAACCCATATCAGAAACAATGAAAGGCAAGTTGGTGGTGACTTCAGTTGTAATTGGGAACATACCTCCAACAATGCAAAAAAAGGGGGGGGGGGGAGTTGGAATGCCAAAATCTAAGAGAACTTATCTTATTTGTTCATTGCTTGTCGGAGCAAGATGTAATTATTGCTTAACCTTGCTTTGTTTTATTAGTTGGTGTACGTCTACTTTTTAATACGTATCTGTCCACACCATTGAATAATTTACTGTGAAATAATTGAATGCTTTGACTTTTATTTTGGTAATTAATGGTTACCCAAATGCAGGGTCCTTTGCTGGTCTTGGTTTTTATTCATGGTATTTATCTAAGAAAGTTAGTGTTTGATCGTATGGGCCATATTGACATATTGCGGTCTTTTCAATTTTCAAATCAGCTGCCCAATTATTGACATGTAAATAATGTGATTGCAAATTTAAGTGACGTGTAAGATAGATAGAGTCTATCCATATATGTGCCATTCAAGTTTAGATATTAATTGTAATTGTAACATAATCATTATCCTTTTATAATCATGAAAAAATAACTTGGTCTTGCAATTTGCAGTAATAATTTGTCTTTGGTGACTTGATTTGCACAGCAAGTTCTCTTTCCAGAGTTCTGTTATTCCTTGTGGGAATCTGTCCCAACTAAGAGCCTTCTTAACTAGCTATTACAGTAGAGAAATTACTGAGGCTTGTCTCAGACCACACAGAAAATCAAGCTGGTCCGTGGATGGTTGAGAGAAAATGAAAGAAAAGTGAATGAATGAGATGATGTGTGTTAAGTGTCTGTGTAAGAAGAGTCTGTAGCTGAGGGGTGTGTGTGTGTGTGTATATATATATATATGTGATGAGAAAAGGAAAGAGTGAATACCAACCTGTCCAAGCCATTAGTACAAGCCTCAACAAGTGCGGCCGCAGTATATTTGAATAGTAAATTTTGGTTAGTGTTAGTGTGAGTCAGTAAGAGCAATATTAGTATATTGAGAAATGTTATATCAACAATTATTAGAAAAAATATATATATATATTAGAGTGGTTGATTGTTATATAAATTTGTACAGAAATTTTTTAATGTGACAGTACATAAATTTTCATAAATAGGACTGAGTCGAGACCAAATGGCATGCTTACCTTGAAATTGGTTCCTCAAAGATCCTTGAATGTGGGGCTGGAAGATTTTAAATATTGTGAGCTCCATTCAGCTACATGAGGGTTTGGGGAGAGAGAAACCTTAATGGGCATGAAGGATTAGGGAAACCTCTCTGGGTGTGTTTTAATTGTTGTTTTGTTGGCTTCTGTTGCATATGCAGGGTTGTATCATGTGTGTGTGT
Organism: Ormosia semicastrata; assembly: GCA_029884595.1. NCBI lineage: Eukaryota > Viridiplantae > Streptophyta > Magnoliopsida > Fabales > Fabaceae > Ormosia > Ormosia semicastrata. The sequence continues at coordinate 32,356,269 of JAQQTO010000057.1, read as the reverse complement.
TTTCCTTAACGAACACAAACAGGTGCCTGCCACTGGATTTTTTTTTGTTCAAATAATAATAATAATAATAAGGATTCTCTAATCAAATATGTATTAGCTAGAGAGATTGAAGAGAGATAGAAGGACAGAGAGGGTAGTCAAAGATATAAAAGAAAGCTCTTCAGATATTCATTTGAATTCATAAGCAGATGGCAAAGGGGCCTCTATCTCCTTCCTTCAGTTGAAGACTTTCTCAGCTGGTAAGGGTAATTAAAATGCTAAGTTTCTCAGCTAGTAAGGGTAATTAAAATGCTAAAGCAATCAATAATCATGCACGCTCCAATAAGGGTGAGTGGAGATGTATTTGCTTCAATCAATTAGAAAGAAGCAAAGAAAGAGGCTACCCCAATGATCATTGTGGGTCACAGGTTCTCTGTCACTAGATCATGAGCTTGTAGATTAAAACCAAACGCACAGGTTCTTGTTAATTTTGCCAAACGCACAGATTTTGTCACCTCCTTTTTTCTCCATTTTGGCCTGTTGATAGGGACATCTTTGCATTAGTGAGCTGCTGAAGAAAATTAGAAAGCATTGTAATTGATTCTGTGCCAAAGCTCTGATAGGATGACATTATTGTAGGTTACATCTTATTCGATTCCAGGCCAAATGCAGAATGGGAATGTGGTTTTATTCATCTCCTTACCTTGTGCTATTGTTTCAACCTTATCATCTCAAGAGTTCGATCGAACCAATACATAATTTTAGGAGACATGGAACCAAAACTATTGCTTGAAACCAGCACAAACCAATAGATAAATCTGTTTATGATTATTTGGGGTTCTAACTTCTAATTAGTCAGGAGAGGATTTCTTGAATTAGAATTCTTGTAGAGATAGTGCTTAAGTCCTATGAAAAACAATAATAAAAGATAGGTTTATAATATCTGCTGGCCACGAAAGAAAAAATCTTGTAATCTAGATTTTAAGATAAGAAAGAATGTTATTTACACAATATTGCAGTCATATCTTGCATAATGGCTCCATTTTAGTTGGAGTGGCATCACTTATTTAATTCTTTCAATAAATTAATATAGATTAACGTAACATGAACGCCATAAGATATATCATTTTGTATCTTTTCTGCTTGCTTAGGAAGATATAATTTCATGTTCTTTATACTGCCCTTTCTCGAAGAAATTGGACTGGACCAATCAGATTAATATAAAATGCATGTCCAAGAGCTGGATTGTCTGACCTGTTGAACTGTGAACGTGGGCATTGACTAAATGCAATATGCTGATGCTATTTGCACATCATTTTATATTATTCTTTTTTAGGATAATAAAACAAGACAAATAAATTTCTCAAAACACATTCTCTTTCTCTTTCTTTTTTCCTAATAAAGTATGAGTACTGCCCCTCAATTTAAATTTTCTTGCCAAGATTAATGTTATAATCCTCCTTGTAGAGGAGAGTTATTCATAAACCTCCTTGTGTTTTAATTTTTTAATTGTTTACTGATACCCAGAACATCATGTTAATGTCCCTGAACCTGCTCCCGTTGCTGCAATCCCCTTTTTGAAGTTCAACCAAGAGGCCTCACTTCCGTTGAATATACACAGTTAAGTCTAGTCTCTTATTTGTAGGTCATAGAGAACTTGTTCCTCACATTTTCATTGACAACAGATTTTGACTTTTTGCTTGAGCAAGCACACTACTATTTTTTTTGTTATACATGTTAGATTAAGCAATGATTGTGTATCTTGTACAATTATTCAATCCACATAATCTACTATTCTTCATTTTCCATGCTTTTTGCTTGTTCTTCATTTTTCAAGCTTTTGCTTGTAGTATTAAGTTGTCAAATGTAATGTTATATAAGCTAATGAATTTCAATTTTCCAATTTTGCAGATTATAAATGTGGTTTTATTTACATATATTTATTGTTTTTTGTTTGCAATGAGAATATACTAGATAAAGCGAAACAAATGCATTTTGCATGTGGATACAATTATGGAGATTTGTCAAGACAACTTTAGTTTTTTTGTTCTTTCATTTGTATTATGTGATCAAGAACAATCACACTACTTTTGTACAACAATAGTAAATGATTTTTTCTTAGTTTTGGTGTATATATACAGTAAATACACTTATATAATTTAGTATATTTTATTTGAGAAGAATTAATTTTTTAATGCATTATTAGTTTTTAATACGTGATTTTTTAATACGCAAGTGAAAAGTGTTGGTATGTACAGGTAACATTTTAAAAAAAAATGGCCTATAGAAAATATTGCATTATTAGTTTTTAATTCTTAACCTTATAGGCAACGTTTTTTAACAGTTGCCTAAAGTAGTACTAATAAGCAATGTGTAGAAAGCGTTGTCAAAACTGCAACCTATAGGCAACGCATTTTAAAAGTTGCCATACACCAAACTTAAAAAGCAACAGAATTAAAAGGTTGCTTAAAATGGTGAATAGAGCCAACGTTTAAAAAACGTTGCCAAAACCTTAATCTATAGGCAACATTTTTTAACCATTGTCTTATGACATACTTAAAAGCAACGCCAGGAAAACGTTGCCTAAAGCAGTTCCTATACCCAACATTTTAAAAGCGTTGCTAGAACTATCCATACACAATGTCTCAAAATCGTTGCCAGAAGATAAGAATAGGCAACGCTTTGTCTAAAGTGTTGCCAAAAGTTAAAAAAAACGTTGCCTATTGTAATAGGCAACGAAGGAATAGGCAACGGCTTGGCAAGGGCCGAAAAGCATTGCCATAGCCTTTAGGCAACGGTTTTTGGCCAATGGCAACGCTTTTCAGCCCTTGCCAAAGGGCAAAGTTGTTGTAGTGATCCTTGATTTCGTTGTTGCCTCCTCGTAGGTCTTCAGTAAGGATCCTTTCTGCCTATTGATCTCTACCAACCTAGCACCTGGTCAATATCCGGAGCAAAAACCAATAAACATCCCAGATGAATCTCATTCTAGATCTAACCAAATATATGTAATTGGATGGGTCCTACTTTGGTGGAGGATCCCATCCACAAAGTAGGACCCATTTTAAACTTATCAAAGCTTCTCTATGCTCAGTATTTTTGGAACGTGTAGCAGAATCCATAAATTAAGTATTATAATTGTCAATTAGAAATTTAGATAGGTATAGGAGTAGGAGTAGGACTAGGGATGGCAAAAATAACCTTGTCTGTGAGGATCCACCGAGATTACCCGTGATAGAATAAGAGATGGATATCTATTTAATAAATGGGGGCGGGGTGGGAATCATACCCAGTAGGCACCTGCAAATCTGTGAAATATATTTTGTCATATAATATACTATATGTATTATCATTTTTTTCCTCTCTTACTTTGAGATAAGATGAAAATATTTTTTTATTATATTACAATGAATCTTTTTAATGAATGAACTCATAATAAAAAAATGGTCAAAAAGTTGTACATCATTCACACAATAATTATTTATGTATATTGATTATTACAAAATATAATTGAATTTAGTATATTACTTGGTCTTTTAACTTTGTAAGAATCTTAAATTATTCAGCAAAATTGTGATATGTGATGTTAAATAAAGTTTATTTTACCAACTCGTATTGGTAAAATGGTAATAGGCTTGGGCACCTTAAAGAATGTGGTCAGGGATTCGATTTCTGGCCCATGTGTATAGAGAAAAACGCAATTAGGAGTGGTCGCCCTCTTTGGAGCCAACAGTACAGCTGACAAATTAGTCCTTCACCTTCCAAGCAGAAGGATATTGCGGGAAAAAACTAAAAAAAATAATGTTTATTTTATCTATTTTTTATGTTTAAAATTTTTAAATTATTAAATATTCGCAGAAACTTATTGGGAATTATAAATAGATACTCACAATGCGGATGGGATGGGGGCGCAGGAAGCACCCCGCCCCCTTGACATTCCTAAGTAGGAGTAGCAAGAGACTTTTGGTTCAACTATTTAATAAATTATATTTAAAAATGCATAATTAAAAAAGAGTGGTACCAAACAAATAGAAGTAATAATGGACACTTTTCTCTTTTAATGATATTATAATTGTCTATTCACACTCCTTACTAAACAACTTATTATAGTTATAATTTCTTGAATTACTCTCACCTAAATACTTTCCTTTAACTAAGCATATTAATCTTTATATATTTACCCCACAATATTAATTATTTATATTTTTACTTATATATTCAAACTCTTACTATTATGTAAATTTGTTTTTATTATTTTTCTTTCTCATGACACCTTGTATACTTAAAAGCCATAGCAACATGTGATGTTAATTTTTACCGTTTGAAACATCACTAACAAGACTGTGTTGAATCAATAATAATATAGTTTTCTAGGGGTATGAAATATATCATGTTAATCCTTCAGTTATCTTTTGTAAAATATAATTATTATCAAATTATATTTTTAGGAATAAAAATGCTTCTTAAATTTTTTTTCCTTTCAATTTAACTTTTTATTGGTTCTATTCATGTATCCTGAAATATTTTAGCATACACTTTTTTTAACTGTATTTAGCATACACTTATATCACAACAGACTACTTTTTTTCATATATATAAAAGAAAATCACCTCTTGCTGTGTTCAAGATAAAAATTCTTATTGTTTGTTTATTGTTCTTGATAAATTTTTGCTGTATTAGTTGTGGCTACAATAGCATGAAAACTAAACAAGTGCTCACATACTGAAAGATGAATAAGATAAAAAAAAAGCAAATAAAAAAAATAACATGTCGGAAGAAAGCAATGACGAGTTAGGTTAAAAAATAGAAAAGTGAATAGTTTTGCTGTACAAAAAATATAAGTCATTAAGATTTTCTAGGAGTGTGCATAAATAAATAGTAATATAATTAATTAAGACTTAATTTGAAAAGGTTATTAAAGTAAAAGTAATTTAAAAATTACAATTATAATTTACTAGTAAAAAATATTATAAATAATTGAGAGTGTCAAAGCCTCATTCTTAAAAGAATAACTTTTGATATAATTATTATGAGAATAAAAAAATTAATATCATAACAATATATAATTTAATAATAATATAAAATTTTACACTAATAATTTATTAAAATTAAATTAAAAAATGTGAAAAAATAAAACAAAAGAGATATTGGTTTCGATTTTATGAAAGAGGATGGATGATTGGGCTTCCAAGAGTGCCCCACGCCCTACACGTTTATTTACATCCTTAAATAAATAAAAATAAAAATATTTTTTAAAAAGAAAAAGACAATTAAAGTCTTCGACAAATTTAAGAAAATATTTTTAACGCCTCCCTATTGTGACATGAGGCCCCGCAGCTGGTTGCACTTACGTGGGGGAGAAAGAAAGAAAGCGAGTGATGTACAAAAATATAAAATTAAGAATTTGAATATTTAGTCTGAGCTTTTTTTTTTTTTTTTGAACTAATTTACTGTCAGCACAATTAAAATAATACTTTTTTAACATTTTAAAATAATTCAAATTAAATTTACAAGAAAATAATTTAAATTAAAAGTTATATATGGGTGTGTGTGAAAGAAAGAGAGAGAGAGAGAGAGAGAGAGAGAGAGAGAGTTCTTATCGGGTTACATTTTTTAAATTACGTTGATATAATGTTTTATAATTCCATAACTAAAAAATGTTGACTTGTTTAGAGGCTTCCTAACTATTCACACACATAAGGCCTTTTGCATACATCGCACGTTTGGATAATGGATTTTTGAAGAAGTGTCGTGGTAAACTTATTTTCACATACATCGCACGTTACATTTTTTAAACTAAGTTGATATAATGTTTTATAATTCCATAACTAAAAATTGTTGAGTTGTTTAGAGGCTTCCTAATGGTTAGAAACATAAATAGATAAATAAATATTGATAAATTTGTATATATTTCTAAAAGAATATATATAAGAGAATTAGCTCCTATTTGAATAAGAAAGTTGTTGTGTAGAAAAAGAAAATAATAAAATATAATTATGTACTAAATCAATCTAATTATATATTAAATCAACTACAATTATTCTTAAAATCAATCGTGATTAATCATAATCTCAATTATAATTAATCACGTTAATATCCTCCCTCAAATTCAAGTGGGTATAGAAGAAATAACTTGAGTTTAAAAACTAGAATGTAGAATTGCCTAGGATGATGATTAAGTCTGGAGTTTGAGGTCTAGAGTATGAGACAGAATATGAAACGGAGTCATGTCATCAGAACGAAGTCTGGCATCAGAATGAAGTCTGCTACAAGGTCTGAGCAGTGTTTAAACAGAGCGGACAACGAAAATTTTTTAGGTTTGATGGTGATTATTAGTAACGATTTTAATGAGTTTCACAATTTTTACATAACGAAAAGAAAAAAAATCTCCTCAAGGTAGATATTATGTCTCTGATACCATATTAGAAACAAAAACAAGAAGACAAATATTGATTAAATTTGTGTATATTTCTAAATGAATATATACAATAAGATTAGTCTCTATTTATAAAAAAAAGTTATTGTATAGAAAATAAAAATAATAAAATAAAATTATATACTAAATTAATTTAATTGTGTATTAAATCAATTATAATTATTCATAAAATCAATCATGAATTAATCATAATCTTAATTATAATTAATCACATTAACATTATCTATTCACAGTTTCACACACATAAGGTCTTTTTGCAGACATCGCACTTCAGGCATCCAACACGTGCACTTAGGTTTAGCTACTATAAATAGGCACCGAACTTTCTCAAAAATCACCACATTCAACTACTTCATCCATTTTGTCTTTAAACCCCTGTCCACATATATAGTAATTCACTCATCTCATCCTTTTTTTTGTTCTGAAAATCCATTCCTAGCTATGGTTTACGACCCTGGTTTTTTCTTGTCGTACCTTGAAGGCTTTTGGCCGTATTTGCTTATTATACTTTCTGGCTTTACGATTATCAAAGCCCTAAGTTCTCACTTGATTGAGAAACTCAGGAAACCCAAACTCCCCCCAGGTCCCAATCCATGGCCTATAGTTGGTAACCTTCCTGAAATGCTTTTAAACAAGCCTGCATTTCGGTGGATACACAAACTTATGAATGAAATGAACACCGAAATCGCATGTATCCGCCTAGGAAATGTTCATGTAATTCCAGTGACTTGCCCCACCATTGCCCGTGAATTCTTGAGAAAACATGATGCTGCTTTTGCATCAAGACCAATAAGCATGTCCACTGAACTTGTCACTTGTGGATATTTGACGACAGTTCTTGTACCCTTTGGGGAACAATGGAAGAAAATGAAGAAAATTATTATCAAAGATTTGTTCTCCCCCCTCAAGCATCAATGGCTTCAAGACAAAAGGATGCAAGAAGCTGATAACCTTATGTTTTACGTCTACAACAAATGCAAAAATGTGAACGATTGTGGCCTTGTGAATGTTAGGACTGCTGCACAGCAATATTGTGGTAACGTGATCAGAAAACTTATTTTTAATACTAGGTACTTTGGAAAGGGTGGGAATGATGGAGGGCCTGGTTTTGAGGAAGAAGAACATGTACATGCCACTTTCACATTGCTTAAGTACATTTATGCCTTTTGTGTTTCTGATTATATTCCATGCTTGAGGGGACTAGACTTGGATGGTCATGAGACCAAGGTGAAGAAGGCAATGAGGGTCATGAAGAAATATCATAATCCCATCATTGAAGATAGAATCAAACAACGGAATAATGGATCAAAGATCGATGGAGAGGACTTGCTTGATATTATGATCTCACTAAAAGATGTCAATAATAACCCATTATTGACAACGGAGGAAATCAAGGCGCAAATTATAGTAATACTACACTTCTCCTTTTCCATTACTGTCTCACATGCATTATTAGCATTTTCCACTTCTCCTTTTCCACTTCTCCTTTTTTTATTATAATTTTTCTCATATTATTTTTTACACTATTTTTTAAATTATTAATTACATCATTTTTTATCATTTTTTTTATTTAATCACAACTATTAAAAATAAAATAAAAAATAATGTAACATTATCATCTTCTTATTAACACTTAATACACTTTTGGTGAATATATTTTACTAGTCTCCATATCATCAGCCGTATTTGCCTTTACGGTTATGCTCCAAGTACTAATGCTTTTTTAACTATGCTATACCACTTTTTTTTTTTTTTAAATTCTACTTCAATCAGCCTTGAATCTTAGAGTGATGCTATTTATATACTATTTTTTTATATCATTCTTACACTATTTTTTATATAATAAAATACCACAAACATATTTATAAAAACACATTATTTTTCTTTCTTGCTTTTTTCCAATAAAATAAGTGTAATAAAAAAATATAAAAAAATAGTTTACAAGAATCATTTTCCTTAATTTTATTTTCCTCAATGTGTCAGCACTTATGCAAAGCTCACCTTTTTCATTTTAGTCTTCTACATTTTTTATTCATGATTAATCCACAAGACTACTTACCAGGGTCTTACTTTAATGAAACTTGTTAGGTGTTTATTTATTTTTATTTTTTTTGTTTTCAGGATTTTGTTATTTTTATTTATTATTTTAAAGTTTTATGATTTATTTTTTAGTCAAATTTATATTATTATTACTTGTCATACTTTTTAAATAATATTTATTTGACCAAAATTTCTGTAAGTGCTTTCGGATTTGAGGTCACTACAATTACCGTCCATAAATATGCTCCATTATTTTCTTATTTGATTTTTTAAAAAAAAAATTAAACATTGAAAAAACATAATTAAGATTAAACTTCAAACATGCAATCTTTACTAAAAAATTGATTGGTTCATTTTGTCATATTACGTTTAAAAATATGAAAGCTTGAGTTTGACTCGTTTAATTTATTTATGACTTGATTATTATTATTTTATCAAATCTCATCTTAAAGTATTTTTAATTTTTTTAAAATTTATTAAACTAATGATTAGTAAATATCTTTATAGTTAAAGATGAATTAAAAATAAAAATAAAGACTTTTTTATTCATAATTCATTACATAAAATAATAATAAAAATTATAGTTTTTCCATCGTTACAAAAAGAAATTTCAAAATAAACTTTAACACTTAAAAATATTCAACATATTTTTTCATAATGAAATGGTCTTTTTCCTTTATATATAGAGATCGATAGAGTTCGTTGACAATTGTATATATTTATTGTTAACCTTTTATAAATACTTATTAAGATAAATAACTTTAGCAATGTTATAGTTTTTATTTTCTTATTAACTATAGTAATTTTTGCCTATATATATGTATATATAATCGAGTTATTCGTGAACTTTTAATGTCAAATTCATAAAATTTGAGTTTGATTTATTTATAAAATTGAACCTAAATTAAAGTTTGAACTTGTTTATTTAGTTAAACAAACGAACTTGATCGAGTATTTAACGAGTCGAATTTGAATAATTCACAAATAGCTCTGCTCATTTATACTCTTAGTGAACACTTGTTTTCGTTCACTAAGATTGCAAGATGCATGTTGCAACTTCTGAAAAACTTCAATCAAAATCTAAAAGTATAGAGCGTTCACCGAAAATTGTAATTATTTAGGGGCATTTACAAAAATTGGTAACATAAATATTGAATAAAATTTTAAAATGAAAGTAATAAATAAACTTTAAATAAAGATAAAAATTTAATTGTAAATTTTAAAATAATAAAATAATCTCACAACGAATTAGAATAATAAAAATTTAGAAAAAAAAGGCATGGCATCCACAAGGAAAAATACTTAAATACTTTGAGAGTATTACTCTCAATAGTTTAATAACTGTTCAAATTTAATTAAATAATATTTTATTTTTAATCTAATGACACGTGTGATTATTTGGTGTTACTTGTTATGTTTTTAGTAGAGTAGTGTAATACTCTCTGAATTTACAAGAATTTCTCTTCCACAAGTCGTCTACTATTTAGACGACACATAATTTTTTTTTTAAAAAGAATTATAAACCCAGCGAGTTGATATATTACCAACCTCTGTATATATTTAACTACTACAATAAAAATAAAAACTTCTTGTAGGAATTGATGATTGAAGTGGTGGACAATCCATCAAATGCAGTTGAATGGGCACTTGCAGAAATGATAAATCAGCCTGAGTTGCTTCAAAAAGCCACAGAAGAATTGGACAATGTGGTAGGAAAACAAAGGTTGGTCCAGGAATCAGATATTCCTAAGCTCAACTTTGTGAAGGCTTGTGCAAGAGAAGCTTTTCGCCTTCATCCATTTGTGCCTTTTAATGTTCCCCATGTTTCTATGAACGACACAATTGTCGCCAATTACTTGATTCCAAAGGGTAGTCACGTATTGCTAAGCAGGAAAGGTCTCGGAAGAAACCCAAAAGTTTGGAATGAGCCACACAAGTTCAAACCAAAACGCCACCTCAAGAGTGATGGGTCTGACTCAGAGGTGGTATTGACAGAGCCAGATTTGAGGTTCATATCATTTAGCACAGGAAGGCGTAGTTGTCCTGGAGTCATGCTTGGCACCACAGTGACAGTAATGCTATTGGCTAGGTTGCTCCATGGCTTCACTTGGAGTGCACCTCCCAATGTATCAACCATCAACCTTGCCGAGTCCAACGGTGATATGTTTCTTGCTCAGCCACTTGTGGCACTAGCAAAGCCAAGATTAGCAGCAGAGCTGTATCCATAAATTAAGTCAAGATTTACGATCATAAATAATTGTATTTGAATTTGAATGTTTATAATTAGTTGAGTTCAATTGAGAATGTACTACAATAAATGTACTTGAGAATTTCTTTTGGCCAGTAAAGTAGTTAAACTAAAGGTAATGTTGCATGTTCAAAAGTTAATAAAATACAAATTACATATTTTCTTGTGTTCTGTTCAATTTATCTCTAAATTTGTGTAGAATAATATGTGGCATAACTTGCAAATAAGTCACGCGCGCTAGATTAATGAATAGTATGAAATTTTTGCTTGCAAACTCATTTAGCGACTCTTGTAGTTGTAGAGTTTTAGAAGACGAATTCTCTGTTAAATGATGACATTCTGTACAATACTTCATTGAGTTATTTACAAGATTTCAGTTAAATTTCTAAAAAAAATTCAATTTTCTTCAATCTTGTGTATTGATAGGTAACAATATTTTCCTTAAATTAATGGCCTACTTCATGGCCAATTATCTATTTTTCATAAGCGTAGTGTTGTACCACAAGCTACTTGGTTATTGACAAACACCATCACGTGTTAGTACCCAAACAAGACTCTGCCAATGTTGGATGATTTTGAAATCTGCATGACTTTACCGATGTTCTGGACCGTGATCCGGGATCTCACTCCATGGGATCAACCAGGCATGCACATTACCGGACTCTCCTAGCTGGCGTAGAGGAAGACTCACGACGTATTCCGAACAATGGATTACGGCCTTCGAAAGACGATATCGGTATTCGACATCGTGGTCGATAGATTCGCTATGAGAGGATGAATCCCTAAATATCCGTGAATCAATCATCAACTTACGATATTATAGGATTTATAGATATCCTTAATGGTTAGATACTTTCCATATCTTAATCCTAGATTTGCAGGGATATATCCGATAATAACAGGAAAGCAATCCTCTTTAGGATACTAATCCTAAATTACCTGCATTCAGTATTCGATAGGAATCCCATTAGGATTCTGCTTACGCTCTATAAATACAAGGCTAAGTCATCTTAGTAAAGTAACTCTAAACCCCATCCCAAAAACCTTATTGTGCACTGCCTAACTTGAGCGTTGGAGTCCCTTTGGAGGTACCCAACTCCCCTGTGTTACAAGCTCAGCTGCTGCGCGAAGGAGAACTCATCACAACGTACCTATCTCAGGTACCCTCTGAATCTAGTTCAGAACATTGGCGCCGACTGTGGGGACCATAAATTTCTAATCCCACTCAATCATGGTGAATACGAGGCAAAACTCCAGAAGAGACGCTGCTCAAGCCTCTGTCAATCAGAGGCAAGATCTCGACATGCAACGTCCACCACCACCACTGCCTCCACTCGTGGCTCAAACCTCCGCTGTGAGAAATCAGGCACCTGGAACAGGAAGCCGACGTGATGGGCACTCTACCTCCTTTTCTGAGGAGTCTCCCAACCCATCACGTAGGATTTCTGTAAGAGAAAGACTTGAATTCCAGCTCAGAGAGGAGATCAGAGCTTTCAAGAGCACAGGATTCCAGTGCACCAACGTTTGGGAATCCCGAACAACGAGTTCGATGATCGTGCGTCCCACTCTGAATGCACACATCAAACTCGGGGTTCCCAACGCCAGTTTCAAGATATGTTGCAGCAACATATGGACTTACTCAACGATCAATTCAGGAGACTGGAGGACATGCAGCGCGCCATGCATGACAACCAACCGAAGCCGCGCCGCCGTGACAGACAGTCCGGCGTGGAAAATAACAGAAGGAGGGCCCACGATGATGACGGAATTCCCGATACTGGAGACAATAACCGGAATCGAGGAACTATGGAACAACCTTTCTCCGACCAACTCATGGAGTTCCGTGTTCCAAGAAATTTCAAGTTTCCTCCAAATCTTGAAATTTACGACGGAACCACGGACCCCCAGGAACACATAAATGCTTACGAGCAGTCCCTATGTTTCTATGGCGGCTCCATGGAGTTGTTGTGCCGAGCCTTCCCCCTCTCCCTCAAAAAGGGGGCCCTCAAATGGTTCACCAGCCAACCACGGGGGACCATTGTGGATTGGTCCGACCTCAAGCAGCGTTTTCTGCTGCAGTACACCACGAGCAAGGAACAGCCTAAGTCCATCGAATCCTTGTCTAAGATCCGCCATGGAAAGGACGAGACCCTCCGAGACTACGTTAGGCGTTTTATGGCCGCCTGCACCAATGTAGAAAATTTTGAAGACAGAATAGCCTTACATTACGCCAGGAGCGGTCTCCGGATAGGCTCCGATTTCTTCAAGTCCTTGGCAAAGAAGAAGCCGGACAATCTGACCGATTTCCAGAAGTGATCCGAGAAGTATGTCTACTTGGAGGAGGCAACAGAAGACCATAGGAGGTGGGACAAAGGTGAACCTTCTCACCAAAAGCCCAACCAAAATTCCTCAAGGTCGCGGCCCCCAAAGGATAGCCCACCACAGAAAAGCTACGCTGACTACACTCCTTTGAACACCCCCCGGGAAACAATCTTGAGGGAGGTAATGAACACGGAGTTTCAGAACATCCGGAGGCCGCCTCTTATCAAGAAGCACAAGCAGAAGGATTATTCCAAACATTGCACATGGCATAAAGCCTATGGCCACGATACAGAGGATTGCTATCAGTTGCGCGACGCCATTGAATTTCTAATCAAGGCCGGACGCCTACAGCAGTATATCCTCCGTGTACAAAACAACGAAGGGGATAATAAGCGCAGAGACAGCAGGCGTCGAAGTCCATCCCCTACACGCAGGAGAAGAACAAGAAGCCCTAGGAGAAGATCCCGAACTCCGCCTCGACGAGATAATAGCGATTGACAGGGTCGAACCAGGAACACCCCTCCTGTCTATAACGAAGACCACCGCGCCAAGCCCAACAGGACGATCCATACCATCACCGGTGGCTTTGCCGGAGGGGGATCCTCCAACGGAGCTCGAAAGAAAGCCCTTAGAATGACAGTTTTTAGCGTGGTCCACTCAGAGCCAAGAACACAAGCAGAGAATAGAAAAACGCCACTCATTACCTTCTCGGACGAGGACTACGGTGGAATAATCCCGGATCACGATGACCCACTCGTGGTATCCGGGGTAATTTCCAATGCCGAAGTTCACCGAATTTTCGTCGATCAAGGGAGTTCTGCGGACATTATGTTCCTAGATCTCTATCAGAAGTTGGAGCTCCCGCAATCCGACTTGACTCCCCGTGTTGGAGAACTGACGGGTTTCACCGGTGAGAAGATCACCCCGGTAGGATACTACGAAACCCACCTGACTCTCGGATTATCTACACTATTCAGGACCGTCAAGGTGAAGTTCCTGGTTGTGGACTGCCCCTCAGCTTATAACATCATCCTGGGCCGCCCTTCTCTCAACGCCCTCGGAGCGGTGGTGTCCACCACCCACCTCATGATGAAGTTCCCCAATAAAAACAATGACATCGTCACTGTAAAAGGTGACCAAATTGCAGCCAGGAAGTGCTATAATGAGAGTTTGAAGATCTGTAAAGTGCCCCGGTTAAGCCCCGTAGCATTCACCCCGGCTATCGACCAGGTTAACATTTTAATGACGAAGCTGGACGTTAGAGAAGAAATCCGGGATACCCGACCCCAGCCCGAAGGCGAACTGGAGTCTCTTTAACTCGGGGCCAACCCTGAACAGGTCACCAAGATCGGAGCTCGTCTGGGTGAAAAAGAAAAACAGCAACTCTCAGAACTCCTGTTTAAAAACAAAGACCTTTTTGCTTGGACTTCCTCCGACATGCCCGGACTCGACCCCAGTTTCATTTGCCACCGATTGTCGATTAAAGAAGGTACCAGACCGGTCGCGCAAAAGAAGAGGAAGGCCGGGCCCGAGAGGCAGCAAGTCGTAGAGGACCAAGTTAAAGAGCTACTGAATGGCAACTTCATTAGAGAAATCTCATATACCACATGGCTCTCCAACGTGGTCCTAGTAAAAAAGTCCAACAGAAAATGGAAGATGTGCGTAGATTATACTGACCTGAATAAAGCCTGCCCCAAGGACCCATATCCACTCCCCAATGTGGATAAATTAGTGGATGGCTCCTCGGGGTTCAGATGGCTCTCATTCATGGATGCATATTCTGGGTACAACCAGATTCCCATGTACACTGGGGATGAGGATAAAACCGCTTTCATTACCGACAAGGTGAGCTACTACTACAAGGTCATGCCTTTTGGCCTAAAGAATGCAGGAGCCACCTACCAAAGGATGATGAACAAGATTTTTGAAAACCAAGTGGGAAAGATGCTAGAAGTCTACATAGACGACATGATAGTAAAGACCCCACACTGCGGATCGCACACGGCGGACCTCGAGGAAGTATTTGCACAAATCCGAAAGTACAACATGAGGTTAAACCCGGAAAAGTGTGCTTTCGGGGTCCAGGCCAGTAAATTTTTGGGGTTCATGCTAACTCATAGAGGAATTAAAGCCAATCCGGATAAATGCCAGACCGTCCTCAACATGAAAAGTCCCCGGAACGTCAAAGAAGTACAACAGCTTACGGGGCGCATAGCGGCTCTCACAAGATTCTTAGCTAAAGCGCGCACAAGTCCCTCCCCCTGTTCAAATTGCTCAAGAAGGGAAAAACTTCGAATGGACCCGGGAGTGTGAAGATGCCTTCACGTCATTAAAAAACCTTTTGTCCTCCCCTCCTATCTTGACAAGGCCGGACACTTTGAGAGACGCTCTACACCGTACTATCCGTCCACGACGAGGCCGTGAGTTCGGTCTTGATTAGAGAAACCAACGAAGGACAGAAGCCCGTCTACTTCGTCAGTAAGGTCCTCCAGGGCCCTGAGCTTCGATACCAAAAGGTAGAGAAAATTGCCTTCGCGCTCATCATCACCGCGAGAAGACTTCGACAATACTTCCAATGCCACCCGGTGGTGGTAAGAACCGACTAACCCATCCGACAGGTGCTACACAAACCAGACCTGGCCGAGCGAATGATTGCGTGGTCGATTGAACTCTTAGAGTTTGGAATCACATACGAACCACGACTGACAATAAAAGCCCAGGCCTTGTCCAACTTCTTAGCAAAGCTCACAACAGACAACGGCAACCCAAGGAAAGCCTTCTGGACCATTTTTGCCGACGAATCTTCGAACCCCAAAGGAAACGGGGCCGGGGTGATTGTCGAGAATTCGGAGGGTTTGACCTTAGAGCACTCCCTGAAGTTTGAATTCCCAACTTCAAACAACCAGGCCGAGTATGAGGCCTGCATCGCCGGGTTGCTAATGGCAAAGGACCTGGAGGCAACGCGGATCACGCTTTGCAGTGATTCCCAGCTAGTAACCTCCCAAATCCGAGGCGAATATCAAGCCAAAGAACCCCTCCTGCAGAAATACTTGAACAAGGTCCAGGAACTTTTGAAAAGCTTCAAAGAGGTCAAGATAAAGCACACCCCAACGGAACAGAACTCCAGAGCAGACCTTTTGTCTAAACTGGTCAGCATGAAGAGCCCCGGCAACAACCGGTCTGTAATCCAAGAAACCCTCTCCCAACCCTCCATTACGGATCACAGCATATCCCAAGTGGAGGACCATCAGCCATCTTGGATCACTCCTATACTGGACTATCTGCAACATGGGAAGTTACCGTCGGACCCGAAGGAGGCTTCCAGATTGGTAAAGACGTCGGTTAGATACACCGTTTACAACGGTCGCTTATACCGACGTGGTTTCTCCTCCCCTCTTCTAAAGTGTTTAACCCCCAAAGAAGCAGAGTACGCCCTAGCTGAAGTTCATGAAGGAAGCTGCGGTCACCACTTGGGAGCCAAAGCCCTAGCCCAAAAGTATTAAGGGCAGGATTCTATTGGCCCACAATGGAAGCTGACTCTCATGCACATGTTCAAATTTGTGACAAGTGCCAGCGTCATGCAGATAATTTTCAAGCCCCTTCTGAAGAATTGTTCACAACGTCGGTTCCCTGGCCCTTTTATAGGTGGGGTATGGACATTTTGGGGCCGTTCCCTCAGGCCCCAGGGCAGTTTAAATACTTAGTGGTAGCAGTAGACTACTTCACTAAGTGGATCGAGGCCGAACCCCTGATCACCATCACTTCGACGCGAATTCAGAAGTTTACTTGGCGCCATATTATCACCAGGTTTGACGTACCGGAATCGGTAGTCACAGATAACGGTACCCAGTTCAAAGACAAAGGTTTTGAAGAGCTACTAGCCGGATTGAAAATAAAACACCACTGTAGCTCCGTCGAGAACCCCAGAACAAATGGGCAAGCCGAGGCCGCCAATAGAATCATCGTGCCAAGCTTAAAAAAGAGGCTCGACGAAGCCAAAGGAAATTGGGTCGAGCAACTTGACCATGTTCTCTGGGCATACCGGACCACTCCTCATTCCACGACGGGAGAATCCCCTTTCAAGTTGACCTACAGCTATGAGGCCATGATCCTGGTGGAAATAGGGAAACCCAGCTGGCATTACCAACAGTTCTCATCCGACAGCAACCCTGGTCTAATCAGAGAGGACCTGGACTTGCTCGAAGAAAGAAGAAACGTGGCCCATTGTGAACACCCAATTTTGACCCGCTAAAAAAAATAATAATAATATAAAAGAAAATTAAAAAAAACAAGTAAAATAAAAAATAATAAAAGAAAGAAAAAAAATATAAAAAATAGTCACATGTCATTGAAGGGGGTGGGGACTCAATAAAAAGGAGGAGTGATTGACGCAAAAAAAAAAAAAAGAGAAGAAAGGGTCAGCAGAAAAAAAATAAAAAGAGAGAATTTTGATAAAAAAGGAGGATTTTAGGGAGATTTGTTGGGAGAAGATGAAAATTTGAAGGAAGCTGCCAATCTCCCATACGGTGAGCAATCATCACATCCATCACAACTCTTCCCTCCAAAAATGTGAAGGATCCCTCCATAAATGCCTCTGCCATTTTTCTTCCAAAGGCTGGGACAACCCAATTCCTTCAAAATCCTTCTCACATCCCATCCATCTTCCACGTGAACTCCACCCATAACAGCCTCCATCAAACCATCCTTCTCCAACCAAATAAAACCCAACAATCA
Organism: Ormosia semicastrata; assembly: GCA_029884595.1. Lineage (NCBI taxonomy): Eukaryota > Viridiplantae > Streptophyta > Magnoliopsida > Fabales > Fabaceae > Ormosia > Ormosia semicastrata. Next base: position 32,338,513 of record JAQQTO010000057.1, on the reverse strand, counting down.
CCCCACAAACCAACCTCCATCAAAATCCAGAATTTGATCCCACCTCCACTTTCAATCTCATTTCCACGTCCAACCTTCACTATTCCTTCTCCAATCTCCATACCACTGTGAACCCCTTCACTAAAATCACCCATCTTCAACCGACCGTCGGACCGTTGAACCCTATCTTCATCATATCCCCACCATCTCCATCCTCACGACCACCCTCTTTTATCCTCCCCAAATCATCCCATCTTCGGCCAAAGAAGGAAGATTGATGATGTTGAGTTGATCCCTGGTGGTAGCTGGGAAAAGAAAAAAAGCAAGAATACTGAGGAGGCTGCTGGGAACGAAAGGGAGTTTTTGATTCTTTTTGAGTTGAGTTTGCCATTGGTAGCGCAGAAGAGGTAAGCCCTTTCTCACCACTATCCTTGCACTGTTGTAAATATGTAGCGTTCAAATGCATGCTTTGATCCTGACTGGTTAGTCATGTTGCCTATCTTCTTCTCCTATTCTTGTTTTTAAGCCATGAGCACCATACACACACTGGCACTCCTCTCCTTCTGCAACACATTACCCAAAATCACCAGAGAACTCACCTCCAATATCCACATCCAACAGCCTTCCATCTCTCACCACATCACCTACTTCCATCACATCCGACCGTCGAATACCATATCCCTAAACCGACCGTCGAACTCAAAACCCCAAATCCTCTCCCACCGACCGTCGAATCCCCCTAAACCATGAACCCAACCATCATACGCTTTCCATCATCACGCCTTGTAACCACCAACTTCAATAACACCATCATTCCCCATTCGACCGTCGAACTCCACCACCGGCCTTCAACCAACTTCACAAACAACATCATATCCTCATCTCCCACTCGACCGTCGAACTCCACCGCACCGGCCTTCAACCAACTTCACCACTACCACATCCTCACCACCGACCATCGGATCGCACCAAAACTTCATAACCATCTCTTTCGACTAACCACCATTTACGTGAACCCCTTCACCGACAACTCGTCCAAACATCCATCACCATCAACCAAACACCATCCCCAACCCAAAACCATGAACCCCACCAAACCGTAGCAGCCACCACGTGAAGCCGCAAAACGTTCACCACCTCATTTTGACAATCCCACAAAGCCAGACCCCTCTTCAACCGACCGATCCCATATCCTCCAAACTTCACCCCATTCTCATCACCTTCTGCCACCATAAGATCACATCACAACCGACCGTCGGGCCATAATCCTTTAAACCAAATCCACCCCTTCTGCATCACATTTTTTAAACCACCAAAGAATTTAAAAACCTCCCAGCCGACCGTCGAATCCATCCTCTCATCCGACCGTCGGACTGCACAGAAACCAAACTCCATAACATCCGACTATCGGATCCCAAAAACTATGACTCCACCATCTTCATCAATTGCAACCGACCGTCGAATCAATCCCAAACCTCCAAACCTTCCTCCTCACGACCGTCGGACCGTAACTCCTCAAACCAAATCCTCTCCTCACTCGACCGTCGAACCATACCATTGTGACCCCCGACCAATTTCACAAAACCCACCTTCACCTCCAACTCGACTGTCGAACCACACCATTGTGACCCCAAAAACAAAACCACTCACCTTCATCTCACTCGACCGTCGAATCCATCACCCTTCCCAACCGACCGTCGAATCCATCACCCTTCCCAACCGACCGTCGAATCCATCACCCTTCCCAACCGACCGTCGAATCCATCACCCTTCCCAACTGACCGTTGAACCCATTACCCTTCCCAACCGACCGTCGAATCTATCTCATCCTTACCCCCAACCGACTGTCGAACTCCAAAACAGAATCACCCACTCCCTAATCCGACTGTCGGACCCCACAAACCAAACCACCTACCTCTCAATCCTCCACACCTCTAAACAGTCCTCATACCCTCTCTACCGACCGTAGGAACCCAAATCAAATTCCAATCAAGCAACTTCCATACCAAACACCCTCTATCCGACCGTCGAATACCAAGAAGCCGACTCTTCCCCATCTACAAACGTCACCTCCATCATCTCCATCAACCCTTCAACCGACCGTCGAATACCAAAAGGCCGGATCCCTTCCCAACCGACCGTCGGACCCCATTTCCAAATCGTGATCCCATCGTTCCCACACCCACCAAATAACAAGCTTGCCTCAGATCCACCAACCTCCAATCCGACCGTCGAACAGAAGAGGCCAGTCACTCTCCTGCTAATCTGATCGTAAACGAGGTCCTTACTGCTGTATCTTTTAATTTCGGGTTATCTTTTTCTTTGTTTTCTTTTTATGTTTTCTTGTTCTTTTATTTCATGTATCATCAGTTTGTTGGGCTAGATTTTGGGAGTTAAAAGTGATAAAAATAGCAAAAAAATAAAATAAAAAAAATAATAAAGAAAAATAAAAATCTTTTAATCCATGCAATGACCAATGATGATGATTGAATAGCGAATGCTATCTTCATTATCTTTTGGATCATAAGGGTTTATTGAGTAGCCTAGTGCTAACTTGAATCCTGTGCAAAAAAATGGATTCGCTTTCAAATAAAATCTTTTTTAAATAAAATCAACCAACCCACACTTATTTTATAAAGAACTACGTAACTTTGAGTTCCCCATTGCACCAGGGGATACGTAGGAGCAGAATTTCATTTCTGTCAAGCCCAAATTAAATTTTCATAATTTTGTGGTTTCGCTCTTGTAAATAGTTATAATGCTTTTGTATAAAGGGGTAAAATAAATATTTTCAAGGATTGTTAATAATTTGCACAATTAATCTAAGGTACCGTCTTAGGATGGGTGCGTTAGGGGTGCAGTGGGATTAAGTTTCCACCCTTCCCTAAGCATAACCGACTCCCGAATCCAATCTGGTTCCAAAGACCATTTTCAAAGAAAGGTTTTCCAATTTTTCCAAATTCAAATAAAATTGGTGGCGACTCCATTTTTCATTTTCATTTTCTAAAATCCATTCGAGTTGCTATTTTCCCCGCCGCGATCCCGGTCGCGACAGATGGCGACTCCGCTGGGGATATTTGGAGAGTCAAGCCTGTCGTTGTTACTTGTGCAAATTGTTAATAATTTTCATTTATTTATTTTACCCTTTTTATCCTTGTTTTTGTTTTCTTTTTGTTTGTAAATGGATTTTATTTATTTTGTTCTATGTAAATATCTGATAGCGTTATCCCTGTGTTTGTTTTGACATGATATACTTGTATATGTTTTGTACTTAATTGTACATAATTGTTGAAACCCTAGGATAGATGATTGCTGCCTGGCTTTTGTATATATGCTTTTGCAGGTTTTGGGTATTTTGGTCTTTTAAATTTTTGTACAGGTTTGTATGCTCCCTCACACACATCACCATCATTTACCTCACACACTTTTTGGGCTCTATACCCGAGTCTGTGCGAACCCGAGGAGTAGGAGGGGTCTCGGCTTTTGTTATTGAGGGACTTTATGCTCACTTGACATTTGTTGAGACACCACTCAGATTGTTACCATTATCATAGACGAATCATATTGAGAGGGTTTATCCCTACTTGTGATTAATTCATGATTTGGGACCTTGTCTCTCGAGATAAGGGCAATCTGGGAACCATGACTTTTTAGAAGTTTAGACCTGTCTCGAAAATCTTGCACTGATAGATTGAGCATAGTGACTGTCAAATCTTAGGTTCCACTTGACTAGGGCACAAAAGGGAGCGTACTTCTTTTTCTTATTTCATTTATTTCTCATATCATTCATTCTTGCAAAAAAAAAAAAAGGGGAAGAAAAAATAAAAAACTTGCATTTTCATGACATTGCATATAAAAAAAAAAAATCACGCATAACATCCCTAGCATTCAAAAAAGAAAAAGAAAAAAAGCTATTCATCGCTCGCATTTCGTGACATTGCATTTCAAAAAATAACTTTCATTTCATGACATTGCATAAAGAAAATCATGCATTCCTAGCATAAAAAAAAAAACCATGCATTTTCATGCCATCCTTAGCATTTTAAAATAAAAAATAAAAAATAAATCGAGGCATTTTCATAAAAAACAAAAAAAAATTTCATGCATGGCATCTTTAGCATTCTAAAAAATATATATATAAAAAAATAAATCATACATTTCATTCCATGCATTTGAAAAGAAAATGTTTTCATTTCATTCATCTCATCTTATGCATGACATTCCTTGTATAATGTTACCGTGTTCGGCAACTATTGCGCGACTAAGGAAATAAGACACCGCCTCAAACAGTTTCAAGAACTTCCAGAGAATGCAGAAATGGAGGTGATGAACCTTCTCCATCCGCATTATGAATAAAAAAAAAGAGAAAAAGAAAAAAGAAGAAAGAAAAAAAGACAGCTGTGTACCCGACAATGAGGTAGGTAGTGCCATTAAATTTTATCGGAAGCATGTGGAGACAACAACTGCGAAAATCTTGCAGTATGGATTTTATTGGCATTCTTTGTTCAAGGTCTGTTACACCTTTTGCAAAAGTTGCGGAAATTAGTCAATAAAGTTTTGCTTTAAGATTCTCATCCGCACCTACTCCTTAGAAAATTGAGATCTAGGAGGCGTGTTTCTTTTGTTGTCAAACACGTGTATCTTATGGGGCCATAGACATTGAGAATCCTAGGAATGGTGTTGTATTAAAAGTTAATGGACCAAGACTCAACCATTTCTGGAACATCAAGTTGTTGAGTTCTCTGTGTTGCCGGTTAAATGGCGGATAACGGTACTCCGTGACTCTCAAGTCGGTTTGTTTTTCAGTTTCCCATAATAACTGATTTCTTCTCCTTTCAAAATGGATGTCATTCTCTCAAATCTAAGAAAATATTTTCCTTCTCTCCCTCTAAATGCTCTAACAAAAGTCTATGAAGCTAGGTGTGAAAGACTGAGATTGTTAATGTATAAGGGCATCCCAGAAGATATACGCTGGATAATCGAAGCAAAGGTTCGTTTAGCTGGTGAATCTTCAGATTCATTTGTCCCATACATGCCTGGTCTCGGTAAAAGTTCATTTTCAAAAAGGAGAAGAGCAAAAAGAATGAAAGTTTGTTACAAGTGTGCACGATGGAATTGCAACACGCGATGTCACTCTTTGGGGATGGTTTCTGTAAATAGAGAAGATAAAATATTCTTCATTAAGAATGGATGAGTAAGAGTCATTAGATAATATCTTATTGACTTTTGAGACGCATTCTTGTGGAGTTGTGCAGGCGTGAACTTCATAGTTTGTGGAATCTCTTCAAGGACGAGCAAGAGCGTTACGGTCTTGGGAATCGACTCAAAAAAGACCTGTTTGCCAATTTATAAGAAAATTGGATGGGAAGCTTATCCTCGACTCATAGAAGGCGTTTAAGCCGTTTACGGACGTGAAACCAGAGAGGAAGATGTGAGCCACAATCACAACAACATGTATATATTATCTTTCAAAAGAAAAAAAAAGAAAGAAAGAAAAAAAAAACTAAAAAATATATATAAAAAAAGAGGCGAAACTTCGGTTGTACTTAGTCTTTAATTAGATTAGGAGCCCCCGCGGTGGAGTGGCAGACCGTCATTGACTCGGGTGGACCTTCGCACGCCGGTCGGTAAATAAGGTTCGTGTGCCATGCTCTGCAGAGAGCCGCGTAAGCATTCCCATGTTTTAACCAAAGGCTCTTGTTGATGGACGAAAGAAGCGTCCGTGTTTGCATTCTCGCGTGATAATGCCTCGAGCCGAATCCCGTGATTTAATGCCATGGGCTCTTCACGACCTCTCACCGGGCCGTGGTCGTTGGTGGTAGGCCGTCGATTTACGCACTTTAATTAGTGGCGTCGTAGCTCAATCCAAAATATCCCACAAGCGGGAGGGAGGAAAGAATGCCCAGATTGGTGAGCCGTCTTGGTATTACTTGCACTCATGACGCGCAAAGATAAAGATCTGCCATGAAACCTGTACATAAAGGTATGTAATCATTTGTTATTATCTTTGTATGATTTTGTTGAATTTTGGTTTTGGACAGACGATCTTTTGGATGGGATCCTTCGGGGGTTTCTAGACTTCTTTACCCTGATGATTTTCTTAAAAAAAAAAGAGTTAAAAAAAACACAAAAAAAAATTATGTTTCTTAAATTCAACCTTTTCTGACAACAGCCGACCTACCCTTCTAGGTGCAATTATTTCCCTTTCCATTCTTTTTCTTATTTAAACACTCCATTTTCTCCTTCATCTTCAACTCAGAAACACTCAAAGAGAAGAAGGGTAAAGAATGGGGCCTGCTATTCGTAACCTAAAAAATGTCTGTGTTTTTTGTGGGTCGAGTTATGGGAAGGGATTAGAGTTTGTAAACGCAGCTAGCACTCTTGGTCGAGCACTTGCTGCGAGGAATATTCATCTTGTATATGGGGAGGTTGTCGTGGGTTAATGGGGGCTTTGTTTCACTTGCTTTCTTATAGGAGGCGATCGGGTTTTAGGTGTTATTCCTAAACCTTTAGTGAAAGTAACATCACTGGCAAGACAGTTGGAGAAGAAATTCGGTAACATCCATGCATGGACGCATGAAAATAATGGTGACAATTGATGCATTTCTTGTCTTACCAGGTGGTTTTGGTACTTTGGAAGAAATTTTTCAAATTTTCTCTTGGTGAATCGAACATCCACCATAAACCCATTGGTTTGTTGAATGTTAATAATTTCTTTGACCTTTTGTTATTTTTTCTTGATAAAGTCATGTGAGCAGAAATTTATCACTCCTTCCTAAGAAGACAACTTCTTATCTCTGCCTCCACTATTGATGAGCTCATTGATAAATTGGAAGCTTTTGAGTATGTACCTGATAAGGTATTGGCTCAAATAGATTGGTCAATAGGAAGCAGCGAAAGAAGTAACAAGAAAAGCAAGCCAGATCTGACACTTTCTCTTTAATCGGTTTGATTTTATTGTACTTTGTTTCTGTTTAAATTTGTGTCCACTTTCTCCAACAGGTAATTCTATCCTTTACTCATCTATATTTTAACATTAAGGACAATGTTATGATCTGGTTGGGGGGAAGGATGGTTGTATAAAAAAAAAAACCAAAAAACCAAAAAATTCAAAAAGTGTGTTTGTTAATATGTTTGTTGTGTTTGTCATCAATTAACAACAAAAATTAAGGATGGCAGAGTAAGGAGTAATTTTTCTCTTGAGACGCATCTTAATTGGTGGCAGAGTAAGGAGTAGTTAGGGTAGTAATTAATTAGTATTAAATTGTGGAAGTACTAAAGTTCTATTATTTGATTTCTTTTCGGGTCGATGCAGACCTTGATTGTGTGCTTTATTTACATTGCGTTGATTCACTTCTTATCGTGGTCGATGCAAAGACTGATCGTGTGCTTCATTTACTGCTTAGCGTTGATTCACTTCTTATCGAGTTGTTTTGCTCTTTTCTATATCTCTCTTTCACATTGAGGACAATGTTATGATCTGGTTGGGGGAAAGATCGTTGTGTGCCTAAATATAAAAAAACAAAAAACAAAAAAAAAACAAAACAAAAAAAAAAAAAAAAAAAAAAAAACAAAAAAAAAAGTGTGTGTATGTACTAATAAAGTGTGTTTGTCAGTAATTTTCTAAACCAGTTAAGGATGGCAGAGTAGGGAGTAAATTTTACTCTTGAGACGCATTTTAGTTGGGGTAGATAACTAGTTTGTGTGGAAGTAGCAATTGAAATTCAGGAAAATTTGCATGATTGAGTAAATTGTCTTCTTTCTTAAAAATCATATGTTTGGTTATGGATGTTGAATTGGTGGACTGAGAATGATAGAACTATATCTTGTGAGATCTTGAGCCTAATGGATGGATTCAACATTTATGCCATTCTCTTCTTTCTTGTGTGATTTTCACTCATGATAATGATTACTCTAGAACTTGCTTTGATTCTTTTTGAGGCTACGTTTCACTTGCATGCATGAACATGATTGAGGCCCTCTTTCTTAGCCAGTTTAACCAAATAGCCAACCTTGTTTTCAATATGATATCAAGCACTCTTTTGACTTCTTGAAAATTTTCTGATTCTTGCCAACCTTGTATATTTTCCTTTGCTTAACCCCTTTGAGCTTATTTGACCATTCTTTGTTTCGAACTCATTACATGCCTTAAATGGAAAACCATGTTCTCACCCAACCTTAGGGAATAAGAGAGCATTGACTTTGTTATTTGATGAGTTCTTGAACAAGTGTGGGAATGCATGTGCAGATTGGTTATAAAAAAAGAAAAAAAAAAGAAAAAATGAAAAAGAAAATATGTTTCTATAAAAAAAAAAAAAAAAGAAGAGAGAGAGAGCTGATTATTGCTACAATCAAAAGAATACACCATGTGATATATTCATACCTAGAATGAGGGTGGATGATTGGAAATAACAGGAATAGAAGGAGAATGTTCAAGCCTAAAGGAATTCAATCTACCAATTGATCTTTAACAAAACATTAGTCAGATATTGGTCATTGTCCTGTATGAAAAAAAAACTAAGAAAATCTCGAGAAAGTTAGACTGAATGTTCTCAAACATCCTCTCCACTCTAACTGTATCATAATGCTCTTCTATTCTCTTTGGTATTTAACTTGACATATCCATATTACTTCTACCTTTACCTTGACCTCACTACAACCTTGAATAAAGTCCTCATGATTTGTGTGTGCATGTGTTTTGAGTAGTGGAGAAGTAGAAGATAAGCAAGCTTATGGTAGTGCAATTTTCATGGGTCGAATTGAGTGAAATACCTACCTTTTAAACACTTGAGAGATTGAGAGTAAATTCTGTGAGGAACTATCATTCTTTACTCATGCTTTTCAATTGAAGTATCCTTGCTTGTTGATTTGAGATGTGAAGACGTGTTACCTCATGAATGTTTTAATTACTTGAATTTAATTGATCTTCATTCTTAAATATTGTTAGAAATTGAGTTTTTTAGAATGTTTAACTTTTGAGTCAGTTTTTTTTTTCTGTTTTGCCCAAGGACGTGCAAAAGAGTAAGTGTGGGGGGTGTTTGATAATGTCCAGTTGTCGAATCTTGACTCAAGCGAAAAAAAATCTTTTGATTTTCTTACTATTTTACTTCTTGTGTCTTTAACCGTTGTAAATAACATCCTTTCTGTAGTCAAACTTCTAAGAACAATCTGGAAGTTGTTCGTTTCTTTCCTGTTGTACTTTTTGAATTCATGAGTGTCTGTGACATAATGCTTCAGGTAAAGTGACCATGAGTACAACACCATGATTTGACCATCTAATGGTAATTGCTTATTGACCAATTCAGATCGAAGAGATCTTGGAAATCCCAATTGATGGAAGAGGAGATACCCGAGCTAAAAAAAAAGCAAAAAAAAAAAAAAGCCTGAAAGGTCGGTCTAAACAAAAGTTAGGGCAAATGAATGGGCAAAATCTCAGAGGAAGTTGGCCTGAAACACCTTGAAGGGCGCACCCAAACTGGGGCAATTTTGAATTGCGTGTGATCAGCTACACAGGGGCAGTTTTGTTTGCATTTAGTTGGCCATACTGGGGCAAAATTTTTGAAGGATTAAGGAGAAACTGTGTTGAAGGAAGTAGCAACGCAGACAAGGACTGAGTTATCAAGCAGTTGTAGGGAATCAACTAAATGAGAGACAAGGTTAAACACTGGGGCAAAATTTTCTCTCAAGGAATCACCAAGCAATGGTTCATCCCATTTCTTGAAAGGAGAGTTGAAAGTGAAAAACAAAGAAAAAAAAAGAAGGAAAGGAGAAGAAGAAGGAAAGAACCGAAGGGTCTAAGGAAGAAAAGCATGTGAATAAAGTCTGAGTGGTCAAAGCTTTCCAAAGTCGTCCTTGGTTCAAATGTTTTTGAATAAAAAAAATATAAAAAAAAAAAGAAAAAAAAAGAAAAAGAAAAAAAAAAAAAAAAAAAAAAAGAAGAAAAATCCTGTTTTTACGGACTCGATTGCCCATTGTCTTTCAAATTCCGGGACTCAGTGGCCCATTGTCTTTTAAATTCCGGGACTCAGTGGCCCATTGTCATTTAAATTTCGGGATTCAGTTGCCCATTGTCTTTTAAAATTCCGGGACGCAGTTGCCCATTGTCTTTTAAAATTCCGGGACGCAGTTGCCCATTGTCATTTAAATTTTGGGACTCAGTTGCCCATTGTCTTTTAAAATTCCGGGACGCAGTTGCCCATTGTCTTTTAAAATTCCGAAAAGAAAGCAAAAAAAAAAAAATCTTTTTGATCAAGATGCTTATTCCATTGTCATTCAAATTCTGGGACTCAGTTGCCCATTGTCATCTAAATTTTGGGACTCAGTTGCCCATTATCTTTTAAATTCCGGGACTCAGTTGCCCATTGTCCTTTAAGTTTCCGGGACTCAGTTGCCCTTTGTTTTTTTTTTTTACCTGCTGTTGAGCGCATCGGCTCCTATCTTTTAATTTTTGTCTTTTACTTTTGATTCCTGTCTTTTACTTTTGAGCGCATCGGCTCCTGTCATTTACTTTTTGAGCGCATCGGCTTTTGTCTTTTAATTCCTGCCATTTACTTTTTGAGCGCATCAGCTCCTGTCTTTTAATTCCTGAGCGCATCGGCTCCATGCATTACATGCTTTTTACTTTCTGTTGAGTGCACCCGCTCCATGCATTCCATGCATTACATGCTTTTTACTTTCTGTTGAGCGCATCGGCTCCCTGCATTTTAATTTTTGTTGAGCGCATCGGCTCCATGCATTTTACTTTCTGTCAAGCTTTTTAGTGAGCGCATCGGCTCCACGCTTTCCATGCATTCCATGCATTTACATTTTACTTTTGAGCGCATCGGCCTCATTGCATTTTAACTTCCATCGTTGTTCCTGTTTTATTTTGCATTTATCCTTTCATGCATTCTTGGACAAAATTGGAGTTCATTTCTTTACTCGCTTACGACGATAAAAGGAAAAACTACAATTTTTCCTTTTATCTAATAAGAAACAAGTAAAGAGGGGCAACTGAACACCCAATTTTGACCTAGGGCTAAAAAAAATAATAATAACATAAAAAAATTAAAAAAAACAAGTAAAATAAAAAATAATAAAAGAAAGAAAAAATATAAAAAATAGTCACATCTTCTGCAAGGGGTGGGGACTCAATAAAAAAGGAGGAGTGATTGACGCAAAAGAAAAAAAAAGAAGAAAGGGTCAAGAGAAAAAAAAAAAAAAAGAGAATTTTGATAAAAAAGGAGGATTTTAGGGAAATTTGTTGGGAGAAGATGAAAATTTGAAGGAAGTGCCAATCCCCCATACGGTGAGCAATCATCACATCACAACTCTTCCCTCCAAAATGTGAAGGATCCCTCCATAAATGCCTCTGCCATTTTTCTTCCAAAGGCTGGACAACCCAATTCCTTCAAAATCCTTCTCACATCCCATCCATCTTCCACGTGAACTCCACCCATAACAGCCTCCATCAAACCATCCTTCTCCAACCAAATAAAACCCAACAATCACCCCACAAACCAACCTCCATCAAAATCCAGAATTTGATCCCACCTCCACTTTCAATCTCATTTCCACGTCCAACCTTCACTATTCCTTCTCCAATCTCCATACCACTGTGAACCCCTTCACTAAAATCACCCATCTTCAACCGACCGTCGGACCGTTGAACCCCATCTTCATCATATCCCCACCATCTCCATCCTCACGACCACCCTCTTTTTATCCTCCCCAAATCATCCCATCTTCGGCCAAAGAAGGAAGATTGATGATGTTGAGTTGATCCCTGGTGGTAGCTGGGAAAAGAAAAAAAGCAAGAATACGAGGAGGCTGCTGGGAACGAAAGGGAGTTTTTGATTCTTTTTGAGTTGAGTTTGCCATTGGTAGCGCAGAAGAGGTAAGCCCTTTCTCACCACTATCCTTGCACTGCTGTAAATATGTAGCGTTCAAATGCATGCTTTGATCCTGACTGGTTAGTCATGTTGCCCATCTTCTTCTCCTATTCTTGTTTTTAAGCCATGAGCACCATACACACACTGGCACTCCTTTCCTTCTGCAACACATTACCCAAAATCACCAGAGAACTCACCTCCAATATCCACATCCAACAGCCTTCCATCTCTCACCACATCACCTACTTCCATCACATCCGACCGTCGAATACCATATCCCTAAACCGACCGTCGAACTCAAAACCCCAAATCCTCTCCCACCGACCGTCGAATCCCCCCCAAACCATGAACCCAACCATCATACGCTTTCCATCATCACGCCGTAACCACCAACTTCAATAACACCATCATTCCCCATTCGACCGTCGAACTCCACCACCGGCCTTCAACCAACTTCACAAACAACATCATATCCTCATCTCCCACTCGACCGTCGAACTCCTGCACTGGCCTTCAACCAACTTCACCACTACCACATCCTCACCACCGACCATCGGATCGCACCAAAACTTCATAACCATCTCTTTCGACCAACCACCATTTACGTGAACCCCTTCACCGACAACCCGTCCAAACATCCATCACCATCAACCAAACAACATCCCCAACCCAAAACCATGAACCCCACCAAACCGTAGCAGCCACCACGTGAAGCCGACAAAACGTTCACCACCTCATTTTGACAATCCCACAAAGCCAGACCCCTCTTCAACCGACCGATCCCAGATCCTCCAAACTTCACCCCATTCTCATCACCTTCTGCCACCATAAGATCACATCACAACCGACCGTCGGGCCATAATCCTTTAAACCAAATCCACTCCTTCTGCATCACATTTTTTAAACCACCAAAGAATTCAAAAACCTCCCAGCCGACCGTCGAATCCATCCTCTCATCCGACCATCGGACTGCACAGAAACCAAACTCCATAACATCCGACTATCGGATCCCAAAAACTGTGACTCCACCATCTTCATCAATTGCAACCGACCGTCGAATCAATCCCAAACCTCCAAACCTTCCTCCTCACGACCGTCGGACCGTAACTCCTCAAACCAAATCCCTCTCCTCACTCGACCGTCGAACCATACCATTGTGACCCCCGACCAATTTCACAAAACCCACCTTCACCTCCAACTCGACTGTCGAACCACACCATTGTGACCCCAAAAACAAAACCACTCACCTTCATCTCACTCGACCGTCGAATCCATCACCCTTCCCAACCGACCGTCGAATCCATCACCCTTCCCAACCGACCGTCGAATCCATCACCCTTCCCAACTGACCGTTGAACCCATTACCCTTCCCAACCGACCGTCGAATCTATCTCATCCTTACCCCCAACCGACTGTCGAACTCCAAAACAGAATCACCCACTCCCTAATCCGACCGTCGGACCCCACAAACCAAACCACCTACCTCTCAATCCTCCACACCTCTAAACAGTCCTCATACCCTCTCTACCGACCGTAGGAACCCAAATCAAATTCCAATCAAGCAACTTCCATACCAAACACCCTCTATCCGACCGTCGAATACCAAGAAGCCAGACTCTTCCCCATCTACAAACGTCACCTCCATCATCTCCATCAACCCTTCAACCGACCGTCGAATACCAAAAGGCCAGATCCCTTCCCAACCGACTGTCGGACCCCAATTTCCAAATCGTGATCCCATCGTTCCCACAGCCACCAAATAACAAGCTTGCCTCAGATCCACCAACCTCCAATCCGACCGTCGAACAGAAGAGGCCAGTCACTCTCCTGCTAATCTGATCGTAAACGAGGTCCTTACTGCTGTATCTTTTAATTTCGGGTTATCTTTTTCTTTGTTTTCTTTTTATGTTTTCTTGTTCTTTTATTTCATGTATCATCAGTTTGTTGGGCTAGATTTTGGGAGTTAAAAGTGATAAAAATAGCAAAAAAATAAAATAAAAAAAATAATAAAGAAAAATAAAAATCTTTTAATCCATGCAATGACCAATGATGATGATTGAATAGCGGATGCTATCTTCATTATCTTTTGGATCATAAGGGTTTATTGAGTAGCCTAGTGCTAACTTGAATCCTGTGCAAAAAAATGGATTCGCTTTCAAATAAAATCTTTTTTAAATAAAATCAACCAACCCACACTTATTTTATAAAGAACTACGTAACTTTGAGTTCCCATTGCACCAGGGGATACGTAGGAGCAGAATTTCATTTCTGTCAAGCCCAAATTAAATTTTCATAATTTTGTGGTTTCGCTCTTGTAAATAGTTATAATGCTTTTGTATAAAGGGGTAAAATAAATATTTTCAAGGATTGTTAATAATTTGCACAATTAATCTAAGGTACCGTCTTAGGATGGGTGCGTTAGGGGTGCAGTGGGATTAAGTTTCCACCCTTCCCTAAGCATAACCGACTCCCGAATCCAATCTGCTTCCAAAGACCATTTTCAAAGAAAGGTTTTCCAATTTTTCCAAATTCAAATAAAATTGGTGGCGACTCCATTTTTCATTTTCATTTTCTAAAATCCATTCGAGTAGCTATTTTCCCCGCCGCGATCCCGATCGCGACACCCATATACGGGATGTCGCCCTCAAGCAGAAGACAGCTGCCAGGTATAACAAGAAAGTGGTCCCAAGAAAATTCCATCCCGGTGATCTAGTGCTCAGGAGAGCCGACATAGGAGGAAAAAATGCCTCCCAAGGGAAATTACCCCCTAATTAGGAAGGCCTCTATCGTGTCGTCACTAGTACGGGTAAGGGAGCTTACACCTTGGAAACGTTATCTGGGACCCCGGTCAAGAATTACTAGAATGCGGATAAATTAAGAAAATACTATAGCTGAATGCCCATAGCAGCTTAGCCCTCCAATGGAAACATCTTTGATCCATTCCCGTTTTAAATAAGTATGCTATGTACGGACTCCTGTCCTCCCAATTTCATCAATAAAATTATTATTCAGGAAACCAGGTTGATCCAACGCGTTGCTCTAACTGCTAAATTGACAAGTCGATAGGAGGCAGTACGGATCATATGTACACGCTCCTTTATACCCAAGCCTAGAAGGGGTCCCAAAATCTATATGATTATTAGGGTACCTACCCCGGGCAAGGTTAAATAATGATGATGCCTCAAGCAAAAGGGTTCTCGCGTAAACTGCCCTAAGCCAGGCATTACTTACCTATGTCTGCAATTCCAAACGCTTCCCATAGTAAGCATTGGAATATGGATTAAGGTTTTACTTTGCCTACGTCTAAAAACTCTTGACGTTTGATTATTATAAGCGTTAGATTACAGACTAAGGCGTTATTTTTACCTAAGTCAAAGTGGAATGCCATTCACTCAACAGTATGAGTGAAGGATCCCGGACCATGGTTTTCTATGATAATAAGTTTTTTAAGTCCATTATAATGACTACGAAAATGGGCGTTGGACCCAAGTCGGACCATGAAAAATAAATGGTTAAACAAAATCATTAGTTATAAAACCCCAAACATAGGGCAATTGTCCATACAAATAGCAAAACCCCACGCAGGGGGCAAAAAAAAAAGGCTAGAGAAGCTAAGTGTCCGCCTCTTCCCCTTCCGGGATCTGAATAACCTCCGGGTTGCCACCAGGAGCTTTCGCGGCTAACTCTTCGACAGCTACAAGCTGGCCATTATGAAACATTTTATCCGGGGTAACACCCTCCAAGATAAGGTCGACCCCGGGGTTGAAGTGCTGGATTTGCTTCACAGCATTTTGGAACTGCTCTTCCCCGACATTTCCAACTACTCCGTCCAGTTCCTCCACCTCCTTTTCGAGTTCTGTTACCTCGGCCCTCAAAGCGCCAATGCTTCGGTCGGCCTCAAGCCTTTCGGCCTTCCTGGCAGCCTCAGAACCCGCCAACGCCTTCTCCAGCTCGGAGACCTTCTTTTCCAGCTCAGGGACCTTCTTTTCCAGCTCGATGGCTCTCGTCCTATTATCCTCATTGGCCTTTAAGGACGCGGTCAACTTCTAGTTGATTTCCTCCTTTTCTTTCTTCAAGGTCCTCAGCTCTTCCGATGCCTGGCGATCAGCGTTCTCGATAGTGACTTCGATGACGCGGATCTCGGCCGCTGCCCGGAGAGCTTGCCTTTGAAGTGCTGCTAAGGTCTGGCCCAAACCTTGCTCGGCAATATGCTGCCTCACCCTACCACTCAAAAGTCGCCCATCTATGAAGGGGTCATGATCAAAGTTCCCCGTGATGATTGGCAAGCAGTCTGCCCCTTCCCTTTCACCGCCCTCCGACGACCTTCCATCGTGCTCATGAGGCTCTTCAACAGCCTGCCTTTTCCTCCCCCTAAGATCATGGGTAGGGGATCCTGGCTGATCCTGCTCTCTAATGACAACACCCCGGTCGGATGAGTCCAGAATGGCCGATAAGTCCGGAAGGGCTGTGGAGGAAGAAGCTACGGTCTTCTTCCTCTTCCTCCAGTTTCTTGAAGATCGCAGGGTAACCATGGAAGACCCTGAAGTCATGTTGCTAACTGAAAAGAAGCAGAAAACAGATACAGTCAGTACATCATCACAAAACATTGATATATGAAGATAAAGCAAAGACCTAGGGATACTAGAGGCATAAACGCCCTAATTCCTACCTAACAAAGTGTAAAGAAGATCATCACCAGGGATACAAAGAACATCTCTAATGTTGATGTTCCCGTGCTTCTCAGCATATCGGGTTATGAATCTCGCGGTCCTAAGTTCCTCAGGGTCGAGATCTTCCTCCTCTTTCTCAATCAAGTTGATGGGCACGTCCCAGCACCTCTGCGTCCAGTAAAGAGAAAATTTCGGCTCCCCGTCCGGCTTAAGGAAGAAAGGCTGACATCCCTCTTTGGCCTTTAGCTTGAAAAATGCAGTCTTAAACCCTTTAAAGCTTTCTTCGAAAACATCAAAGGATTTACGGCCAAGCCGGGA
The DNA here is from genome assembly GCA_029884595.1 of Ormosia semicastrata. NCBI lineage: Eukaryota > Viridiplantae > Streptophyta > Magnoliopsida > Fabales > Fabaceae > Ormosia > Ormosia semicastrata. The sequence goes on along the minus strand of JAQQTO010000057.1, from coordinate 32,321,676 downwards.
TCGGATGACAAGCCAACTCGTTTGCCTCACCGTCCCCTGGGTGTTTATTCTTGTATAAAAATAAAAAAAGGTGTTCGCTAAGCACTTGAGGCTCATCAACCGACAAAACCTCTCGAACGATATGATATAGCCCCAACCGTTAGGGTGGATCTGCGAAGGGGCCACTTGGAGAGTACGGAGCATGTCCATTTGGAAGTCAGAAAATAGCATCCTTAACCCTAACTTAAAGAAAAGTGACTCATACAGGAACATGAAATGAGAACCCTCCACTCGACAGGAGCACACCCTCTCGTTCCAGTTCGGACAGACGATTTCGAACTCGTCATCTCGAGCCTTATTCACAGTTAACTCTAAGGCGAATAGAGATTCTCGGAGTATAGTTTCGGTCGAAAACTTGGACTGACGGTCCCATATGTCGTCCACTACCCATGGGCATACTAACCCGGGGCCCCGCCGAACTCGAACCAGCTCGTCTTCTGCCGGATCACGGACGTTGTGAAGTGGGGGCTGAACTCTAGCTTTCTTTCCTTTGGCCATGGAAATCCTGAGAACATCCGACGAAGTCGGTAAGAAACTGTCAGAATCAATAGTTTCACAGATTCAGACACAGGGAGAGCAAGGTAATCCTAACCTCCCCTACCGACCTCCTGTCCCACCAGAAACAAAGCATTCGAGGGAAACTCCTCCACCGCGCATGGCGCGGCGAAGTTGGTGTTTCAGGGAGGCGACCATATCTACCTAAATCACTAAGCCCTATTTGAAGGCAAGAAAAACCAGGAATGCGAAGCTACCCTACTTTCTGAAAAGTTATTGACATACTAAAAGTGCAAATAACAAAATGACTGAAAGAAAGCAACTTACTGTGTAAAGGCAGTGTACTTGAAAGTTGAGAAGTTGAGTCAGAACAATGGAGGAGCTGCGATTGGAGAGCACCCAAAAAGAAGCCAAGACTTTCAACGCACAGTGTTTTTAGTGAAGGAAGGCAAAAACGATAGAGCAAGAAAGACAAAACCTTTTATTTATAAAGGGTTGAACGGTTAAGGGACATTTCTGTCCCCTCCAGCGCAAGTTCAAAAAAGTGCTCATCATGGCTCGCGGGGCTCTAAGCACGTTCCTCCGATGAAATCGCAACACGTGGCCCACCAGCTGTAATAGCAGTTGAAAGGACGGTTACGCAGTAATCCAAAGCGTCGTACGAACGTTGGATGAGAACCCGGGTTTGTACCACGGATTCCAAGTCCAATTAACTATTGACACTACGGACAAAATTCCTACTCCGAGGCGTGTTTATGGCTATTATGCCGGGTTGGCATTGTGCCTACCCCGGCAATCTCTTTACTTGATTATACCGGAATAAGCGTTGGACTCATCCCGGCATAGTTACCTCGGTGGAAAAGCATATGTATAATGAAAGTACAGGACAAATACAGAGAAGGTAAAGTCTATTGAATCATCTTCATTCCATACATCGTCATACAATTAAAAAAGAGGAAAAAGAAAATATTAAGACATGGAATGTATAAGAAAATCCCGGGAACGAGGGCAAACATCTCCGGCCGCCCGGATCATACCCCATCCACATCTCCAATCCACGGTCTCTTGAAAAAGTGGGCTGGCTTCGCAGAACATTGGCAAACCGAGATCATAGCCCTAGGGAAAATGCCAAAGTCCTTTGCACTGCCTCTCCGCGATGCAACTAAAGACCGGGATCTTTTTTTCGCTGGTTGGAAGGGGTACGACCTCTCTAGCTAAAGAGTCCTCCGTCGGTCTCGACCATTCCAAGTTGCCTCAAGTTACGGAGCAGCTACAGCGGCCTTTCCACGCCGGAACAAAGTGAAGCCACTCTGGAGTAGAAATCCTCCGTTCGCCCGTTCTTCTCCCACCTTCTCGACGGATAATGGCAGAAGGGGATACGCGCTGCTTCCTTGAAAACAAGTCAAAGAAAGCAGACCACCCCAGGTTGCTCCAAGGGGGTCCTTACTCCTTTGACCAGGCATCCTTGCATTTCCAGCCGCTACTTCGAAAAAGACTGGCCAAGTGCTTTCAAGCAGCCCGCCAAGAAGAAGGAGAGAGGAACAGTGTGCTCCATCGGGTCCCCATGCAATGGAAGACGGAAGCATTATTCCATCCTAACAACACGTTGGGTCAGACACCCCCATGTATGCCAGGATAGAAAGGCTTCCGCCTCCCTAAATGCATAGCAACCCGGTTTTACGCCAAGATAGAAAGACCCCTGTCCAAAACGGGAGAACGCTCGGAGATAATCGAATCTCTTCACGAACTTTAGAAAAAATAAAAATATAGTTTTTACAGATGGTGAAGCTCTCTTCACAAAAGAAGGGAACGAAGGAAGAATTACACTCATTCCTTTGGGAGAAATCATCTATGTTCAACAATGAAAAAGAAGAAGGGAATGCTAACTCACGAAGAAGTGTTCTCTACTTATAGCATGCATGAGGGATTCCGATTGGTCCCATAAAAGGTGACCTGATCCCATGAAGTCAGCCAAAATAAATGCTTTGATCTCTGGTTGGTCACAAAGATAGGGAGCAGTTGAAAAAATCCGTATGAAACTGACGTTTTCTTTAAAAGAGTCACTACTTCCCAATAAAGTCCCAAAGATCGGTTTCCCGAGAGAATCGCGATGCATTACGTCGGGGATCACGTTTGGGATCTGCGTCAAATATGTCTCCAGGAATCCTTAGTACTCGTGCTTGGGGGCGGCGATGTTTGTTCGTAACTGAATAAGGACAAGGACATCGGTAATAACCCGAGGTCTGACACCTACCCGTCGAATTACCACACAATGGTTGATCCGTTCTAAACTTGACTCTAGTCTGTCTCATCCAAGAGCCAAGCTGGGGGTAACTGTTCTGGACCGTGATCCGGGATCCCGCTCCATGGGATCAACTCGGCATGCACATTACCGGACTCTCCTAGCTGGCGTAGAGGAAGACTCACGACGTATTCCGGACAATGGATTATGGCCTTCAAGCAGTATCAGTATTCGACATCGTGACTGATAGATTCGCGCAGAGGATGAATTCCTAAATATCCGTAACTGCCAATCATTAACTTACGATATTATAGGATTTATAGATATCCTTAATGGTTAGATACTTTCCATATCTTAATCCCAGATTTACAGGGATATATCTGATAATAACAGGAAGGCAATCCTCTTCAGGATACTAATCCTAAATTACCTGCATTCAGTATTCGATAGGAATCCCATTAGGATTCTGCTTACGCTCTATAAATACAAGGCTAAGTCATCTTAGTAAGGTAACTCTAAACCCCATCCCAAAAACCTTATTGTGCACTGCCTGACTTGAGCGTTGGAGTCCCTTTGTAGGTACCCAACCCCCCTGTGTTACAAGCTCAGCTGCTGCGCGAAGGAGAACTCATCACAACATACCTATCTCAGGTACCTTCTGAATCTAGTTCACAACAATCAATATGCGTATGCTATTCGTGCACATCCCATATGAAATAATTATTTTGGTGAATCCACGGGAAAGAGATACACTGTGTATCTTTTTCGGTGGAAGTCTCAGTGCTTGTTTTTTACTTTTCTTCTTTCTTTTTTTTATTGTTTGGTACAGTGGAAATGAAAAAAAGCAAAGGAAACTAATGGCGCAAATGAGTAACGCCTAAGGCATCAGCAAGCAGCAAGGTGGAGAGTCCAGTCCAGGTGGAGGACTATCCCAGGTAACAACTTTATCCATGGAAGAAGCTCCAAGCTTGGTAAAAAAATCAGCACATGCATTGGTTTCTCTGAAGATGTGGGGTATATGCAACTCCCAGTCTTTCTCCATAAGACACCTAATATCAGAAATCACCACACCATATTGATGGAATTTTGGGTTATCACCTGAAGTGATGAGCCTCACTGCATCAAGCGAATCAAACTCGCAGCAAATTCTTCTATAACCACGGTTCCACGCCTCAATAAGACCATGCCGGATAGCAAGGTGGATTGGCACCTCCCCAACATAGCAAGAAAACCCAGCAACCCAATGGCCATAACAGTCACGGAATAAACCACCAAAACCAGCCTTCAAAGGGGGAGATAAACAGCTACCGTCAACATTAAGCTTCATAACACCAACACTTGGATAACTCCAGCGAACCTCAGTGGGCAAATTAACAGCAGCAAGATGAGAGGACTCCAAAACGTTCATGTCCAAGCAGAGCTGTTGTATGTTGAGTAAAACCTTGTGGATAGACCACTTAATTATCAGCATTCAGAACATGATTATTTCTCCAACGCCAAATCCACCAAATAGAAGCCAGAAAGAGACGAGACTGGATCCCCTAAGAATGTTCACGAACCCAAGTTTCAATATCCTGTTGGAAGAAAGGAGCTTGAAAGCTATCTCGAAACTAGAGCTCTTTGGCATGAGGACAGTCTCGCAGACAGTGAATGGCATCCTCAACCTGAGAAGACACCTGCAACAGCAACGTGAATGAGACATTCCCCGTTGAAAATGAAAAGAATTTGTAGGGATTGCCAGATGGAGAACAAGCCAAACAAGGTATCTAATTTTCTCAGGGGCATCAAGACGCCAAACCCACATCCAATCTCTATTTTCCTCCCAAGAACAAGCCCTTTGAATAAACCACTTATAACCCCTAGAGGCCGAATATACAATAGAACAATGACCTTTCCAAATCTAGCTAACTTGTATGTCGGTGCTTGTTTAAGGAATCATATAAATATATATACTAAGTCATTCTAAATGTAATGGTTTTTCGTTTTAGCCTCTTATTTTTAAAATTTTAAGAACTGAGTCCTTCAAAAAAATATTTTCCTTCTCATATGATCCTTTTGTTATATCTATTAGAAGTTAATTAAAAAATTTTAGGTGTCATTAGTTAATTCCACAAATTCAGGCACTACACTAATTAGGAATTATTTCCATAAATTAATATGGCACTATATATTTACTCTAAACTTATGACTTTCTAGTTCTTGACTATTACAATCCTAGAATTACTATATAAACAGTGGCTGCATGTGCTCATTATAAGCAGAATTCAAATCTAAGAATACCTATATATCAATTTCCTCCACTCTTTCTTCTGATGTCCTTTTGCTCAAGAACGTTAAAATTAGACCAGAATTTTCTAATAGTGGTATTAAATAAGGTTTTTTGATCCACCTTTGTTTAGAACCCCATGGCCTCACCTTCAAACATCAATACCCTCTTTCAATATTCACCAAGCCAAGTTCCCATCTTTGATGGTGAATATTATGACCATTGAAGTGACCAAATGAAAACTTTCTTCATTTCCCAAGATCTTTGGGATTGTGTAGAAGAATGTTATCAAGAACACCCACAACTAGTGACATTGCAAGGAAATCAATTGAAGCAGTACAAAGAAATCGTTAAGAGAGATGCAAGTGCTCTTCATTACATTCAACAACGTTTGAGCAAAGGAATTTATCCAAGAATTCTTGGCATTAAAAAGGCAAAAGAAGCTTGGGATATATATTTATGCAGAATGAGTTCAAAGGCACAGAGAAAGTCATTTCTATTAAATTGTAGAACCTTTGGAGGGATTTTGAGCAGTTGTCTATGAAAGAAATTGAAAAGTTATGTGATTTCTCTACTAGAGTGGCTAAGATAGTTAATCAAATCAAAAGTTATGGAGATACTATTCAAGAAAAGAAGATTATTGAGAAAGTTCTTAGAAGCTTGCCACAAAAATTTGATTATGTTGTTGTTGTCCTAGAAGAATCCAAAGTTTTTTCTACATATACTATGCATGAATTGACAAAATCTCTTGAAGCACATGAGAAAAGAATGGGCAGATTTTTAGATCAGTCTTTGGAGCAAGCTTTAAAATCAAAGGTAAATTTTTCTAAAAAGAAAGATGCAGAGAAAAAGAAGTACAACAACAATCAGCCACAAAGGAGAGGAGGAAGATCTAGTAGAGGATGTGGAAAAGGAAGATCAAACCAAAAAAGGCCAAGAAACAATGACAAGACCACTCCTCGATGCACCATTTGCAAAGAAGAACAATCGTGAAAGCAGTAATTATTGGTTTAGACAATGTACCAGCTATAGAAACTCATATCACAAGGTGATAGACTGCCCAATGAAGGAGAAGAATGAAGCTCATTTCTCAGAAAATATAGAAGGCACATCAGAGCATATTTTATTTGTGTCTTCCACCTCAAAAGAAGAAAGAGTGTGGTGTAACATCCTAATACTGATACCCTAGTATAATAGACACATACCTGGATAAACAGTATTAGTCATGTTACTTTTAACTTAATCTTTAACATTTAAATAAATAATTATAGAGAGCCATATCTAAAAGTCATACATATAAGTATTATACATATAACTTTTTCATTCTCAAAGCAAATATAAATTAAATTACATAAGCTTTGAACTGAAAACATAACTAAACTCTTCTATATCTTCATCTTCATACCTTCTTGAAGTGCCTTGACCTAGATTTACATAGAAACACAGCGGGGTGAGAAATAAAATACTCAGTATGAGTAACTAATACCGATACTAAAGCATTTATACTGAAAAAATGTCCTTTGAAAACTAAATATACTATACAAACTTTTCAAGTCTAGTTATTCATTATCGTGATATAAGTACTATACTAATATCACCTTATAATGAATAAAGCTATGAATATTGGATTAATAGTTGCACTAGGTAAGTGAGACTATACTCACTACCACTAAAGCGTTCATATTCTAACTTTATGTAAACATTCATCTAACAACTATATAATCATTCCCTAAGCTCATACATGTAGACTAACTATTTCTAGAAACTGAATTCCTTTATCTGACATACTACTTACTTATTCTTAGCTTGGCATAGGATATACTCATCTTTAGCCTAGCATAGGATATACTGATCTATGTTTTATTAGGCTCAACTTTAATAAATAAAGGAACCAAGTCTTACTAGGGTTCAATCTCATTACATAAGGGAATCGAATATTAGGGTTCATCCTCATTAAGGGAACCAATTTTAAGTTCAACCCATAGGAGGGCCAACTCTAGGTTCAGCCCATAGGAGAGCCATCTTTAGGTTCAACCCTTAGGGAAACCATCTTTAGGTTCAACCCTTAGGGAAATCATCTCTAGGTTCAACCCATAGGGGAGCCATCTCTAGGTTTAACCCATAGAGGAGCCAATTCTAGGTTCAACCCATAGGGGAGCTATCTTTAGGTTCAACCCTTAGGGAAACCATCTTTAGGTTCAACTCATAGGGGAGCCATCTCTAGGTTCAACTCATAGGGGAGTCAACTCTAGATTCAACCCATAGGGGAGCCATATCTAGGTTCAACTAATAGGGAAGCCATCTCTAGGTTCAACCTATATGAGAGCCAAATCTTTGTTCAACCCATAGGGAAGCCATCTCTAGGTTCAACCCTTAGGAAAACCATCTCTAGGTTTAACCCATAGGTGAGCCATCTCTAAATTCAACCCTTAAAGGAGCCATCTTTAGGTTCAACCCTTAGGGGAGTCATCTCTATGTTCAACTCTTAGGGGAGCCAATTCTAGCCAACTAGGTACTATGACGTTCAACTCTAGCCAACTAGGCCTTATGGCACTCAACTCTTGCCAACTAAGCTCTATGGCACTCAACTTTTACTATTAAAGATACTACTAGTATCTCTAGGGTTCGAACCATCCCAAAAATACTTCAATTCTCGCCTAAAAAGGTTGATATTCTTGGATGCACCAAATGTACATCCTAACTCCTAAAATTCTAAAATTTTATAAGTAAGTAGCATTCTCTCATATCTTTCTAATGCCACAAACCTCACTTCATTTGGCTAAGTATAACCAAAGTTATGCAACATTATGCAGAAGCTAAAACAGAGCATTCACTGTTTTACTCGATTCTGCCCTGACTTCAAACTGAAACTGGGAATAAACTATGAATGCTAAAATTTTGAAATTTTATAGGTAAAAAGCCTTACATGTTAGCTTCAAAATGTCACTAGTTTCATGTAAATATGACATCGGAGTAAGAAATTATGCAATCTGGTTTACTGGCTGCCAGAATGTCTTTTCTGTCTAATCTACCTCGGATTCAAACAGAAATTGGTACTAATTGGCTTGTTCTAAAATTATAAAATTATTACTACATGAAGTCTTATGTCTTAGCTTTCAAATGCCATAAGAATCAAGTCAATCCGATATCTATAACTCAAGTTATGCAACTAAAATCACAAGCTGTTCAGAGTGCCTTGTTTCTAGATTTTGCTGATATTTGGGCGCCTAGACGCCCGTTTTCAGTGCCTGGGCGCTCACTGGGCAACTCCCAATAATTTCTTTCGGGTCTCTGGGCGCCTAGACGCCCAAGAGACAACGCCTGAGCGTCCGTAGATCATATTGAGTTCTGTAGAACGTGTTCTGCAGAATTCTTGATTCCAAATCAATCCCTAAACCTCTAATCATGGATTCTAAGTGATTTCTAATAAGGATGACAATAAAATCCATTAAATTTTAATCCATCCAATCTATTTATATTAAAAACAATCCAATCCATCTAATTAAAATAATATATCTTATTAGATTAGATCTAGTGGATTAAATTTAATTATTGATGGTTAGTAATCCAACTAAAACATATATTGGATATCCATTGGACGTCCAATTAAAAACCAATCCAATGAATATCCGATATATTTTATTTTTTTTAGAGAGAGAGAAAAAAATTTAGAGAGAGAAACATATTTTAGAGAGAAAATAAAATTTTTTAGAGAGAGAAACATTTTTTTTAAATGAGTGGGTTAGATATCCATCCATTAAATTGAGTCATGGATGGATTGGATAATATTAAGCATTTTATAATGAATTTTAAATAGATTAATGGTTTATTTTGAATCCATCCATTACGATCCAATACAAAATCAAACTAATATATCCATTTGTCACCCCTAAATTTTCTAACATCAACCTTGGCCCTTAAACTTATTGTAAATCTTTTACAACCTATTGATTCACTTAGGTATTGATTTAGGCTAGAAATTTCAATAACTCTAATCTATTTTTCTAAGTTCCTTATGAACCAAAAATGGATTAACTTAAGTCATAAAGGGCCAATTAGCACTTATTAAGCTAAAACTATCTTAACTTAATCCTTGAAATCAAGAATCAAGCCAAGAACTAGGATTTGACTCTCCAAATCCATTTTTTTCATTCAAAACCCTAACCCCATTCAAAAGAACAAAGAGGGTAAAAGAATAGAAATCCCCTACCTCTTAGTGATGATCAATCTTTAAGCCTCTTGATCTTACTCTTGATCTTCCTTCTTTCTTTTTCTCTTCCTTTTCTCTTTTCTCTCTTTCTCCCTTCGTTTCTTTCTTTCTCCGTTTTTGTTTCTGCTTGGGGCTCGTGGGAGAAAAAAGAAATAAAGAGAAAAAAGGGGTAACTTAAATTTTTACACTGAATCTTATATCTGTTAAGGACACTTGAATTATGCTAATTCAAGTTTTTTAACTTCCAACAACTTTAGAATAAATATTAGGATTCATCTAAATTGTCGTTTCACCTTTATCCTATTTTTTTTTCTATCTGCTAGAGTTCAATCCGGTATTAAAAGTACAACCAGTACGCTTAAAAATACTAAACAAACTCCGATTACTCTCAAATTTTAACTACATATTACTTAACTTATTTGTGACCTAAAAACAAGTTATCTATACTTTTTTCCCTCAACTTAGCATTTAAAGCCATTTTCTGAGTTATTTTAGGCTATTTTTTACCTTTTGGTTTGCAACGAAATACTTAAACTAACTTAGTTTGTCACAAAACTGAACTGACATGTTAAGCAAGTATTATACTACCTTTGTAACCTGTTTGCATACCTAACATGTTGTTGACGGTGTTACATGTGGCATGTTGATAGTGGCTACAATAGTCATATGAGGAGCCAAGGAGAACTTTGTCTCTTTGGATGACAAATTCAAATCTAAAGTGATGTGTAGAGAAGGAAAATATGTGAATATAAAAGGCAAATGAGTAATTGTTGTTCAAACCAAGAGAGGTAACCCAAAACTTATAAAAGATGTACTTTATATTCCTTTATTATCTCAAAATCTCTTTAGTGTTGGCTAGCTTGTGCAAAAAGGCTATGAAATGAAGTGAAATTTGATGAAAAGAATACATGACAATTGATAAGAAACAGAACCGGCTAGTGGTTGCAGTTCTGATGACGTCAAACAAGGTTTTTTCATTGTCCATGAAGCAATAAAGAGGTTTTTCTCTCAAAGCTCAAGAAGTGGACGAATCCTTGCTATGACATTATAGATATGGACACTTGAATTATCAAAGTTTGAAGTAGCTGCAACAAAAAGAGTTGGTGATTGGCCTTCCCTCAATAAACACCGGCCATAATGTATGTCAATGATGTATTTTATTATTTTAAAATTTGACATGCATTTAATGACATTAGTATTAGCTCTAAAGGCAATTTTACTATATAATATTTTTTATTTCTCAAGCCAATTTTATTATATGCTATTGATATTGTTTTGTTTTTAAGTTTTAATGTTCCATTATTATTTTTAAAAGAATTAACATATTGATGTGTTTTTAACTTTTATATTTTGTTTTATTTTAAAAATTAACATGCATTTGATGATATTATTAATAATTTTTTTATTTTAGATATTATTAATGATTTTTCAAAGCAATTTTATTATATAAATATAGATATAGATATTTTGACTAAACATGATACTTAATTTAATGCAGATGTCATCATGGTAGTAGGATTCGTATCCCTCTAGTTAGGAAAATGATGGTCTTATATCATTTTCCATCCCACACCTATTTTCACACCCATCTTGGATGGGTATGATTAAGTGAGAGAATGTGATAGGAAAAAGTAAATATGATAAATGATATTGAGAGGAATGTAAAAAGAGGTGTATACACTGTTTGTAATAAAAAAATTAGAGTTGCTCTAGTTATGTATAATGAATACACTATTTTACCATACACCGCTTTATACATTACTTAATTTGTTGTGGTAAAGAAATGAGAGAGTGTGAATTGAAAATTATGTTTTTCTTATATCATTACTCAAAAAGAAAATTATTAGAATAACCAAGCTTAATTTCACCCCAAAAGTTAAGTCAAGAGAAAAGAATAATTCAAGTCATTATAAATTATTTTTTGTTTATATGTTCAACTAATATAAGACTTATAATACACCTCCTCACGTCCAAGATTGGACATCTAAAGCGTGAAGTTTGCAGGACTAGACATCTATAAGTGATTCAATATATTAAGAAAGACTGTGATACCATATTAGAATAATTAGACCTAACTGTATTCCAAATGCTAACTCAAGGAGAGAGAGTTACCAAATTCATTATAAATGATTCTTCGCATATTTATTTAACTAATGTGGAACTTAATAAATTAATATAAGAAGTGTGTAATAAAAGTGATCATGAATATCATTGTGGATATATGATTAGTGTACGAAAATATTTTTAAATATTTTATTATGAGATTAAAATGTTAAAATATAAATAAAAATTATTAAAATTAATATGTATTTTTAAATTAAATTTCTATTTACTTTGAAATACTTTAAAATAATTTTTATGTTTAATTTTAGAGTTTATAAAAAATAAATAAAAATTTAATCAAATTTAAAAGAGGATTTAATTGAAACTTAAATAATAAAGATGGCGTGCAAATAAATAAATAAATAAATTAAAAAAAAAAAAGAGAGAGGAAAAACCTAAGTCTAAAAGTTGCAGATAGCAGCTTATAAAAGGAGGTAAAAGAAGGTGAGTGGCGGACCACACAATGGAGAAGGAGAAAAGAAACAAGGCGCTGCGCACAACACAAATAAAAAAAAAATAAGAGCCTATGTCGTGCAAAGAAAAGGAAAGAAGAAAGGACGTGCGACAAGTCAGCAACATAGTGACACGTTGTTCGAGAGAGCAATAAAGAAGAATGAACGTGACGCAGTGATGACGTAACGTTGTGCAGAAAACTTTTGGGCAATAAAAAATAGGAGAAAACTTAGGTAAAGTTTAGTAAAATCTTTGTAGTCTTGTCTCCGATAAAAACATTGTATACGTGTGTTTTATATTTTAGTTACTTAATTATTATTTTTAACATTTTCATTAATGAGTTATAGAAAAATATATATATATATCATATTTCTATTAGAGAAAGCACCACAAATATTTAAAAAACTTTACCTAAGTTTTCTCTTAAAAAATATTAGTGAAATAATTTTGATAAGTTATAATATCTAAATTCTTATATTTTTATATTAAATAATATACACATTCTTTTATGTATCTAATTTAATATTATTTATTATATATATATATATATATATTTTTATTGTTTTTACTCAATTATATTTCTTAAAAAATATATAAACAGTCATATATCTCTAAAAAAAGATGTATCACTAACATTTTTCATAATCTTATCATATCTTGATAAATTCTTTGTATTAAGAAAATGATCAAATTTTGATTATTTTATTATTATTATGTTGAATTAATTTTATTCAATTTTAAAATTTAATATTTATTGATTATATTTTTTCATCGATTATATTAATGAATTTTAAGATGAGTTTAATTATGTTTTTTTCATGTTTTGTAATTTATTTATATTATCTAAATGTTAGTGTTAATTGTTAGATATCAATTGTAATTTCTTATTAAGAATATATTTGATGACTTGATAATTTATTAATAATTAAAAAAAATTTATCATACGTGTGATTATTATTTTTAATGTTTTATTAATATATTTTCTGTGAGTATATACTTATCACTAGATGTTCATGAGTTACATTATTTGAACATAATAATTTGACATAATTAATATTAAAAATAATCTTGATAAATTTTAAACCTTAATCATCTTACATCTAGTAGAAACCAAATTTATTTTACTTAATTTTACATTTAAATTAATTTTTATTTTCTTTTAATCATTTAATATTTTTCTTTTGTTTATTTGTTTCTTTAAATATTCTTTTAATTTGAATCACTCATTTCGACCACCTGTTGAACAAATTAGCATAAACTAAAACTTTTGTCGGTTCAGTCTCTAATTCAATTATTAAAACATTAACATAGATTCACAGCTTCATAACTTGCAGTTTTTTCATGAATCCATCATCTGGTTATGAAGCGTATGCCGGAGGTGCATTCTAAATCTTGATTAATTTTCAATAGTATTTACCTGTCAAGTTTCACTCATGCTTGCTTGGTGAAAACTGGTAGTTACTAACTTTTTTTTATTACCATATTATCACTTGTTTTTCTTTTTCTTTTTCATTTTTTAGGATGTCCTTTACTACGTAATTAAGTAAAACTAGTAATTTATTGCCATTTTTATACTTATATAAATTTCTAATTGACAATTATAATAATTAGTTTTATATATAAATAAAATTACGTAAGCTCTTCTTTGTATAAAGCTGGCTCAATGACAGTTAATGCATCCAAGCTAGGTATAAATCAATGTTATTTAACTTAACTCGAATTGGCTGGTTGGACCGGCTAGCCAGTCCTTTGTTGGATCAGTTGTATAATCAATCTGTTCAAAGCTGGATGACTCAGGCGAATTTTATATTACTCATATGACTCAGTCTATCTTAGTTGAACCAGCCGAGCACTGAAATTATGTAAAAAATGCCATTGAATCCGGCCAGCCATATAGCTTCAACAAACCGAGCTTCGTTTCTGCAAGGAACTTCACACCAGATGGAAACCATGCCTTTTTTTAATTGGGTTGTTGTGTTTATCTGCGTTGCTGTCCAACACAAATGGTTGTCGCTTGAAATCACCATCAGTTTCAATCAATAAAGTACGCGCTGGACAAGAAGTTGAATGGTGGGCTTTTCAATCTCTTGTTGGCATCTTGGTTCTTCGATTTTGAACATAAAGAGCCAAACAGATAAGGATATACTCCGTGTAATGGATAATGTATTGTCAAAGTTAGGGATGCCAATGGGGCGGGGCGGGGGCGGATAGTGCTTCCCGTCCTATTTAAATCCGTCTCATGACGGTGATCTTTTATGATTAACTACGGGTAATGCGGGGGTATTTCGGATCCATGAAGTAAATAATAATTTAAAATAAAATTTTAAAAATTATAAAAAAAAACATAAAAAAATAAATTTTAACACCATATACTATAACTTTATTCAATAATTTAAAATTCTTACAAAATTAAAAGAATATTATAAATAACAAACTAAATTCAATTATATTTTGTAATAATCAATTCACATAAATAACTATTACATAAATAATATATATTTTTTAACAAGTTTTATCATTATGGACTCATTTAATAAAAAAATCATTTCAAAATAATAAAAAGATATGTATTTTTATCTCATCTCAAAGTAAAAAGAAAAAAATAATATATTATACATATTAGATGAAAAAATATCTTAACTTGAGTTTATGCGATGGTATTCGCCAGAAATACGTGTATATAATCCCGCCCGCCCCATTTATTAAACGATCATCCCCCCGCCCCATATCATGGTGTCTCCGCATGGATCTCATGCGGTGCGGAGATAATTTTGCCATCCCTAGTCAAAGTGTCTCGTGGGAGAGCCGTATCATTATTTTTTTTATATTTTTATTTTTACTTACTTGGATTTTTTTAATAGCCTTATGCCCTTATCATGATTTTGTTTTGCTGCACACTTAACTCGTGCATGATTTCAAATAAAAATGAAAAGCAAAAACCAAAAACTAAAATAATCAATTAGACAATTTTATCATGGTTTTAATTAGTAATAGTTTTCACATGAAATTCATTATTTTTATGATTGAAAATTTGTGAATTTTAATTAGTTTTAAACTTGAATCATATTTTAAATAATTTTCTATTATTTTCTTATCTACTTTTCATGTTTTAGTTTTTTTTTTTGGCAAACCATGTTTTAGTAAATATTTATATTTTTATTTTTATGTGGTTCCACTAATAATTCACTGATTAAAATAGTGATCCAAAGACTTAGTACCACTTTTGATTTGATTACCGATTCAAGTTTTATAATTATGATATGAATTACATAGCACACTTATTAGGAACAAAGATTCTGCTCTAAATTATAATATTCGGTATGTGCAATTGTATACTAGGCAAATAATTACGAGCTTGAATATTTTTCAAGAGCTTATGATTTTGAACTTTTTCCAACAAATTTGTAACCCTACATTTGTGAAAATAGATATTTTTTTGCCAATTTTATATTTAAATAAAGTAATCTGGATCATCCTGACCCAGTTCTCATATGATCATTAGTAAGTTCAACTTATCTCCGCAGTTGATCGAACTTGGGGGTTGTGGACCGTCTTAACCTATTTTTCTTCTTGCCATTCGTAAGTTCGACTCATCTTCATAGATGATCGAGCTAGGAAGTTGTGGATCATGCCGGACCTCATAATAGGCCTGCCATAACTTAAGCAGACCTCAATAGACTGAGCATACAAGCCCAACGTCTATGCTAGGTAGGCCTATGATAAACCTGGGAAAGTCTAGGTCAACCCGATCAACGTCTCGCTCCAAGTTAGTGATCTGCTTATCACGTGCTTAATATGAGTCACCAACGGTCCTTGATCGTTCGGCGCCATCATAATCAACAGTTGGAAACGGTTTCGTGCCATAAAAACTGAACATAACGTAATCCTAATGATCAAAGTTCTGAATATCCTGAACGGAAGGAATCCGATTGATTAATCCTCAAACTTCTATAATAGCTAGTCTGATAATCTAGGTCGGGCATGTTCCATCTTTTACCCAGACACTCAGCCTAGCCTACTTTGCATACTTTGCGATCATTCTTCTGACCTGCCTAAGTACCTTTGATTTGTTGTTGCCTCCTCGTAGGTAGGGATGGAAACAGGCCAGGCCAGGCCAGACTTCACCCTAAATAGGCCAGGCTTGTGTTACAAATATTTGGCCTGAGCCTGGCCTGTTACCTGTCAAAGGCCTTTTTTTGGGCTGGCCCACGACATTTAAGAAGCCTCGACTGACTGAAGCTGTTTAGAAGCTGGGTTTATATTAAGGCCTCTAAATAGGCCAACAGACAAGACCTTCATATAGGCCTCAAATAGGCCTAAGCCTTTAAACAGGCCTTAAAAGGCCATTGAAAAATAAAATAAAATATAATTTTATAAATAAATATAAACAGTCCGGCCTAATAGGCCTAACAGGCTTTGCTTGAGAGGCCAGACCTAGCCTACTAAATAAAACAGGCTTTTAAAAAGGCCTGAGCCTGACTCATTTTCTAAACAGGCCAGGCCTAAAACGTGAACGAGAGCCACAGTCTCGACAGGTACATTGGCTATTTCCATCCCTACTCGTAGGTCTTCAATAAGAATCCTTTCTGCCTATTGATCTCTACCAACCTAGGACCTGATCAATATCCCGAACAAAACCAATAAACATCCCAGATGAATCTCATTCCAGATCTAACCAAATATATGTAATTGAATGGGTCCTACTTTGGTGGAGGATCCCATCCACAAAGTAGGACCCATTTTAAACTTATCTTCTCTGTGCTCAGTATTTTTGGAACGTGTAGCAGAATCCATAAATTAAGTATTATAATTGTCAATTATAAATTTAGATAGGTATAGGAGTAGGAGTAGGACTAGGGATGGCAAAAATATCCTTGTCTATGAGTATCCACCGAGATTACCCGTGATAGAACAGGAGATGGGTATCTATTTAATAAATGGGGGCGGGGTGGGAATCATACCCAGTAGGCACCTGCAAATCTGTGAAATATATTGTCATTTAATATACTATATGTATTATCATTTTTTTCCTCTCTTACTTTGAGATAAGATGAAAATATTTTTTCTTATTATATTACAATGAATCTTTTTAATGAATGAAATGAAAAAAAAAATGGTCAAAAAGTTGTACATCATCCACGCAATAATTATTTATGTATATTGATTATTACAAAATATAATTGAATTTAATATATTATTTGGTCTTTTAACTTTGTAAGAATCTTAAATTATTCAACAAAGTTATGATATGTGATGTTAAATAAAGTTTATTTTACCAACTTGCATTGGTAAAATGGTAATAGGCTTGGGCACCTTAAAAATGTGGTCAGAGATTCGATTCATGTCTCATGTGTATGGAGAAAAACTTAGTTGGGAGTGATCGCCCTCTTCGGAGCCAACAGTACCACGGCAGATTAGTCTTTCACCTTCCAAGCGGAAGGATACTGTGGGAAAAAACTAAAAAAAAATAAAGTTCATTTTATCTATATTTTTATTTTTAAAATTTTTAAATTATTAAATATCCGCAAAAATTTATTGGGGATTATAAATAGATACTTACAATGGGGACGGGATGGGGGCAAAGGAAGCACCCCACCCCCTTGACATTCCTAAGTAGGAGTAGCAAGAGCCTTTTGGTTCAACCATTTAATAAATTATATTTAAAAATGCATAATTAAAAAAGAGTGGTAACAAACAAATAGAAGTAATAATGGACACTTTTCTTTTTTAATGATATTATAATTGTCTATTCACACTCCTTACTAAACAACTTATTATAATTATAATTTCTTGAATTACTCTCACCTAAATACTTTCCTTTAACTAAGCATATTAATCTTTATCTATTTACTCCACAATATTAATTATTTATATTTTTACTTATATATTCAAACTCTTACTATTATTTAAATTTGTTTTTATTAATTTTCTTTCTCATGACACCTTGTATACTTAAAAGCCATAGCAACATGTGATGTTAATTTTTATCGTTTGAAACATCACTAACAAGACTGTGTTGAATCAATAATAATATAGTTTTCTAGGGATATGAAATATATCATGTTAATCCTTCAGTTATCTTTTGTAAAATATAATTATTATCAAATTATATTTTTAGGAATAAAAAATGCTTCTTAAATGTTTTTTTTTCCTTTCAATTTAACTTTGTATTGGTTCTATTCATGTATCCTGAAATATTTTAGCATACACTTTTTTTAACTGTATTTTAGCATACAATTATATCACAACAGACTACTTTTTTTCATATATATAAAAGAAAATCACCTCTTGCTGTGTTCAGGATAAAAATTCTTATTGTTTGTTTATTGTTCTTGATAAATTTTTGCTGTATTAGTTGTGGCTACAATAGCACGAAAACTAAACAAGTGCTCACATACTGAAAGATGAATAAGATAAGAAAGCAAATGAAAAGAAAAAAAAATAACATGCCGGAAGAAAGCAATGAAGAGTTAGGTTAAAAAATAGAAAAGTGAATAGTTTTGGTGTACAAAAAATATAAGTCATTAAGATTTTCTAGGAGTGTGCATAAATAAATAGTAATATAATTAATTAAGACTTAATTTGAAAAGGTTATTAAGGTAAAAGTAATTTAAAAATTACAATTATAAGTTACTAGTGAAAAATATTATAAATAATTGAGAGTGTCAAAGCCTCATTCTTAAAAGAATAACTTTTGATATAATTATTATGAGAATAAAAAAAATTAGTATCATAACAATATATGATTGAATAATAATATAAAATTTTACACTAATAATTTATTAAAATTAAATTAAAAAATGTGAAAAAATAAAACAAAAGTGATATTGGTTTCGATTTTATGAAAGAGGATGGATGATTGGGCTTCCAAGAGTGCCCCACGCCCTTCACGTTTATTTACATCCTTAAATAAATAAAAATAAATATATTTTTTTAAGAAGAAAAAGACAAGTAAAGTCTTCGACAAATTTAAGGGGAGGGTTAACGCCTCCCTATTGTGACATGAGGCCCCGCACCCGGTTGCACTTACGTGGGGGAGAAAGAAAGCCAGTGATGTACAAAAATATAAAATTAAGAATTTGAATATTTAGTTTGAGCTTTTTTTTTTTTGTTGAACTAATTTAATGTCAGCACAATTAAAATAATACTTTTTTAACATTTTAAAATAATTCAAATTAAATGTACAAGAAAATAATTTAAATTAAAAGTTATATATGGGTGTGTGTGAAAGAAAGAGAGAGAGAGAGAGAGAGAGAGTTCTTTTTTGGGTTAAATTTTTTAAATTAAGTTGATATAATGTTTTATAATTCCATAACTAAAAAATGTTGACTTGTTTAGAGGCTTCCTAACTATTCACACACATAAGGCCTTTTGCATACATCGCACGTTTGGATAATGGATTTTTAAGAAGTGTCGTGGTGAACTTATTTTCACATACATCGCACGTTATATTTTTTAAACTAAGTTGATATAATGTTTTATAATTCCATAACTAAAAATTGTTGAGTTGTTTAGAGGCTTCCTAATGGTTAAAAACAGAAATAGATAAATAAATATTGATAAATTTATATATATTTCTAAATGAATATATATAAGAGAATTAGCTTCTATTTGAATAAGAAGGTTGTTGTGTAGAAAAAAAAATAAAATATAATTATATACTAAATCAATTAATTATATACTAAATCAACTACAATCTTTTTTAAAATCAATTGTGATCAATCATAATCTCAATTATAATTAATCACGTTAACATCCTTCCTGAAACTCAAGTGGGTATAGAAGAAACAACTTGAGTTTAAAAATTAGAGTGTAGAATTGGCTAGGATGATAATTAAGTCTGGAGTTTAAGGTCTAGAGTATGAGACAGAATCTGAAACGGAGTCATGTCATCAAAACGAAGTCTGTAATCTAGGATGGAGTCTAAAATAGAGTCCTGTCATTAGAACGAAGTCTGACATTAGAATGAAGTCTGCTACAAGGTCTAGAGCAGTGTTTAAACAGAGTGGACAACGAAAAAAGTTTAGGTTTGATGTAATTAGTAACGATTTTAACAAGTTCCACGATTTCTATATAGCGAAAAGGAAAAACTATCCTCAAAGTAGATATCATATCTCTGATACTATGTTAAAAATAGAAACAAGAAGATAAATATTAATTAAATTTATATATATTTCTGAATGAATATATACATTAAGATTAGTCTCTATTTATAGAAGAAAGTTATTGTACAGAAAACAAAATTAATAAAATAAAATTATGTACTAAATTAATCTAATTATGTGCTAAATCAATTATAATTATCTCTAAAATTAATTACGCATAATCAATCATAATCTCAATTATAATTAATCACATTAACATTATATATTTACAGTTTCACACACATAAGGTCTTTTTGCAGACATCGCACGTTTTGGATAATGAATTTTTGAAGGAGTGTCGTGGTGAATAGGGCATTCGGCGTCCAACACGTGCACTTAGGTTTAGCTACTATAAATAGGCATCGAACTTCCTCAAAAATCACCACATTCAACTACTTCATCCATTTTGTCTTTAAACCCCTATCCACATATATAGTAATTCAGTCATCTCATCCTTTTTTTGTTCTGAAAATCCATTCCTAGCTATGGTTTACGACCCTGGTTTTTTCTTGTCGTACCTTCAAGGCTTTTGGCCTTATTTGCTTATTATACTTTCTGGCTTTACGATTATCAAAGCCCTAAGTTCTCACTTGATTGAGAAACTCAGGAAACCCAAACTCCCCCCAGGTCCCAATCCATGGCCTGTAGTTGGTAACCTTCCTGAAATGCTTTCAAACAAGCCTGCATTTCGGTGGATACACAAGCTTATGAATGAAATGAACACCGAAATCGCATGTATCCGCCTAGGAAATGTTCATGTAATTCCAGTGACTTGCCCCACCATTGCCCGTGAATTCTTGAGAAAACATGATGCTGCTTTTGCATCAAGACCAATAAGCATGTCCACTGAACTTGTCACTTGTGGATATTTGACGACAGCTCTTGTACCCTTTGGGGAACAATGGAAGAAAATGAAGAAAATTATTATCAACGATTTGTTCTCACCCCTCAAGCATCAATGGCTTCAAGACAAAAGGATGCAAGAAGCTGATAACCTTATGTTTTACGTCTACAACAAATGCAAAAATGTGAACGATTGTGGCCTTGTGAATGTTAGGACTGCTGCACAGCAATATTGTGGTAACGTGATCAGAAAACTTACTTTTAATACTAGGTACTTTGGAAAGGGTGCGAATGATGGAGGGCCTGGTTTTGAGGAAGAAGAACATGTACATGCCACTTTCACATTGCTTAAGTACATTTATGCCTTTTGTGTTTCTGATTATATTCCATGCTTGAGGGGACTTGACTTGGATGGTCATGAGAATAAGGTGAAGAAGGCAATGAGGATCATGAAGAAATATCATGATCCCATCATTGAAGATAGAATCAAACAATGGAATGATGGATCAAAAATCGATGGAGAGGACTTGCTTGATATTATGATCTCACTAAAAGATGTCAATAATAACCCATTATTGACAACGGAGGAAATCAAGGCGCAAATTATAGTAATACTACACTTCTTTTTTTCCATTTCTGTCTCACATGCATTATTAGCATTAATTCTGATTTTCTTATCATATTTTTTCTTACATTATTTCTTATACAACTTTTTATACAATTGATTACATTATTTTTTTCATTACTTTATTTTATTTAATCACAACTATTAAAAATAAAAATAATAAAAAATAAAAAATAATATAATACCATCATTTTCCTATTAGCACTTGGTATACTTTTGGTGAATCCGTATTTGCCTTTTACGGTTATGCTCCAACAACTAATGCCTTTTAATTATGCTATACCACTTTTTTTTTTTTAAATATTCTACTTCAATCAGCTTTGAATCTTGGAGTAATGCTATTTATATACTATTTTTTATATCATTTTTACACTATTTTTTATATATAATAAAATAACACAAACATATTTTCAGAACACATTATTTTTCTTTCTTTTTTTCCCAATAAAATAGGTGTAATAAAGAAATATAAAAAAATAGTGTACAAGAATGATTTTCATTAATTTTATTTTCCTCAATGTGCCAGTACTTATGCAAAGCCCACCTTTTTCATTTTGGTCTTTAACATTTTTTATTCATGAATAGTTCACAAGACTACTTACTGGGGTCTTACTTTGACGAAACTTGTTTGGTGTTTATTTATTTATTTATTTGTTTTCAAGATTTTTGTTATTTTTATTTATTATTTTAAAGTTTTATGATTTATTTTTTTATTCAAATTTATATTATTATTACTTGTCATACTTTTAAAATAATATTTATTTGACCAAAATTTCTGTAAGTGCTTTTGGATTTGAGGTGACTACAACTACCGTCCATAAATATGTTCCATTATTTTCCTATTTGATTTTTTTTTAAAAAAAATTGAACATTGAAAAAACATAATTAAGATTAAACTTCAAACATGCAATCTTTACTAAAAAATTGATTGGTTCATTTTGTTTTTTTGAATTTGAAGCTGATCATATTATGTTATTTTTGCAGGTTTAATTATTTTTTTTAAATAGTCTTTTAAGTACACGTTTTATACAGGCACCTCTGCATATTGATATTTGTAGTATTTAAAAAATCAAAGTTCTAAATTATATTGAAATTAATATGATGTTAAGTGATAAATTGAAATTATTAAAAGCAATAAGTTCAAGCATAGAAATAAAGTCTTTTTACAAGTTACATTTAAATAGCCTTAGAGATTTATATGACATGAAATTGATAAAAAATTATTTAAAGTAGTTTATGCGCTATATTACATAAATAAAAATATATATAATTTGGTGTATGACATAAAGAGATGGTATCAACTTCTCCTAAGCAAAAATTATTTGAAAATTTAATCATTCAAAGGCACACAAATTTTCAGAAGTAAGAAATCATATATTAAAAACTTGTAAAATTTAAGTTCTGTTGTTTTATATTTTATTATTATTGTGTTCTCCAAATTACATAGTGAACATTAGGAGTGTAAATGAGTCAAGTCAAACTTCACTTGAAACTCATGTTTGACTTGTAAAAAATAAGTTGCTCAAACTTTGCTTTATTTATTTAAATAAGTCAAATTTAAAACTTGAGTTTGATTTATTTTAAAATATGAAAGTTTGCATTTGACTCATTTAACTCATTTATGACTTAATTATTTCTTTTTTTTATCAAATCTTTTCTTAAAATATTTTTAATTTTTTAAATTTATTAAACTAATAATTAGTAAATATCTTTATAGTAAAAGATGAATTAAAAATAAAAATAAAGACTTTTTTATTCATAATTCATTGCATAAAATTAAAAAAATTGTAGTTTTCCATCGTTACAAAAAGAAATTTCAAAATAGACTTTAACACTTAAAAATGTTCAACATATTTCTATAGTGAAATAATCTTCTTCCTTTGTATACAGAGATAGAATTTGTTGACAATTGTATATACTTATTGTTAATATTTTATAAATATTTATTAAGATAAATAACTTCAACAATTCAATAATTTTTAGTTTTTTATTAACTATAATAATTTCTACCTACATTATATTAATATATATATATATAAAAAGTTAATTGCATGAGCTTTTAATGTAAGTCTATAAAACTTAAGTTTGATTTATTTATAAATTTGAGCTTAAATTAAAACTTGATTTTATTTGTTTAGTTAAACAAACAAACTTAATCGAGTATTTAACGAGTTGAGTTCAAATAATTCACTGGCTAAACTCATTTATACCCCTAGGAAACACTGTTTTCGTTCACTAAGATTGGCATTGCAAGACGCAGCACGTTGCAACTTCTGAAAAAAGAATTATAAACCCAGCGAGTTGATATATTACCAACCTGTATATATATTTAACTACTACAATAAAAATCAAACTTCTTGTAGGAATTGATGATTGAAGTGGTGGACAATCCATCAAATGCAGTTGAATGGGCACTTGCAGAAATGATAAATCAGCCTGAGTTGCTTCAACAAGCCACAGAAGAATTGGACAATGTGGTAGGAAAACAAAGGTTGGTCCAGGAATCAGATATTCCTAAGCTCAACTTTGTGAAGGCTTGTGCAAGAGAAGCTTTTCGCCTTCATCCCATTGTGCCTTTTAATGTTCCCCATGTCTCTATGAACGACACAATGGTCGCCAATTACTTGATTCCAAAGGGTAGTCACATATTGCTAAGCAGGAAAGGTCTCGGGAGAAACCCAAAAGTTTGGAATGAGCCACACAAGTTCAAACCAAAACGCCACCTCAAGAGTGATGGGTCTGACTCTGAGGTGGTATTGACAGAGCCAGATTTGAGGTTCATATCATTTAGCACAGGAAGGCGTAGTTGTCCTGGAGTCATGCTTGGCACCACAGTGACTGTAATGCTATTGGCTAGGTTGCTCCATGGCTTCACTTGGAGTGCACCTCCCAATGTATCAACCATCAACCTTGCCGAGTCCAACGGTGATATGCTTCTTGCTGAGCCACTTGTGGCACTAGCAAAGCCAAGATTAGCAGCAGAGCTGTATCCATAAATTTTAAGTCAAGATTTACGATCATAAATAATTGTATTTGAGTTTGAATGTTTATAATTACTTGAGTTCAATTGAGAATGTACTACAATAAATGTATTTGAGAATTTCTTATGGCCAGTAAAGTAGTTAAATTAAAGGTAATGTTGCATGTTCAAAAGTTAATAAAATACAAATTACATATGTTCTTGTGTTCTGTTCAATTTATTTCTAAATTTGTGTAGAATAATATGTGGCATAACTTGCAAATAAGTCACGCGCGCTAGATAAATGAACAGTATGAAATTTTTGCTTGCAAATTCATTTAGCGACTCTTGTAGTTGTAGAGCTTTAGAAGACGGATTCTCTGCTAAATGATGATACTCTTTACAATACTTCATTGAGTTATTTACAAGATTTCAGTTAAATTTCTAAAAAAAATTCAATTTTCTTCAATCTTGTGTATCGATAGGTAACAATATTTTCCTTAAATTAATGGCCTATTTCATGGCCAATTATCTATTTTTCATAAGCGTAGTGTTGTACCACAAGCTACTTGGTTATTGACGAACACCATCAAGTGTTAGTACCCAAACAAGACTCTGCCAATGTTGGATGATTTTGAAATCTGCATGACTTTATCGATATGCATATGCTATTCGTGCACATCCCATATGAAATATCTATTTTGGTGAACCCACGGGAAAGAGATACACTGTGTATCTTTTTCGGTGGAAGTCTCAGTGCTTGTTTTTAACTTTTCTTCTTTCTTTTTTTTATTGTTTGGTACAGTGGAAATGAAAAAAAGCAAAGGAAACTAATGGAGCAAATGAGTAACGCCTAAGGCATCACCAAGCAGCAAGGTGGAGAGTCCAGTACCTGGAGGACTATCCCAGGTAACAACTTTATCCATGGAAGAAGCTCCAAGCTTGGTAAAAAAATCAGCACATGCATTGGTTTCTCTGAAGATGTGGGGTATATGCAACTCCCAGTCTTTCTCCAAAAGACACCTAATATCAGAAATCACCACACCATATTGATGGAATTTTGGGTTATCACCTGAAGTGATGAGCCTCACTGCTTCAAGCGAATCAGACTCGCAGCAAATTCTTCCATAACCACGGTTCCACGCCTCAATAAGACCATGCCGGATAGCAAGGTGGATTGGCACCTCCCTAACATAGCAAGAAAACCCAGCAACCCAATGGCCATAACAGTCACGGAATAAACCACCGAAACCAGCCTTCAAAGGGGGAGATAAACAGCTACCGTCAACATTAAGCTTCATAACACCAACACTTGGATAACTCCAGCGAACCTCAGTGGGCAAATTAACAGCAGCAAGATGAGAGGACTCCAAAACGTTCATGTCCAAGCAGAGCTGTTGTATGTTGAGTAAAACCTTGTGGATAGACCACTTAATTATCAGCATTCAGAACATGATTATTTCTCCAACGCCAAATCCACCAAATAGAAGCCAGAAAGAGACGAGACTGGATCCCCTAAGAATGTTCACGAACCCAAGTTTCAATATCCTATTGGAAGAAAGGAGCTTGAAAGCTCGAAACTAGAGCTCTTTGGCATGAGGACAGTCTCGCAGACAGTAAATGGCATCCTCAACCTGAGAAGAACACCTGCAACAGCAAGGTGAATGAGATATTCCCCGTTGAAAATGAAAAGAATTTGTAGGGATTGCCCTCATGGAGAACAAGCCAAACAAGGTATCTAATTTTCTCAGGGGCATCAAGACGCCAAACCCACATCCAATCTCTATTTCCCTCCCAAGAACAAGTCCTTTGAATAAACCACTTATAACCCCTAGAGGCCGAATATACAATAGAACAATGACCTTTCCAAATCTAGCTAACTCGTATATCGGTGCTTGTTTAAGGAATCATATAAATATATATACTAAGTCATTCTAAATGTAATGGTTTTTGGTTTTAGCCTCTTATTTTTAAAATTTTAAGAACGAGTCCTTCAAAAAAATATTTTCCTTCTCATATGATCCTTTTGTTATATCTATTAGAAGTTAATTAAAAATTTTTAGGTGTCATTAGTTAATTCCACAAATTCAGGCACTACACTAATTAGGAATTATTTCCATAAATTAATATGGCACTATATATTTACTCTAAACTTATGACTTTCTAGTTCTTTACTATTACAATCCTAGAATTACTATATAAACGGTGGCTGCATGTGTTCATTATAAGCAGAATTCAAATCTAAGAATACCTATATATCAATTTCCTCCACTCTTTCTTCTGATGTCCTTTTGCTCAAGAACCTTAAAATTAGACCAGAATTTTCTAATAGTGGTATTAAATAAGGTTATTTGATCCCACCTTTGTTTAGAACCCCATGGCCTCACCTTCAAACATCAATACCCTCTTTCAATATTCACCAAGCCAAGTTCCCATCTTTGATGGTGAATATTATGACTATTGAAGTGACCAAATGAAAACTTACTTCATTTCCCAAGATCTTTGGGATTTTGTAGAAGAATGTTATCAAGAACACCCACGACTAATGGCATTGCAAGGAAATCAATTGAAGCAGTACAAAGAAATCGTGAAGAGAGATGCAAGTGCTCTTCATTACATTCAACAAGGTTTGAGCAAAGGAATTTATCCAAGAATTCTTGGCATTAAAAAGGCAAAAGAAGCTTGGAATATATATTTATGCATAATGAGTTCAAAGTCACGGAGAAAGTCATTTCTATCAAATTGTAGAACCTTTGGAGGGATTTTGACCAGTTGTCTATGAAAGAAATTGAAAAGTTATGTGATTTCTCTACTAGAGTGGCTAAGATAGTTAATCAAATCAAAAGTTATGGAGATACTATTCAAGAAAAGAAGATTATTGAGAAATTGTCCTTAGAAGCTTTCCACAAAAATTTGATTATGTTGTTGTTGACCTAGAAGAATCCAAAGTTTTTTCTACATATACTATGCATGAATTGACAAAATCTCTTGAAGCACATGAGAAAAGAATGAGTAAATTTTTAGATCAGCCTTTGGAGCAAGCTTTAAAATCAAAGGTGAATTTTTCTAAAAAGAAAGATGCAGAGAAAAAGAAGTACAACAACAATCAGCCACAAAGGAGAGGAGGAAGATCTAGTAGAGGATATGGAAAAGGAAGATCAAACCAAAAAGGCCAAGAAACAATGACAATATCACTCCTCGATGCACCATTTGTAAATAAGAACAATCATGAAAGCAGTAATTATTGGTTTAGACAATGTACCAGCTATAGAAACTCATATCACAAGGTGATAGACTGCCCAATGAAGGAGAAGAATGAAGCTCATTTTTCAAAAAATATAGAAGGCACATCGGAGCATATTTTCTTTGTGTCTTCCATCTCAAAAGAAGAAAGAGTGGCATGTTGATAGTGGCTGCAACAGTCATATGACAGGAGCCAAGGAGAGCTTTGTCTCTTTGGATGACAAATTCAAATCTAAAGTGATGTTTAGAGAAGGAAAATATGTGAAAATAGAAGGCAAATGAGTAATTGTTGTCCAAACCAAGAGAGGTAACCCAAAACTTATAAAAGATGTACTTTATATTCCTTTATTATCTCAAAATCTCTTGAGTGTTGGCAAGCTTGTGCAAAAAGGCTATTAAATGAAGTGAAATTTGATGAAAAAGATTGCATGACAATTGATAAGAAACAAAACCAGTTGGTGGTTGAAATTCTAATGACCTCAAACAAGGTTTTTTCGCTGTCCATGAAGCAAGAAAGAGGTTTTTCTCTCAAAGTTCAAGAAGTGGACGAATCTTTGTTATGACATTATAGATATGGACACTTGAATTATCAAAGTTTGAAGTAGCGGTAACAAAAAGAGTTGGTGATTGGCCTTCCCTCAATAAACACCAGCCATAATGTATGTGAATGATGTATTTTATTATTTTAAAATTTTGACATGCATTTAATGACATTAGTATTACACTACAAGAAATCAGGAAATTAGAGAGGGAAATTTCCTTCGTTAATCCCTTCCTAATCTCTCGTTAATTAAATTAGCGAGGGATTAGAGAGGGATTAGCGAGGGATAAGTTACTCGCTTTTTTTCCATCGCTAATTAGCGAGGGAAAGAATTCCCTCTCTAATCTGTCTCAAGAAAATTCATTTCCCTCGCTAATCCCTCTCTAATCCCTCGCTAATATGCTACATTATTCCGTCGTTATTCTGCGAGGGAAATTCCCTCGCTATTGCTTCGCTGTCAATTTCCTCGCTTTTCCTCGCTATTCCCTTTCTAATATGTCCCTCTCTAATACCTCACTAAATTCCTCGCTAATCCCTCTCTAACATTCCCTCTCTGTTCCCTCGCTATTCCCTGTCTAATATTACCCTATCTATTTCCTCGCTATTCCCTTGCTAATTTCCCTCGCTAATCCCTCTCTAACATGATATACCATATTTGTAAATTTCCCTCGCTATTCCCTCGCTAACCATATTCGTCGCTATTCTCTCGCTAATGCCTCGCTAATCCGTCAGTAGTCAGGTACTTTTTTTTTAATAACCTATATATATATTATTACTTTCCCAAAACCTGCGTTTCAAACAACAGCAAACAGAAGCAAACAGAAATCCAACACCAAACAATCAAATAATTGTAAACTGCTACAACAAAAAACTTGTACAAATAATCTAATAATATAGTTAAAAATTATTACACAAATAATCAATCAATATAATTGAAAGTTATACAAAGTAGACAATAAGAAAAATGGTAATCAGTCTAAGTCATCGTCTTCCTTTTCCTCTTCCTCTCGACCCTCCCTACCTAAACCTTGTGATAGTGGTTGTGGAGCAACATTTGTTGATCTGATCGTAGATAGGAACGATTGGAAGGGTGCCAACATAGGGACAAGTTGACTCTGGACAAACGAAGTCATTGCTGCTGCCACTGCTGTATTTACAGCTTCAGATATGTCCTGTGTCAATGGTGTAGAGCGGGAAAGACCTGCAACTGAGGAGGATGAAGCTTGCATGGTGTTATTACCAATGTGCAAGCTGTTACCTATGCCATGCACACGTCCCTTCTTGTTGGGACCCGCCGCATCTAACTAGACCTCCGGGTCAACTATAGGGTGAGAGGAAGAGTTTTCTCCATATTTTTCTGTCATTGCGGTGTCATATGACTCCTAAAAATAACAAAACAAGAAAATATTAACAAAAAAATAAATAAGCTAAAATATATATGACTTTTGAATAAGAACATGACACCTACAATGAAATTCCTTGAGCGCTCAGAAACATAGCTTCCATCTTTCTTCTTATGAACTTTTGCATACAGATCTCTGTAAGAAACTAGATGCTTTAACTCTGCCTCCTGTAATCCCATATGGAAGAATATTATATAATAAACACATATCAAAAGTAAGGCAATCCCTCTAAAATACTATGTCATACTCAAGATAGGCAAATAACTCAAGTAATTACAACATGTTAATACACAAATGCTTATCATTAAAACTTTAAATGAGGAAGTTATATTACCATCTTGCTCTTGTGTTGACCAAAGCTTATCGACCCGCCGGTATGCTTCAAGGCATCAGGCATGGTTGCCCTGTTCCTCCGGGCAGCTGCAGACCTCGTCAGCCATTTATCTGTCAGCTAAATGTTGACTAGGTCATCCCACACTTCCGTCCTCATTCCTCTGGGCCCATGGCCCTTAACATCAGCCAAGTTGTTTGAATTTGCCTTCTCAAAGGCCTTATCTCGTGTTTTGTTCAAATGGTCTGGATAACAGTCCAAGATAGTCCGTTCCCAGATAGTTCTCGTCATGCCGCGATCAGCATCAAATGTGAACCGATGCTTAGCCTACACAAATGATATGTATGTATATTTATTTTTCAATAAGCGTATAATATATAATTCTATAAACACAATTACTTACCATGAAGTCGGTAAATAGTATTTCCTTCATCTCAGCTGGATAACCTCGCCACGTACTAGCTGGAACAGGCATCCGTGTCATGACATTGTACATAATGTCACGTGTCACCCTCGACGGGAGAAACCTCCTCCTGTAAGTACAAGAAGATAATGTTGGTAATCTAAAAGTAAGTATATGTAATAAAAGGTGATATATCACTATTACTTACGGTTCAGGGACAGGCGCCACATATATAAGTTCCCTGCTATCTGTTTCTACATTGGATTCTCCACATGAAGGTGCCACATTCGGGCCGCTAGTGGGTGGGTTAGCAGAAGGTGGCATAGAAATCGCTGGGTCAATAAAGGGTGGGACAGAAGCTGATGCGCCTATGGTCAATGGAGTAGACGCTGGTAGGCCTGCACTGGTCGATGGGCCAATAGCTGAAGTTGCACCTAACATAATTATACATAAACAAAAAAATACATGTATATTACATTTATATAAACCACGAGTTAACAATAATTAAAATGAAACATCCTACAGGTATATACCTGGAGAGGGCTGAGAATGTTGTAGTGGTGGAGAATCATGGGCAGATGAAATATTACGGCCTCTCCCACAACCGCGTCCAGCACCTCTACCTCGAATAGTCATGATCAATATCTGCATAAAGAAACATAATGACACATGAGGAATTAAGAAACTATATGTTAATAAAAATAGACGTTGGAGAATAATGATATTCTAGTGTAAATACCATGAACGAAATTTATTGAACAAGCTTCAATTTTAACTACTTGAGTCTGAAGCAAAAGATTCGTCATCTTCATCTGAGAATTCATTAATTTCATTATTTTCATTGTCATCAATGAACTCATCATCACCTAGAACGTCCGTTGGATAATGTATATCACGTATGTTCACTTCTTCTATTTGGGCATGTGTATCAAACAATGAGAATGCTTCATCATCTATGGCAGGATTGTGTGTTCCAAGGGATCCATCATCTTGGTAATAATCAGTGGCAGTTAGGTCATTCAATTCATCACCTTCATCATTCAATGTCTCAACCACGAAGAGTTTTACTCTGACCTTGCAAGCTGCCCACCATTCACCATTAGCTCTATTCCCACTTTGTGGATATCTTGTATAGTACACTTGTTGTGCTTGTTCGGCTAAAACGAATGACTCATTTGAGAGAAGTCTTGATTTATGCTTGATGTCAACCAACCCATATCTCTCATCAACGTTGACTCCATTTATCGGGTCAAACCAATGACATTTGATCAGAAATACTCTGTTATGATTTCCTACATATGATAATTCCAATATATCTTCAACGATGCCATAATAGTCGAAATCATTCTCACCATATATACTACCTCTAACACATACGTCACTATTCATGCTAGCTTTATTTTGTCCGTACACCTTAGTATAAAATCTATACCCATTAACCATTAAGCCACAGTAAGAAGTCATGGACTTGGATGGACCATAACTTATCTCTCGTATCATTTGATCCTCGACTTGGCCTATATTAACCTGTATCATTACATAGATGGTATATAGTTGTAACATCTAGCATAATGAACATTGAATTTAATATGATAGATCACAATTATGGATAAAATGACTCACTAGATGTTTTAACCACCTACTAAAGTCCTTATCTTGAACTTCCAATATTTGATCATCAGTGATATTGGGATCTATTTCCCTTAACGAATCTTTGAATTGTCTAATCAATACATTAATTAATATGGAACTATAAATTAAGCACATTAATAACAAATTCATTAGATAGAGAGTAAACTTACTGGAGATAAGGTTCTACTTCTCCACAATTTACAAGCACATATGTCTCAGCAATCTGAAGTTCCACATCTGTCAGGAATCTATTTCAACCTCTTCCGATATGACGACATGGATGTTTAAAAATAGACAATTGTTCATTAATTATATCTTCCCCGCCGTCGTCATTCCGAGGAACTTGAGTGCGCCTGGTCTATAAGTAGGGATCAAAATACATGGAAGCAAAATTAGAAATTTCTTCTAAAATATACGCTTCACAAATAGATCCTTCAACTTTCGCCTTATTTCGGACCTTTCTTTTCAAGTACAGCATACACTTCTCAAAGGGGTACATCCACCTGTAATGCACTGGGCCTCCAACCTTAGCTTCATAAGGGAGATGCACAACTAGATGTTCCATCACGTCAAAGAATGTTGGAGAAAAAATCTTCTCTAACTTGCAAATTGTTTCATTGATAGAAAACTCTGCATTCTCCATGGTGAAAGCACAAATTTCAGTTGCACAAACTTCTTTAAAGAACAAGCTTAGTTCTGTTAACGGTCCCCATATAGGTTTTGGCAAGATATCACGAAATGCCAGAGGAATTAATCTTTGCATAAAAACATGACAATCGTGACTTTTCATTCTATATATCTTCCCGCCGTCTACATTGATGCAACGTGCGATATTCGACGCATACCCATCAGGAAATTTCAACTGTTTTATCCACTCACACACTATCCTTCTTTGATTGGCATCCAAGACATACGTCGCCTTTGATTTTTTACATTTGTCATTCTCAACTATTAGCTCCAAGGTAGGATGTTTGCATATCATCTTCAAATCTTCTCTTGCATTTGTATTGTTTTTTGTCTTGCCCTTTATGTCCATGACAGTGTTGAAGATATTGTCAAACACGTTCTTCTCGACATGCATAACATCTAAATTATGTCGTATTAGATTAGTGGACCAATAAAGCAATTCCCAGAATATGCTCTTCTTCACCCAATTGTGGTGTATACCAAAGCCATCTTATTTTTGTTTACCTGAATTCAAACCGAAAATGACTTCCTTAAGTTGAGTCACTCTATTCAAGACATCTGTCCCACTCAGCCGTTGCGGTGGATTGGATTTTTCCACTGTTGATCTCTTAAAAGAGTTTCGATCACAGCGAAATGGATGATCAAAAGGCAAAAATTGGCGATGACAATCAAACCAACAACATTTCCTACTGTGGTTCAACACAAATGACTTACTGTGATTCATACAAAGTGGACAAGAAAGTTTTCCATGAGTGCTCCACCCAGACAGCATTCCATAGGCTGGAAAGTCACTTATTGTCCACAACAAAGCCGCTTTCATATTGAAATTTTGCTTCTTCCAGACATCATAAGTTTGCACCCCATCATCCCACAATATCTTTGGATCGTCAATTAGAGGTCTAAGATAGACATCTAAACTTTTACCTGGTGACTTTGGTCCAGGAATTACAAGAGTGAGGAATATGTATTCCCTTCTCATACACATACTTAGAGGTAGATTGTACGGTGTGACAAAAACAGGCTAACATGAATATGGTGTAGCTGAACCGCTAAATGGATTAAAACCGTCTGTACACAGGTCAAGCCTAACATTTCGAGCGTCTAGCGCAAATGTAGAATGGGCATTATCAAATCGTTTCCAAGCCTCAGCATCAGCTGGATGCCTGATCACTGTTTCATCTTGACGCACTCCATCTGCATGCCAAGTCATATATTGTGCAGTGTTTTTGGACATAAACAGACGTTGGAGTCTTGGCATAATGGGAAAATATTGCAACACTAAATGCGGCACATCCTTCTCATTCGATGAACGTCCCGCCTTCGGTTTGAATCGTGGGTGTCCACATACTAAGCAAACTGAGTAGAGTCTCTTGTCACTGTATTCTTTTTAATACAACATGCACTGATTAAGACATGCATCTATCTTCTCATATCCTAATCCCAACTCATGAACCATTCTCTTTGATTTGTAGAAGTTTTCGGGTAACCTTTCAGGCTCTAGAAGCAATATGCTCTTAATTATGACAATCATTCTATCATAACAACTCTCACTCATGTTAAACTCCGAGTTCAAGTTCAAAAGTTGAGTTACAGCTGACAATTTCGTGTGCTTATGGCAACCATCCCATAAAGGTTCGACAGAGTCTCTGAGCAAGTCATAAAACTTCGCAGTTGACGGATTTGGATCCTCTTCTAAATCTTGAGCTTCTGGATTTAACCTATCACCTGCAACATCCATAACCATATCCACGTATGGATTCCTAGGATCCACTTCATCATCATCGACAATGGATGTTGAGTTGCTATCCCCCTATCTGTCCTCACCATGAATGGTCTAATTTACATAACCATCTACAAATCCATACTTATACAGATGTTGTTCTACCCCAAATACCTCCCTCCAAGCACGATTTTTACATCTAACACATAGATAAAGGATGTGATTTAATACATCAATAACTATCGGGTCTCCTTGAGTAACCCTAATGAAATCATCAACTCCATCCTTGAATTCTTCACTTACATAGTCAGTAGGATCATTTCTTCATGACATCCAACTTCGATCGGGTCTCATGATTGCTGAAATTGATTTAGCACATTAACACAATCCTTATATCCACATCTCCTTCTTAACATGGTATGACCCTTTCCCATTCGATAAGAAACATTTTCAACACTTGGTTAATAGTTATTCCTTAAATCTCATATTTTATACTTAATGAAATTTCGGCAGCATTTCCCATTGGTCTCCAAGTGTATGACTTGAACGCAGTGAGATCTACTGCGTTTAAGTATACACCCAGAGAACAAAAAGAAATATTGCAGACCAAAATTTCAACAAATATAACATATTAGATTTAAAGAATAACTATTAACCAAGTGAAGACAAAATTTCTTAACAAACTGTCCCACTTGGACAGTTCAAGATTCAATACAATGAGCAGTACCTTGAAAAGGTATGTGTACTCATTAATATAGAATCTCAAATAGGAAACTAAGGTTTTGATTAAACTTTTACTCGAATAAGAAAATAAAACTTTAAGCATATGTTAAAGCACAATCATGGAAAGTTAAATCAAACCAATATTCTTAACACATAATTCACTAGAAATTCATAACTTTTATTTTCAACATCCAAAATTTATGTCATATTTAGATAGTCCTAAATGTACTAGGATAGGAGACAAAAGCATTTCTTAAAGACAATTGGTTTTACAATTCCGTTGATGGAAGCCCTATATGCTAGTTACTATACTAACGAAGTTATGATTATTTTGATTCGTGAATTTCAGTCGCCTGAGGAAGAAATGAAGAAAATTGTTCTGAATGTGGTGAAGCAGTGTGTAATTACTTGAGGGTGTGGATAGTGATTATATTAGAAATGATATTCTCCCTGATTTTTTCAGAACGTCTAGGTTAGGAGGATGACTTTGGATCAAAGAAACTATAAGCAACTTGTGGAGACTACTGTAGAGATGGCAAACAAAGTTGGCATTGCCGATATTGGCAAACAAAGTTTATAGCACAAAGAAAGCTCAGCTGGTATTGGTCCAGTGAGTGAGTTTCCTGAGAGGTCTAACAATGACAGGTCATGGATTTTTCCCAATGTCCTTCGAATTTCACCAGAAAATTTATTGTTACCTAATCTTAGCCTCTCAAGGGAGGGTGAATTTCCCAGTTGGGGTGGAATTTCTCCATCAAAGGCATTGTTGGTAACATCAAAAGAAAGAAACGATCGAGAGCTACACAATGCAGCTATACTACCATTCAATCTATTTGAAAGATTCACTCTGGTCAAGTTTACTACATTTATCAATTGGTGAGGGAGGTTACCTTCAAGAGAATTGTTGTAGAGCATGAGCTGCTTGCAATACTTTGAGGAATCCAAAACTTGTAGGAATGCCACCTGAGAGCTGATTGTCTGCCAAATCCAAGATATTCAGTTTAATACAGTTACCCAGTGTGGCAGGAATCACACCCACAAGCTCATTTTGCCTAAGGTGAAGGAAATTCTAATCACACCCACAAGCTCATTCTAATCACACCCACAAGTTTCTACATTCTAATGTTATTAAATCCAATAAAATGTTTTGGGGTAGGGCTGAGAAGAGACTGAGGGAAGACCAAAGTCAGCATTGCAAAGCAGAAACATTTAATTTACTTTACTTTTAATTTCAACAAATTAGCCAGTGATCAGTGGGGATTAAACTTTAGAATAGCATTATGATCTGAGTATCTTTCTATGCTCATAGATTATTTCTCTACATGGAAAGTTTGGAAGGTTAGGAGGTGAAGGGTCATATTATGCAGCTTTTGTGCAGCATGCGGGAAATCTAGTAGCTGACATAGCCTTTGGAGGAGGTAACAGACAACACTCATTCTTTTAATCATTAAGATGCAGATTTATCAATAATCTCATTTATGGTATACATGTCATTGTTCTGGTGAAGTAAGTAATAATTGAGTTCTCATAAACAAAAAGAAAAATAGAAAGAAAAAAGTCAGAATACTTTTAGCGAAATTCAAATTCCAAATGCCAATGACCTTGTAGCTCAATTGGTACTTGCAATTCTAATGTACCAAAAATTAGAGCTAATGACATCAAAACAAATTAGAGCTCTACTTTAGTTTTATATCTTCAGTTTATTTGAAAATTCAACTCTTGCAACCTTCTAAACACTACTGTGAACAATTTTTGTAACGAAGAATATATATCAGATATGAAATCAGCAAGGAAACAATAGAACAAAAGGTTTGGCTATACTGCATAGCAATTTTTCTCTATCCAATTATCGAACTGAACAGGATAATTGAATGCACCTCCATACTAAAACAAATAATTAAAGGAAAATAATTTAAAAAGTATTAACCTTATATCAGAAACATACTTAAAAATTAGCAACATCAGTCTCATTAGCCACACTTAATTTGATCCTATATCTTAAAAAAAATGAAAACACACTGAATCAGAGTTTAAGTCAAATAACAATATAACAAGAAATAAAGAATGAGAACTCAAGGATTCATTCATCTAATCAAATAACTAAATATCAACACTCAATAAATTAACTTTTTATTAGAAAAGACTGACCATGGGAACACATTAACCACATGAGAGAAGCAACCATCACAGTAGTACATTCCAGAATCAAGAGTAATAGCATAACAAAGCAAAATGCCAACCGTTGACTTAGTATTCTGACCGAATTTATGACCGCTTCGAGTCAAATAATTATGATTGAGACTATGCTTTCAAGTTATTTATCTTGGACTTGTTTATTGAAATCTAGCAAGCACTTTGCCCAATGACTATTTTTCTTGACTGATATATTACGTACTGTTAGTGTAACAAGTTACGTGATTGGTATTTTTTTCTACTCGTGATAAAGAGAAATCAGGTACCATCACTAGTTCAGATAGAATCATAGAGGAAAACTTCATATGAATATCATGCCCACAACCCTACTCTTTTACTTGATTTCAGTCAGTTTATTTTGTTTTGCAGCTTCTAGTAAATAAAGCAAAAAATGTTCCAGAACTGAATGAGTGTTGCAACATATCTTGGAGGGACATGCATCTCAATGAGCAAACATCAATCTTAGACTTTGCTACCACCACACAATCAACAAGTTTTCAATCCAAACATCAACCTTTAGAGCTTAAAATCTAAGCTAGAAAGTACGTAACTAGTAAATAGTTATAAACAATTTTTATTTCTAAATGCCCCTTTTGTGTTTATCACAAATAATAAATGGTACAAAACCCATTTACTCCTAAAATGCAGTTTCTTAAGTTACATCAACTTAGGCAATGATAAAAATGTGGATTTTAATAAACAATATTATTCTGATCATATCATTTCTGTAACAGTTCTACATTCTAAAACCAGGTAATTCCAAAACCATATATATGAATGTCAATTATCATAGCAATACATTCCGGAATCAAGAGTAATAGCATAAACAAATCAAAATGCCAACTGTTGATTTATCTTGGACTTGGTTATTGAAATCTAGCAAGCACTTTGCCCAATGATTATTTTTCTTGACTGATATATTATGTACTGTTAGTCTAACTCTTGCATTGGAACATATGGTTCTTGGTATAACACCATTAAGGTTGTTACCAGACAGAACCATGTATACACTTTCAGAAGAAGAAAAGCTACTTCTAATCCAACGACCACCGTAGTTAATATGACGGATTCCAGAATAACTTTCTCTATATGCAATCTCCAGTCTCATTAGAAAAAATTCAAGACAATGTAAGACTAGGCAATTCTAACTGAAAAATGCACAAGCCAAAATATATAAGAGAAGCCCCAACGTTTAACAACCAAGGTCTCAAATTGGTTTTTATTGTTGGTTTTGTTTCCCATTGCAAAAATGGTAGTTACATAAATACTGCCAAAATAGGTAATAACCAAATCTCATAACTCCATTTTCAATGAAAGGAAGTAGCCAGTAGGTAAGAAAGAGAAGAAAAGCAGTAGCATGGATCTATCAAAACATAGAAGCCTAAAGTAACCAAGAAGATAAGTATTAACAAAAAGCCTTGACATCCTCCCAATCCTCAAACAAAAATCTCTCCAGGACAGAGCATGCAACCCATGCAATCGACAATGGATGAACGTGTCCCTAAATCCCTAATTCTATATCAAGAGTAATCCTAATTCCTAAAAGCTATTCTCCTCTCAAAAACATCTAAAGATGAAACCATTGTCCCCAATCATAATGATACATCAAAGTCTAAATTTTAACCAATCAGACTAAACTTAAGTTCCAAGTTCAACAATTAAAACAACATAAACCTCAAATTGCAGTCAAAAGCATAGCTTTACAATATCTAAAACGTTAAAAAATACAACAAATACATACATTGATGAATTAACCCAAATTATCAGAGTCAGAATCAAAAGAACGAAAATGAGGAAAATGCGCAACTCAATCATACAGCTAGTAAATGCGCAACTCAATCCAAGGGCAAAACCAAGAGAAACGGTGAAAATCACTAGGAGTAGGTAATTAACGGGATGCTTCTGGTGATAATAGTAAAGAGGGCATATCGCTGCATGCACAAAAAATTATCGTTAGAGAAAATGAAAAGGAACTAAGTAACCGAATCTGAAGCAATTAGCGCAAGAGTGAGGAAAGTAGACGCACTGATAAAAGGGACGAAGATAAGGACGATGTTACCATAAATACCTACGGTTGTTACCATACACTTCTCTGAATCCCAATAGGAGTGACCAGAAACAGTTAGTTACTTTCCCAAAATTCTAATCCCAATAGCAGAAATAGAAAGAGACGAAGAAGGAGGCAGAATGATGGAAGAAAGAAATAATGGAAGGGCTTACCTGCAGAAGGAGGGGAAGCCACTCGCGTCGCGTGGCTGCCGTGCCTAGCTTCGGGGAAGGGCTTGGGTGGTGGAAGGGAAGGTCGCACGGCTGTTGGGGGGGAAGAGATTTGATTTGGGGAGGAAATTTGATTTCTGTAACCTAAGCAAGACATTTTGGCCCTTTTCTGAGTGGGCGGGATTTCTAATTTTAGCGAGGGAAATTATTCCCTCGCTAATCCCTCGCAATTTTGTCTCTGATTTTAGCGAGGGAACATGTTACCTCGTAAATCCCTCGCTGATTTTAGTGAGGGAATATATTACCTCGCAAATCCCTCTCTGATTTTAGCGAGGGAAATAATTTACTCGCTATTACTTTACTATTTACTAGTTGCATACCCGTTTGGATTTTGTTCTGAATTTTAGCGAGGGAAAGTGTTGGCCTCGCTTGTCCCTCGCAATTTGCTAGCTAATTAGAGAGGAAATTGCGAGGAAAAAATTCTTTCTCTAATTTTCGTCGCTAATTAATAAATTTCTTGTAATGTTAGCTTCTAAAGGCAATTTTACTATATAATATTTTTTTTCTCAAGCCAATTTTATTATGTGCTATTGATGTTGTTTTGTTTTTAAGTTTGATTGTTCCATTATTTTTTTAAAAGAATTAACATATTGATGTGTTTTTAAATTTTAAATTTTGTTTTATATTAAAAATTAATATGCATTTAATGATATTATTATTAATTTTTTATTTGAGATATTATTAATGATTTTTCAAAGCAATTTTATTATATAAATATAGATATAGATATTTTGACTAACATGATACTAATTTAATGCAGATGTCATCATGGTAGTAGGATTCGTATCCCTCCAGTTATGTATAATGAATACATTATTTTACCGTACCCCACTTTGTACATTACTTAATTTGTTGTGGTAAAGAAATGAGAGAGCGTGAATTGAAAATTATGTTTTTCTTATATCATTACTCAAAAAGAAAATTATTAGAATAATTAAGTCTAATTCTACTCTAAAAGTTAAGTCAAGAGAAAAGAGTTATCTAAGTCATTATAAATTATTTTTTGATTATATGTTCAACTAATATGGGACTTATACTACATCTCCTCACGCTTAAGATTGGACATCTAAAGTGTAAAATTTGCAAGACTAGACATTCACAGGTGATTCGATATATTAAGATAGACTATGATATCATATTAGAATAATTACACCTAACTGCATTTCAAATGTTAACTCAAGGAGAGAGAGTTATCAAATTCATTATCAATGATTCTTGGCATATATATTTAACTAATGTGGAACTTAACAAAAATAATATAAAAAGTGTGTAATAAAAGTAATCATGAATATCATTGTGCATATATGATGATTGTATGAAAGTATTTTTTAAATATTTTATTATTAGATTAAAAAATATTAAAATATGAATAAAAATTATTAAAATTAATGTATGTTTTTAAATTAAGTTTTTATTTACTTTAAAATACTCTCAAAAAAAATTTTATGTTAAATTTTAGAATTTATAAAGAACAAATGAAAGTCTAATCAAATTTAAAAGAAAATCTAATTGAAGCTTAAATAATAAAGAAGGCGGTATAAATAAATAAATAAATAAAATTAAAAAAAATCTAAGTCTAAAAGTTGCAGATAACAATTTATAAATAATTTTTATATTTTTATATTAAATAGTATATATATATATATATATATTTATATTTTATTTAATATTATTAATTATACATATTTTTATTTTTATTATTTTTTACTTAATTATATCTCTTAAAAAATGTAAATAATATTTATACTTCTTTTTTAAAATGTAAAATAATTATTTTTAGCTTATAAAAGGAGGTAAAAGAGGGTGAGTGGCGGACCACACAATAGAAAAGGAGAAAAGAAACAGGGCGCTGCGCACAACACAGAAAAAAAACAATGAGAGCCTATGTCGTGCAAAGAAAAGGAAAGAAGAAAGGACGTGCAACAAGTCGGCAACATAGTGACACGTTGTTCGAGAGAGCAATAAAGAAGAATGAACGTGACGCAATGATGACGTAACATTGTGTAGAAAACTTTTGTGCAATGGTGAATATTAGTGAAATAGTTTTGACAAGTTATAATATGTTTTGTTAAATTTTTTTATTAAGAAAATGATCAAATTTTGATTATTTTATTATTATTATGTTAAATTAATTTTATTCAATTTTAAGATTTAATATTTATTTTTTATATTTTTTATCAGATTATATGAATAAATTTTAAAATGAGTTTAGTTATGTTTTTCTATACTTTGTAATTTATTTATATTATCTGAATGTTAGTGTTAATTGTTAGATATTAATTATAATTTTTAATTAGGGATACATTTAATAACTTGATAATTTATTATTAATCGGAAAATTTTATTATATGTGTGATTATTATTTTTAATGTTTTATTAATATATTTTTTATGAGTACATACTTATCACTAGATGTTTATGAGTTATATTATTTGGGCATAATAATTTAACATAGTTAATGTTAAAATTAATCTTAGTAGATTCTGAACCTTAGTCATCTTACATCTAGTAGAAATCAAATTTGTTTTACTTAATTTACATTTAAATTAATCTTTATTTTTTAATCATTTAATATTTTTCTTTAGTTTCTTTGTTTCTTTAACTATTCTTTTAATTTGTCTCCCTTTTCTTGTTCATGAGAGCTTTTATAGGAGGTTCATACAAAATTTATCTACCATATCTAGACCACTACGTAACCTCTTAGCTAAAGATGTCTCATTTGAGTAGACACAAACTTGTCAAGAGACCTTTAAAACGTTAATTGGCAAGTTTACCTCAGCACCAATAATGCAGTCACCTGATTGGACTTTACCTTTCGAGATCATGTGTGATGTTAATGATTTTGTTGTAGGTGCTATTTTTGGACAACGAAGGGAGTGAAAGCTTTTTGTCATTTA
Organism: Ormosia semicastrata; assembly: GCA_029884595.1. NCBI lineage: Eukaryota > Viridiplantae > Streptophyta > Magnoliopsida > Fabales > Fabaceae > Ormosia > Ormosia semicastrata. The sequence continues at coordinate 32,279,247 of JAQQTO010000057.1, read as the reverse complement.
TTATGCTAGTAGAACTCTAATTAATAGTACTCAGATGAATTACTCCACCACTAAAAAGAATTGTTGGCTATAATGTTTGCTTTGGATAAGTTTTGTACTTACTTGATTAGTTTTCATATTATTATTTTTACAGATCATGCAGTCCTGAAGTACTTTCTTACAAAGAAAAATGCTAAGGCGCGACTAATACAGTGAAATTTACTTTTGCAAGAATTTGACATCACCATTAAAGACAAGAAAGGAGTGGATGACGTAGTGGCTAACCATCTCTCAAGGCACATATTTGAGGACACCTCTGACCACTTGCCAATCAGAGATGATTTTTCTAATGAGCATTTATTTTTTGTTATTTCTCTACCATGGTTTACTCATATTGTGAATTATTTGGCTACATGTGAGATACCAATGGATTGGAGCGCTCAAGATAAGAGGAAGTTCATGACTGAGGTACGTAATTTCTAATGGGATGACCATTTTCTTTTCAAATACTACCCTAACCAAAATTTAAGGCGTTGCATCCCTAATGAATAGATTGTTAGTGTCTTGGAATTTTGTCACTCCCAAGCTTGTGGGAGCCACTTTTCAATGAAGAAAACAACTGTAAAAATTTTACAGTGTGGATTTTATTGGCCCACCTTCTTTAAGGATGCAAACAATTATTAACGCTTATGTGAAAAGTGTCAAAAATTAGGAATTATGTCCTGTCATTATATGATGCCCTTAAGCCCAATTTTAGTCATTGGAATTTTTAATTGTTAGGGCATTTATTTTATGGGACCATTTCCTCTTTCTTTTGAATATCAATATATTATTGTGGCAGTAAATTATGTGTCAAAATAGGTGGAAGCAGCAGCTTGCAGGAGCAATGATAATAAGATGGTAATTAAAGTTCTCAAAGAGAATGTGTTATCTCGATTTGGTCCACCACGTGCTATCATTAGTGACCGAGGCACACATTTTTGTAACTATTCTTTTGAGATTGATGAATAAATATGGGGTGGTACATAAAATTTCTACTGCATATCACCCCCAAATAAGTGGACAGATAGAACTTGCAAATCGAAAATTAAGCAAATTTTAGAGAAAACGGTCAATTAGGATTGCAAAGATTGGTCTTTGAGACTAGTTGATGCACTTTGGACCTACCATATAGCTTTCAAAACTCCTTTAGGCATGTCACATTATAGGCTTATTTTTGGAAAGCCTTGTCACTTACTTGTGGAGCTCGAGTATCGAGCTTATTGGGTCATCAAGCATTTCAATTTTGATATAGAAGAAACATGTAAGGTTCAAAAATTTCAGTTGACCGAGTTAGAGGAGTTGAGACATGATGCTTATGAGAACTCTAAAATCTATAAGGTTAAAATGAAAGCATTTCATGATAAAAATATTTTAAGAAAAATATTTAAGCCTAATGATCGAGTGTTCTTATATGATTTTAGACTCCATAAACATCCAAGAAAACTTCGGTCCAGGTGGACTGACCTTTTCGTAGTGAAGAATGTTTTTGCACATAGAGCGGTAGAAATAGAGGATCCTAAGGATGGTCAAATTTTTAAAGTAAATGGTCAACGCCTTAAAGTTTTAATTGATAAGCAAGTTGTGGAAGTGGAAGACATTCTACTTGTGGATCTGGTCTATCAACCTTGACCACAATACGCAGGTATGATTTTTTTTATTTGTTTCGTTTTATTTTTATTTTATTTTATTTTCTTTCTTTTCCTTTTTTGTTTGCTGTTATTTTGTTTGTAGGTTAGTTTCATTTTGTCATTTCAGGTTACCATCTTTGGTGTTCAGCGAGTTACTCACGTCACTCATCAGATGTATTCTAACCTTTTTAGCTATTCCCTATTCAATTTTGAGTCTTAAACATTGAAGATAATGTTTCATTTAAGTTGGGGGGGTGTTGTTAGTGCAAATTCGGTATTTAAAATGCTTGTTGAAACTCTGTGACATATTTTCTTGTGTAAATTGTTTTTAAAATTTGCATCACATGTGCATTTTTGTTACATGTATTCTCATTTTCATTCATAGTCATCTTCGTGAATTCATCAAACCCACTATAATTATTTTTGCTGAAGCATCCATAGAATCTTTAATGCACTCATCCAAGCTTAGTGGTAAGATGGTGGTTTGACACATGTAGCTAGAAAATTCTTTTGCTTAAGTATTCATGTGAGTTTTGGAGAGGATTGAGAGCCTACAAATGCAGTAAATTGCGATAAGCATTCATTGATCTGTTGAATTGGGCACTTCTTTTGAGAACATCATCATATGATTTGTGATAAGATAGTAGATATACTTGGAATATGACAAAGGTCAACTTAATATTAACGTTTGAGTCTTTCAAGCTAATCTTTTCCATCATAGACCCTTAGTAGCCAATTTTGAGCAAAAAAAAAAAAAGCACATATAGCCTTTTCTTTTCATATGTCCACATCATTTATGTCTCTCCACATTGGAGTATAGCTTACACACTGGTTTTTCTACCCTTTTTGCTTCCAAGTATATGTTAAGTGTGAAATTTGCATTTTCTTTCATTTGAGTTTAGTAAAAAGAAAAAAGAAAAAATGTCAAAGTTAGGAAGAAATGGCAAGAATACCAAAGTGGCCTGTATTTGTTCATCAAATAGTTCAAAAAAAAAGAAGAAAAATGAAAAGCATTATCATTTGATGATCTGAAAAGTTGAAAAGTATATCAAGTGAGAAGTGTGGTCTACTGAGATATGTAATAAGATTCCCTTTGCATGTACTTGGAAGTCTTTTTGAATCCTTTTTCATTTTTTTTTCATATAACCCCAAACTCAAGCCATGTTACAACATTTTGCGTTGACCATTCTAATCCTAAGTAAGTTTTTGGAAAGAGTGGTGGAAGTCTCATTTATTAGTGTTCCTATCATAAAATCAATGTTTACTTGTTGCTCATGCATAATTGCCTAATTTTTCATGAGAATGTGTGTGCACTCATTGTCAACTCTATAGAGAAAATCCTCACACAAAACACTTTTATACTCGTGAGTTATGGAGTTGAACATTTTGCTTGAGAAGTTCATGATGTTGCATGTGTCAGGGTTTCTAGTTAGATGAATATAATTTGAAACATACAAATACTTTATGGATTTCTATAGGCAGAATGATTGTGATATAATTATTGAATTTTTAAGATTATTTTGATATGTGAATCTGAAAAATGTGAATTAATGAACTATTTTATCATTTTATTAGTCTCTTTCATATCTTTTTGCATAAAAATTATTAGGAACTATCAATAAACAAATTGGGAGTGTAATAAGCGTATGAAAGTACTATTTAAATACTTTATTATTGAATTAAAATATTAAAATGTAAATAGAAATAATTGAAATTAATGTATATTTTTAAATTGAGTTTTTATTTACTTTAAAATACTCTAAAATAAAATTTTATGTTTAATTTTAGAGTTTATAAAGAACAAATAAAAGCTTAATAAATTTTAAAGAATAATTTAATTGAAGCTCAAATAATAGACAAAGTGATGCAAATAAATAAATAAATAAATAAATTTAAAAAAAAATAAGGAAAACCTAAGTCTAAAAGCTGCAGACAGCAGCTTATAAAAGGAGGTAAAAGAGGGTGTGTGGCGGGTAGCACAACAGAAAAGAAGACAAGAAATAGTCAAATAGGGGCGCTGCCACAACACACAGGAAAAAAAATAAAATAAGAGTCAGTGTGTCGTGCAAGGAAAAGGAAGGAAGAAAGGACGTGTCGCGAGTCAGCAACATAGTGACACGTTGTTCGAGAGAGCAATAAAGAAGAAAGAGTGACGCAGTGACGAAATAATTTGTGCAAAAAATTCGTATTGAATAGAGAATATTAGTAAGATAGTTTTGTTAAGTTTTAATCTTACTATATTGAAAAATGATTAATTTTTTTAATTTATTTTTAATAATTTTTTTAATTATTAAATAAAAAATATTAAATATTTTTTATTTTTTAAGATATTAATTGTATTTAATTTTTTATTGAATATTTTTTATTAAATAATAAAAAAATTAATAAGAAGATATTTTAAAAAAATATAATAAAATTCTATTATATTTTATTAAATTATCTGAATTTAAAAATGATAAAATCTTAATTATTTTAATATTATTATATTAAATTAATTTTATTTAATTTTAATATTTAATGTTTATTAATTTTATTTTCTCATCAAATTATATAAATAAATTTAGTCATATTTTTTTCATATTTTATAATTTATTATATTATTTAAATATTAGTGATAATTATTATATATCAATTATAATTTTTTATTATGTATATATTTAATTATTTGATAATTTATTATTAATTAAAAAAATTTATCATATATATAATTATTATTTTTAATATTTTATTGATATATTTTTGATAAATACATGTTTGTCGTTAAATGTTTGAGTTATATTATTTGAGTATAATAATTTAATATAATTAATATTAAAATTAATCTTAATAAATTTTAAATCTTAATCATCTTACATTTAATAAAAATTATATTTATTTTAATTAATTTTGTATTTAAATTAATATTTATTTATTTTTAATCATTTAATTTTTTTATTTCTTTATTTCTTTAATTATTCTCTTAATTTGTTTTTTGTGAAACATTATTCTTTCGACGTAATCATTATATAAATGACAAATTCCAAGCCACAGACATACTCATTCACCTATCTTACACGGTTACACCTTTTGGTCCTTAGCCCATTTTCACGCAGTGGTGGAGCTACGTTTAGTCGAGGGGGTGCCCTGAAATCTATTTTTTTTTAAAATATTAATAAGTACTCTCATGCCTTTTCCTTTCCTAATCAACCAAAGCCTACTTCTCCTTAGCCATTTATTAATTTTCTACTCATACTCGGAAATTCTTTAAGCATAAAACTTCTATTTTTATTTTAAGAAAGTGATGAAGCAATTCTATTTATTGTATAGTTGTTATTTTTTATTTTTGATACAATATTATTCTTTTTGTTTATCTCTATTACTTTTTTTAACTTTAGAAAGCATATTTATTTTTTTTAATTCTCTGCTTTTCCTTCCATGTCTCTTTTGCAAGATTGATATTAATTGTTGTTTTCTTTATATGCTTTTAGTACTTTTATATATTTCTTGCTTTAATAGTTTGAGTTTATTAATGTTTAGAATTTAAGCTCATTGAATGTAATTTTATTAAAATTTTAAGTGTTATAGTTATAATTATTTAAATGAATTAATAAAACAGTATGATTCTAATTGTATTTTTTTAATATGATACACCCCAGAATGAATAAATCTCTTAAAACAAAAGTAATTTTGAATGATGAACACTAAAATTTATCTCAATTAAAATTATAAAAATTAAGACAAACTTTAAAAAAAATAATTTTAATTTACGTCCTAAAATTTTATTTTATCATCTAAATAATAGATATAACATCTAAAAAAATATATAAAAAAATATTTGACCTGGCTCTGTCACTGTTTCCAAGTCATGGATTCTTCTCTTGACTCTCCACTCTCTCACCTACTATCAGCAGGATTTTGGTATCTCATTCTCATATATTTACTCTTAACTTATATATTTATCATTTATTTTTTTTAAAAATAAAACTGAGATGATAAATATGTAAATAAATGATGAGCCTTATTATTAATTAAAGTTAAAATGTCAAGATATAGATAAAGAACAAAATTTAGACAAATTTTTTAGGTATTTGTGGTATTATTTTTTAATAAAAATATAACACGTATTTTATTTTTAATAAAAATATAACATGTATCTTAAGTTTTAGTCACTTAATCATCATTTTTTAAATTTTCATTAATGAGTTGTAAAAAAATATACACATATTATATTTTTATTAAAAAATAATACTACAAACACCTAAAAAACTTTACCTAAATTTTATCCATAGATAAATTGATCACAATCTTATGCTGCAAGAATACGTAATAATTTCTCAAATCATTTAACTATTCCATGCACCTTCAATACATATATAGGGATTAGTGAGTGCTGTTATATATAGTGATCAGTGAATGCTACTATATGGATGATGTAGAATTAAAGCACCAACAAAATAAAGAATTCTTGGGATTCTAAGATATTTAGTGCAGACTCAGTTTCAAAGTAAGAATATAATTTAAATTAAATTAAATTTAATAATTAATAATTATCTTTTAAATTTTGATAAAGAGTATTTATAATTATCTTACAAAAAAATTAATCATAACTAAAATAAATAATAGACTAATTCTATTTTAATTTAAAATTTTAATATAACTAACTAATGAAAAGATTTTGAATTTAAATAGAATCTAATTAAAATAAAAATTTTAAAATAGATAAGATCCTTAAAAATAACATAATTACAATTATCTATAAAATCTTAAATTACTAGCAAGTTGGTACTCCTCTAAAAGTAGAGGATTTAGGAGACGAAGATCATTCTCAGAAATTTAAGTAGATATGAGAGGTAGAAATTTGGTACTCATTCTCGAAAATTTTGTAGTCTTGTAGATTTGAGACTTTCGATTCTGATAGTGGTGATGGTGTCTCAAAACGAGATTTGGATGATAGCGTTTTGATGACGTATTGTATGTTTATTGGTAAAGGAAATATATATTCTGATGACTTTTTAACAGAGATCTGGTGAGCGATAAACAATAGAACAACTTTTGTTATGAAAAATCTTTGCTTTCAAAAAGCACAAAGCGTGGGTTCAACCTGACTCGGATGCTAAATAGATGTAGGACTAATGAAGAAAAGAAACAAAAAATCGTTAGAGTTTTAAAGGTACTCGATGCTAAGAGACTCAATATTAAAGTAAGAATATAATTCAAATTAAATTCAAATTCAATAATCAATAACAATCAAATAATCATCTTTTAAAATTTGATAAGAAGATATATATTTATAACTCTCTTACAAAAAATCAATTATAACTAAAATAGATAATAGATTAATCATATTTTAATTCAAAATCTTAAAATAATTAACTAATGATAATATTTTAGATTTGAATAGAATCTCATTAAAATTGAAATATTAAAATAGATAATATCCTTAAAAATAACATAATTATCTATAAAATCATAAATTATCAAAATTATAAATAATTCCTAATATATTATGCATGAATGATATGATGTACGAATACGTAATAATCCATTATGCGTGAATGGTATATGATGTACGAATATGTAGCTAAGAACTATAAAAGGAAAAAAAAATTCTTAACTGATGAATTAAATATCTTATAAGATGGTGTAATATACAGATTCTTCGGGGTTGTTGAATATCAAAACTTAATGCCTTTCTTTTCGTGCGTCCTTTTACGGAAAGATATCCGTATAAATGAATATTTAATTTTTAATAATATTTAGAGAAAATAGTATAGAGATTCCTTAAAAATTTTGATTATTTTATAAATTATCATTACGAATTTTAAAACATTTATAAATAGTTTATAAATTTTAATTAATATCTTAATAGATCTTTATATTTAATTTAGATATATTAATTCACTAATGATAATACTATATAATATTATTTCATTTGTATTAATATTAATTAAGAACTGTTTATTAATTAATTTATTAAAATTTAATTTATAAATAGTCTAAAAAATATTAATATGGATAATATGTTATTATACAATATTATTGTTAATGAATTAATAAATTTAAATTAAATAAAATGATCTATTAAGACATTAATTAAAGTGTTAAAACTAATTGAAATTTTTTTTAAATTTGTGATGATGATTTACAAAAAAACTAAAATCCAGGAATTGCATACTCTTTTTCCTAATATTTAATAACAAAATTCATGCATCTCTTTTATATTTACTTTTTTTATATAAAGAGAGAGAATGGAAAAAAATGAAATTTGTTAAATATTTTTTCTAAAAATAATAAATGTAAAAATATATGTATGGATATAAGTGTAGATACATTATCTAATTTCGATATATAATAGGGCCAAGTTAGCTTTTACACTCACCTAGTCCAATCTTATTTTATTTTTTCCAATTACAACTCAAGCTTCTTAATTCCTATATAATAATAAACTAAAATGTAAGAATACATGTATGGATATAAGTGTAGATACATTATCGTAGGGGACATACTAGTGAGAGAAGTTTTTATTGTGAGAGAGTGAGAGAAATAAATCTTAATCATACAACTATACATGGATGACCAAGATTAAAAGTTACTTAAAGGTCATGTGACCACTTAAAAAAGTCACATGCATTTATGTTTTAATCTTAACCATTTATGAAAGATCTAATGGTCAAGATTCATTCATCCCACCTCTCACAATAAACACTCCTCTCACCTGAGTAAGACTCCATTATCATATTTCTATATTTAATAGGGTCACGTCAGCTTTTACACTCACTTCACCCAATTTTTTTTTTCTAATTACAACTCGAGCTTCTCAATTACAATATAATAATGGGAGGGGATCCATTGACATCTAGTGTAAATAAAAAGACTTACATCTAATCTCTTACTATTAAATTCATTTTAATCTAATGGTTCTAAATCATCTAATTAAATGATGAGAGAGAACAATAAATACTTACATTAAAAAGGATAGAAAATTAATAAATGTGATTTTAATGAAGAAATAAATTTTAGTTATTAAGTCTATTTATTAACTTAAAAAATAATTTAATATTGAATATAATTTATAATATTTTTATTTTTACATAATGTATTAATTTATTGTATTTTAAAATTAGTTAATAAAAATTAACTATAAACTTTTTATACTAAATAAAAATAATCATTTTATAGTTAATTTTTATTAACTTATTTTAAAATATAATAAATTTATACATTATATAAAAACAAAAATATAATAAACAGTTAATTATTTAATATAATTTATAATATTTTTTATTTTTATTTAGTTTTAAATTAATAAAGTATAATTAATTTTTAAAATTATATTAGGCGTAATTTGCTTTCTTTTAGGTGTTAGGAAAGATTTAAGTCGAACATAACATTTAATAAAAAGGTTAATTCTTTGTCATTTGTTCATGTCGTATGTAGTGTTTATTAAATATTTTTATTTAATATAAAAGCTGATAGTTAATTTTTTAACTAATTTTAAAATACAATAAATTAATACATTATATAAAAACAAAAATATTATAAATTATATTCAATATTATATTATTTTTTAAGTTAATAAATAGACTTAATAAATAAAATTTATTTCTTCATTAAAATCACATTTATTAATTCTCTATCCTTTTTAATGTAAGTATTTATTGTTCTCTCCCATCATTTAATTAGATGATTTAGAACCATTAGATTAAAATGAATTTAATAATAAGAGATTAGGTGTAAGTCTTTTTACTTACATTAGGTGTCAATAGATCCCCTCTCTATAATAATTGATTAAATGGAAGAATACATGTATAGATATAGGTGTAAATACATTATAATATTTCCATATTTAATAGGATCACCCAGTTTTTACACTCACCTGGTCCATTTTTTTTTTCCAATTATAACTCGAGCTTCTCAATTCTTATATAATAATAGATTTAAATGTAAGAATACATGTATGGATATAGGGTAGATACATTATCATATTTCCATATTTGACAGGTTTACACCAACTTTTACACTCACCAAACTCAATTTTATTTTTTTTCCAATTACAACTCTGAACTTCTCAATTCCTATATAATAATAGATTAAATGTAAAAATACATGTATGAATATAGGTACAGATACATTATCATATTTTTATATTTAATAGTGCCACGTCAACTTTTACACTCACCGAACTGATTTTATTTTATTTTTTTCCAATTACAACTCGAGCTTCTGAATTCTTATATAATATAATAATAGACAAGCAGTAAACACAGGATCATTCACCCATTCACCTATCTACCCTTCTAGTCTTTACCCCATTTCCAAATAATGGAATCTGCTCTTGGCTCTCCACTCTCTCACCTACTATCAACAGGATTTTGGTATCTCATTCTCATAGTAGTTGGCTTTACACCCCTCCTCAAATTATTGAAACATTATACAACTGAGAAATCCAAAAAAATCAGACTCCCTCCAGGTCCCAAACCATGGCCTATAGTTGGTAATCTTCCTGAAATGCTTGCAAACAAGCCTACATTCAGGTGGATACAAAAGCTGATGAATGATCTAGGCACCGAAATTGCATGCATTCGTCTAGGTAACGTTCACGTCATCCCTGTGACTAGCCCTGAAATTGCCCGTGAGTTCTTGATAAAACAAGACGCTGTTTTTGCTTCAAGACCCATGAACTGGTCCAGTGAGCATGTCTCACTTGGATATCTGACCACAGCTCTAGTGCCGTATGGAGAACAGTGGAAGAAAATGAAGAAAGTCCTCACCAACGAAGTGGTTTCACCCCTGAGGCATCAATGGCTTCACGACAAAAGGGTGGCAGAAGCTGATAACCTTGTCCGTTATGTGTACAACCAATGCAAAAGTACTGGTGGCCTTGTGAATGTGAGGGTTGCAGTACAGCATTATTCTGGGAACGTGATTAGGAGATTGATTTTCAATAGAAGGTACTTTGGAAAGGGTAGGGAAGATGGTGGACCTGGTTTTGAAGAAGTGGAGCATGTAGAAGCACTTTTCAATGTGCTAAAGTACCTCTTTGCCTTTTCTGTTTCTGATTACATGCCATGCTTGAGGGGACTTGACTTGGATGGTCATGAGAGAAATATGAAGAAGGCTGCTAAGATTGTAAGGAAATATCATGATCCCATTATTGAGGACAGAATTCAGCAATGGAAGAATGGGAAAAAGACAGATGAAGAAGACTTGCTTGACATTCTCATCTTACTCAAAGATGCTCATAACAATGCACTGCTCACTGTAGAGGAAATTAAATCTCAAATTATGGTGACTCTCTTCTTCCACCTTTACTCCCAAATATTGGTCTGAGAGTTAAACTGGCGTTACTTTGTCAACTTTCAACAAATAAACAAATTTATGCTTTTTATATACGACATATATTAAATGAGATGCTATATCTATTTTGACCATATTAATATAATTTATTATTATATACAATAATTTACTAATTTCTTTTCTATTAGTGAATTTATTTTATTAAATGTTTTTATAAGAAAATGTCATTAATATTTTTAAAAAAAAATCTTCTACATACTTAGTCTAGCTAAGCTAATAAAAAATTGACATTGTTACTATCGCTAAACAATATATAATTTTTTTGTGCCTTTAAACACTGCGTGAACTTTTATTAATTTGCATTATATTTGTTAATTTACTAATTTAGTCTATATAGACTAAGTCTGGAAAAAAATTTCTAATCAACAAAAATATAATAGTAGAAAATGTTCCCATCGGATGGAAGGGGATTCTTTTACATAAAAATTTAATATTTAAATAAAATTTTTACGACACTTTTTTTTTTCTAGATACTAGTTAATACTTGTAATACTACCATAGTAACTCCAATATTTAAATTTTAAAATGTTCTTTTTATACTCAATAAACATAAACCTATATCTGTTGCAGGAACTGATGATTGCATCAGTGGATAATCCATCAAATGCAGTCGAATGGGGACTTGCTGAAATGATAAATCAGCCTGAGCTACTTCGAAAGGCCACTGAAGAATTGGACAATGTGGTTGGTAAGGAAAGGCTAGTACAAGAATCAGATTTTCCCAAGCTCAACTATGTCAAGGCTTGTGCAAGAGAAGCTTTTCGCCTTCATCCCATTGTGGATTATAACATTCCCCATGTCTCCATGGCTGACACAGTTGTTGCCAATTACTTTATCCCAAAGGGTAGCCATGTGCTGTTAAGGAGACAAGGACTTGGCCAAAACCCAAGAGTTTGGAAAGAACCACTCAAGTTCAAACCAGAACGTCATCTAAAGAATGATGGGTCTAATTTGGTTTTGGCAGAGCCAAGCTTGGAGTTGTTAACATTTAGCACTGGAAGGCGTAGCTGTCCAGGACTCACGCTTGGCACTGCAATGACTGTTATGCTGTTTGCTAGGTTGCTGCATGGCTTCACTTGGAGTGTGCCACCCAATGATTCAAGCATCGACCTTTCTGAATCTGAAGGAGATACCACCAAAGCAAAGCCACTTGTGGCATTCGCAAAGCCAAGGTTACCAGCGGAGGCTTATGGCATTTATCAAGCAACCTTGTGAAACCATATTTAATGTGCTTAAGGAGTAAAATATTGTCAAATTTGCGTCCAAGATAATATGTTTAGTTGAGTTATGCATAAATTATAATACAATAATGGACGAGTTTTGTAAGGAGGAAAAAGGAAGGTAAAAATGACTTTTTTTCTTATTTTCATAATTCTTAAAATTAATAATAAAGATCTATTATGGAGTATATGTACTTATTATGTTATACGAGCATTCAATAATTTCTTTGAGAGAAGTGTTACCCCTCAATACCTATAATGAATCTTGTCTTTTTGATCAAAATGTCTTTTTAAGTAAAATTATTTATCAAACTATCATATTTTTCAAATTATAAATTAAACTACTATATTTTTTACCACATTAGCTTTTTTTTATTCTTTTATTGAGTTACACATAAATAGCGCTTGATGTTATCAATGTCATAACTCTATTTGTAATGGTGCTTCTTACGTGAAAACGCCATTGCTTTTGGCCTTTGTTCATGCCAAAACATTTTGCGTTTAAAGCAAGAAAACATAAAGTTAAATGGCATTTCCAACCAAGCAGTTTTTTTTAAAAAATTAATTATCTCTTATTTTTCTTTTTTGATACAAATACAAACACGGCTATTCTCCCACTGTTTTACCAAATTCAACAACCTCTCTACATTGTTGGAAATTTTATTTTTCATGGCTTGGAAACGTTTAGTTATACACACTACAACAAAATTGGCCTATGGCTACATTTGTTTAAGCTACACTTAAAAAGTGTAGTCTTATGTCTTAATAGGCAACACTTTTACAAGAGTAGCTTTTTTGAGTGGTTTTGGCAACCATATTTTTGGCAACACTTGGGAAGTGTACCTTTAGAGTATAAAGGGTACATTTTTTAAGCGTTGCCATATTATGCATTTGGGTACGTTTTATCTGATAAAATGTAACACGGATGAAGTGTAGCTTATTTAATCATCATAGGGTACGTTTTGTAAACGTACTCTAATATATTTTCATAAGGCGCGCACGGTGTTGTTTTCCCACTAAATTTTTTTTCCAAACTTTACGAAGAAAGTCCCTTACATCAGAAGGAGTCCTTTACTTTCAGAACTTCAAAGAATGACTATCTCCATTACTTTCAGAACCTCTCCCTCACCGTGACCCACTCCCCTTACGTCTCCACCGTAACCCACTCCCTTCTCTGTTCTTCATTTTCATAGCCTCTCTGTCATTCCCTTCTCTCCGTTAGGGTTTGGTGCGTCCCACTGTTCTTCAGGTAAGCGTTCCTCTTTATAAGTTTCATCCCTTATTTCAATTGGCTGTTCTAATTCATATTGTTGTGTTGATCCCGATTGTTAGTGGCACTATCTTACTCGTTCTCTTCAAAATTGATTTAGAGTTGGGTTTTCGAGTGGCTGGAATCTGGGAAAGGACGTTTTGATTCCGTATCTCAGGTTTTATTCTCAAATCTCAAACACATGCCTTAACTTATATAACACACGTTCCCCTCTCATCCTCTCTCCCAGTCTATTGTGTGTTAAGGTGAATAATGCATACTAATGCATTGTTTTGTTCCATTTTCTTTCTGTTGTCTTTATTCTTGAAATAATATTATTGAATATATATGAGAATAATTTTGTTTTCAAGTTCATTATTAAGGTACTCTAGCTTAAGTAATGGAGAGTGGCACTACTGTTTCTAAGCAAACTTGATATGAAAGTTAAGACAAGAAATGAAAATAATCTTACGCGTTTTATTATTCTAAAATGCAAGAAATATGATAAAAGTATGAAAAGTTTTTGCTCATTTATGAAACTTTCTACTAAGAATTTTTGCTCATGGGTTAATGAACCCAAAATAGCCAAGACTACGTTACTACATGGTATATGTCTGTTGCCAATGGCTTAAACAAGCAAGACCCCACGTGACAGGTGTTAAAGCTGTTAGATTATGTCCAGGCATTCAACGTTAAGAACAGAGCAAAACAGAGCTTACTGGGTTGATCTGTAATCAACCCATGCAAGCATCAAGCATGTGTTTGACTTGGCCTATTATTAATTTTCAAACTACACCAGTTCATCTTGGAATGGTAGCACAATTACATGATAGCAATTGTGGTGGGTTCTAAGCAGAACCCAAAGCAAATCTTCTCGTAGCCCTTTCTCTTTTTTTCAATTTTTCTTTATATAAATATACCGCCCAGCAACACTATGGGTCGCTAAAATCACTAACTCGAAGACATCACTCTTGGTTTTTTTTTTTAGTCACTTAAAGGACCAGTACCATGGTGGTACATACATGCCAGCCAGATCTGGTCGAGAGGACTTCACGCAACCGCCTTGACGGTTCATGGTCGTGAGCCTTTTTTAAGGGACCGCCTTTATAAACCACGATGAAGTCGAGAGAGCCAATTTTGTTGGAACTTCCACCGCCCAGCGGGCATTGTCTTTGCCAATGGCCATTGTATCGCCAGGCATGACCATTTTGCCGCTTAGCCAATGTGTGTTTTCTTTGCAAAAATTCTATGACTTGAAACCAATTTTTGTTAGCAATGGCCTGGAGTGTTGGTTCTGTTTGTCAATGGCTTGGACTGCATATAATTGGTAGCATACTCCCAAGCTTCTAGTAGCTGTGTCTGGAAAAATATTCTAGCATTTGAAACTTCTCCCAACCTCATGTAGGTTGTGTCTTTGTGTGATTAACATGTAAAGCTGCAAAATTTTATTATCTTATATTTGCCACATTTAGTTTCCTGCTCTTCCAAACAAAAAAAAATTGATTTTCAATCTTGTCTAACCTTTTTCCAAAAGAAACCATATAGCCTCTGCCACGAAAGATACATATGGAATCGTTCGATAGCCCGTAGGGATATAATTATAACTATAATTATATAGATATGAGGAATGGTCTCAACCCTGTAAATTTTCATTATTTTTAGAAACTTATAACTATGTCATAACTATGATTTTTATACATGACATGTAATTTATTGTTCTTTTCTCAAGGGAGATTATTCAAGACTTGGGAAGATCTATAGTGGACTTGAAGTTAAGTTTTGAGTTACAATCTGTGTCATGACTAGGTAAGAAACTTTTATCCTCTTTATTTTCTTATGTTGTTATTATTTATACAGCATTTTTTTCTTTCTCTTTTTTTTTCTTATGATATTGTATCTTAATCCCCAAGTGTGAACTTAACACACATTATTTGTATTCTTGTAAACTCTAGTTAATGCATAAATGAATATATATTTGAAGCCTTAATATCAAAATTTGATTAATTAGGACAACTCAAGATGTGTCCAAGCATTGGATGGATTTACCGAGGTATAGCAAAGAGTATTGTGATGGTGTTCAATGTTTCTTGGACTTTGCTTTTACTGTTGGAAATCCCGAAGGCGAAGAAATTCAATGTCCCTGTGCGAAGTGTTCTAATATTTATTGGTATCGGAGGAATGTAGTATATGATCATCTAATATGCTATGGATTTGTTGAAGGTTATACAGTCTGGTTTAATCATGGGGAATGGGAAATCCCAATGGATGTAGATGGTGACGCGGATGATGAAGTTCCATCAAATGACAACATTGATGGTTTGCTGAATGATACATTTAGAAATATGACACAAGCTGAAGGAGTTTATGAAGGCCCAAATGAAGATGCAAGGAAATTTTATAACTTAGTTGATGAGGCAAGCCAAGAACTGTATCCGGGTTGTAAAAGGTTCTCTACCTTATCTTTTACCATCCGTCTGTACTTGTTGAAGTGTCTACATGGATGGAGCAATGCATCCTTCACTTCCCTCTTAGAGCTATTGAAAGAGGTGATGCCTTACTTGAACATTCCTTTATCTTTTAATAAAACGAAGGCTATGGTGAAAGACTTAGGTCTTGACTATGTAAAGATTGATGTATGTCCCAATGACTGCATGCTATATAGGAATGGCCATAAGCGTGATAGTCATTGCCATGTTTGTGGAGCGTCTCGATATATTGAATATCCTAAAGTTGATAGTGAGCTTGAGCCTTCCAAAAAAGCTCGTCCTATTCCTGCTAAGACTTTAAGATACTTTCCCTTAATTCCTAGACTTCAAAGGCTATTTATGTGCTCAAGGACAGTGGATACATTGAGGTGGCATGATGAGGAATGTTCTAAAGATGGGAAGTTAAGGCATCTTGCGGATGGCCAATCATGGAAAGACTTTGATAGCCTTCATCCAGAATTTGCTAAAGATTCTCGCAATTTGAGACTTGGCTTGGCAAGTGATGAGTTCAATCCATTTCGGACTATGAGCATATCTCATAGCACATGGCCAGTTGTCTTGATGGCATATAATTTGCCTCCTTGGTTGTGTATGAAACCAGAATATTATTCTATGCTTTCTTTGCTTATACCTGGGCCGCGATCACCTGGAAATGACATTGACATTTATCTACAACCACTGATAGAAGACTTGAAGGTGTTATGGGAGACAGGGGTAGAAACATATGATGCTTCAAGGAATGAAAGTTTTCAAATGCGAGCAGCTTTACTGTGGACAATTAGCGACTTCCCCTTGTACGCTATTTGTCTGGTTGGAGTACAAAAGGAAAGTTAGCTTGCCCTTGCTGTAATTATGAGACTTGTTCTACCTATCTGAAACATAGTCGAAAGATGTGTTATATGGACCATCGTGTTTTTCTACCCATGGATCATCAATGGAGATCTAATAAAAGGTCTTTCAATGGAAAAACAGAATCTAGGTCTCCCCCGCCCTTCTTAAAGGGTACAAATGTGTTTGAGAGCTTACAAAATTTTGACAATGTATTTGGGAAGAAGCAAAAGAAATCAAATGATGGCCCATCGAAGAAAAGGTCAATTTTTTTGAATTACCTTATTGGCAGCACAACACGTTCCGCCACAACCTTGATGTCATGCATATAGAGAAGAACATAATTGATAACATAATTGAAACTCTATTGGATATTCCGGGTAAGACAAAGGACCATGCAAATGTTTGATATGATCTAAAAGAGATGGGCATTAGAAGGAACCTTCAACCAAAAGATACAAAGGATGGCAAGAAAACAAAGTTTGCAAAAGCATGCTTCTCAATGACTGCTGGAGAGAAGTCAATTTTTTGTAGTGTTTTGAAGACAGCAAAACTACCTGATGGTAGTGCTTCCAACATTTCACGATGTGTGCAACTAGCTGAAAGAAAAGTGTCTGGTTATAAGACTCATTATGCCCATTTCATGTTACATTACTTGTTGCAAATACCAATCAAAAGCATACTTCCTGATCATGTTGCTATCCCTTTGATCCGTTTAAGTTCCTTCTTTCGTCGTTTGTGTCAAAAAGTTATCACACTAGAAGAGATAGATTATTTAGAGAAAGAGATTGTAGAAACACTGTGTCAGCTTGAGAGGATTTTTCCTCCTAGTTTTTTTGATATAATGGTTCATCTACCTATTCATTTAGCGAACGAGGTGAGATTAGGTGGCCCAGTTCAATTTCGATGGATGTATCCTCCAAAAAGATATATGTGTACATTAAAGTCGTATGTTCGCAATAAAAGTCGTCCAGAAGGATCTATTGCGGAGGCATATTTGGTTGACGAGTGTTTGACCTTTTGCTCACGATATTTACATGGAGGTGTGCAGACCAGATTTAATAGAAGACCTTGAAACAATGATGAATGTAGTTCAAATGAAGTGGAATCTTCAAATTTGTTCCCAAACAAAGGGTGTCCTTTAGGAGGAAAAAAGGGTGCTCCATTTATTTTGGATGACAAGTTACACAGCCAAGTCCATGCATACATACTAAACAATTGTGATGAAGTTCAAGAATATGTTAGGTACTTTGACTCACTTGCAATATTTCCTATTACTCACTAAATTATTATTATTAATTTTTAGCTAATATATAACAATACTTGTCAACTTTAGAGAGTATGACCATGAAGTTAATAATCAACGACGAGGATCAAAATGGAGCAAAGCCAAAAACCATAGTCAAAACTTCTCTCAGTGGTTTGAAACTCGTGTTATGCATGAGGATGTGCCAGATTAGATAAAAGACCTGTCTAGGGGACCAAATTCAATTGCAAGAAGATATTCTGGGTATCTGATCAATGGATACAGATTTCATTGTAGGCGGCGTGATGCAAGACGAAAAACACAGAATAGTGGTGTCACATTAGTTGCATTAACTACAAGCTTTGCAAGCTCAAAGGATGTAAATCCGATTGATGCAAATCTAACTTATTATGGTAGAATAGTTGATATAGTTGAGTTAGATTATTATGGCCATTTTAAGGTTGTCTTATTTAGATGTGACTGGTATGAGATTGGAAAAGATATTTATAGCCTTACATATGTTCACTTCAACAAGAAATGCTACCAAGAAGAGCCTTTTGTGCTAGCATCTTAAGCACACCAATGCTTTTATGTTCAAGACCCATTTGATCAAAATAAACATTATGTCATGAAGACAATTCCAAGAGACTTGTTTAACATAAGTGACCAACCTGAGTTTGATGCCTACCATAGCGTTGAAAATGAGCCATTTGAACATTCCATGGGTCCTTCTATACCCATTGATGATGGTGAAGTTGTTTTAGAGAGGAATGATGTACCACCGACCATTATCGATGCGGCTCCACAAGTGTTTCTTGCCCAAGAACATGAAATAGAATCGGGAGAAGAGACTGGGTTTAAGGATGTATCACGAGACATCACTTTCACTTATACAATTATTGGTTTAGTTTAAATGTGGCTTATTTGCTTTTTGACTTTTTATACATAAATAAATAGCTCTTTGTCCTTATTTCTTGTATGATTATGACTTAGTAAGCATTAAACAACTTTCACATATACAATCTGTTATCTGAGTATATAACCAAACCAAGTTCTGGATCCTTTTATATATGGCATGTGCGAAGTTAACCTTGCTCCATCTGACCTTCAAAATATGTATTGTGTTTCTTATTCTTATTGTTCATAAGAATTGTATATGTATGATGCTTGTTTACCTTAGTTTTCTTGTGTAAAACTAGGGCATCCCTGCACTCATAGTAATATTGTATCCAGAAGGTAATTTCATTTTACTACCTTTGACATAATATATTCATACACAAATTATTCTGGTTCAGGAAAATTATTCTAGAAATATAGTAATATAGTATGACGTTGATTGCTCTCCACGATCTTGTGTTTTCGGGTTCATTGGATAAGGGTAAAGGAGGAAAGATAGGATGACCTGATCCTGGCTTGAAAGTTCACATAGGAGCTGGTTGTGATTTTTGCGGGGTAAAACCTCTCCATTATTATATATTGCATTTTCTTTGATGTGTTGCTTTATTTTGTTTTTCTTTGGTGAAATCTGAATAAAACACTGTTAGAAGCTGATCTAAGATTACCTTATACTAGTTAAGAGATGGATTCCCAATTAATATATATATTGCATTACCTTATACTATATATTGATTTGAATTCCCAGCACTTTGCAACCTCAATCCATACATTCTTCTTTTGGTCTTCATTTCTTTCTTTCCTAAAACTTTTGTCCAATCTGTTCCTGTCTTAGAGTAGACTAACTGTCACGTATCCCATTTCATGATGCTGATCTTGTGGACCCGTAAATAGACTATTGCCATTTTGTTAAATAGTGTGTAAAGTTTTTTTATTTCCCTTCCTGTAATGTCTGATTGTCTAAAGACTGCTGCCTTTATTTTTTTCAGTATAAAGAATGTACAAAGAAGGAGCTCTTAAGAAGAAGGTTTTGACCCCAAACAAGGGTCGAAGTCCTATAAAGAATAAAGGCTTCAATTTTGAATTACAAGCACGATCAAGTACTGAATTACTTAGGCAATTTGAAATTAAAAGAGAACAAATTGCAAATGAACGGAAGGATGTAAGTATGCAAGCTCATAAAAGGAAGAATCCTATGCCTACAGCATGTGGTGCAAGTGAAGGACAAAGTAGGCTGAATTTAATTCAAGCTAACTGCACCCAAAGACAAGGGCAGAATAAAGCTATGCAAAATAAGGCCCTAGTAATTCATAAAAGGAAGAATCCTATGAATAAAGCTTCCCAATCTTCTTTACCTATAACCGAGAACATCCCACAAGCTAAAGTAAAAGACTAGCCTGCTATTGAAGAACAACATGGTCTTAAAAAGGCTAAAAGGAAGCCAATTCACCCAGCAATGAGTCTTGATCAATTTCTAGAAAAATAAGGGATACATGTGGAGGGAGAGAAACAACTTAATATTCATCCAGTGGATGAATTTGGAGGAAATAATATTCAGCCAATGGATGATTTTGGAGGAAATAATATGTCATTGGATGACAATGATGTTGCAGATCATGAAGTTGGTGACAATGACTTTGATGGAGATCAAGTTATGGACATTGATCATGTTGAAGGCGGTATATTTGAAACTTACTTTTTTAATTACTTGTATATGTTATGCTCATTATGAAAATATTGCATGCTCATCGTTTAACTATTATAACTTTTTTTTTGGATTTTGGCTATTACATGGAACTAGGTACAATGGAAAAGAAAAAAACTCGAGGAAAAACAACTTGCAAATCAATTCATGCAAGAACTATGGAAGAACGAGAGGAGGTGACATTTGATAAGGGACAAGCAGTAGGACCAACTAATAAAAGAGTGTCTGATTTAAGCAATTTTCTAGGCACAATTGCTAGGAATCCAAGATTTATCACCTTGCTATACACTAATTGGACAGCTGTGCCAAAAGAAAATAAAAAACGCATGTGGAACTATGTTAATGTAAGAACAACCACTTTTTCTTATTTCAGTTTTTGTTTAGTGTTTCTTACTAAATGAAATTAACATATACGTTGTGTTTTGCATAGTCCAAGTTCATCGTTCCGAATGATGCAAAGAAATGGGTGATGGCTACTATTCACGATGCTTGGAAGCGACACAAGGGAAATATCAAGAAGAAGCATTTTGATAAGTATGATACCATTGAAGATATGTTGAAAAATCGCCCTGTGGACATACCAGAAGTAACTTTCACCAAATTGATTAACTATTGGAGTCTTCCCATTGTCCAAGTGAGATAGAACAATCTTTTCTAACCTTAGTCAAATTACTGATCTAGTTATATTTTTTATGATTTGATATATATATATATATATATATATATATATATATATATATATATATATATATATTTCTTTTTTTATTTGAATGTAGTCTATGTGTAAAATGAATTCTGTAAATAGAAAGAAGCAGAAGTTTGGGCATCGGATGGGGCCTGTAAATTTTGGAATAGTACGCATGAGACTGGTATTAATCTTATACACATGGGTTGGCAACATGACTTTCCTTTCTTCTCATACCTTGCTAGTATTGTGTTGATTGTTTGTACTTTTCTTTTCGTTCTTGTAGCGCTCAACCAAAGAGAACAATGAAGATCCAACAAAATCTGAAATGTTTGTTGCAACTCGCACAAATAGTAAAGGAAAAGAAGTTGATTCAGAGACAAAAGATGCAATTGTAACCAAATGAAGTGTGTTATTATTAATGATATTATTAATGTTAGTATTGATGTTTTTATTAATGTTTTTTTTAACAGTCAGAACTTCAAAATCGCCAAGAGGCTGGAGAAACTGATGAGGATGCATTTCAAGCAGTGTTTGGGAAGGAGCAGCCCGGGCGGGTTCGATGCTATGGTAGATCAGTTACAGCGACGTACTTGAAAAAAGAAGCAAAAATCAACATAATAAAACAACAACACAATGAGAAAGTTGAATCCTTGCAAACTGAAGTCGAAGATTTGAAAGGAGAGGTTAAAGGTTGCGACATATTGTAAAGATTTTGTTGCAGCAAAACAACCCCGGAATGAGCGCAGAAGAAGTTGAAGCATTACTGCAATCTACCCAACACTCTCCACCGGATGCGAATAGTGCACAAGGTGTCGCAGGACACCATCTTCCACGTTCTTCTGGATCAACTCATGTTCCGAACCATGAAATGGTATCCTTTCTTCATCTTGTTTTGTTTCAAACAGTTTAGATTCTAGTGCCTATATCTTGACTAGTCCCCTTACATCATAAAGGACATCTGCTGTCTAAATTTGTACAATCATAGGAATTTTTTTCTTTCAGTGACAATGCATATATTGACCTGGATCCTTTAAAAACAAAAAACAAAAATATGTACCAAGGTAAGGAATATATGCTATGATAGCCAATTGGCGAGTAATAGGTAGTACATTGGATTTTTGAATGCTCATTTCATTGTTTGCTTTGGTGTGCCAAGCTTGAGGTAACAATATTGTTCCTTTGTTTCTGCTATTGAACAATAAGCTACTTGTAATGAGTTTTTATGGTTCTTGGTTAACTAATCTTCCATTTTAATTGATGTGGAATAATGACTAAATGATTCTGTATTGATTCTTGCACTCCATCTTGAGTTAATCATTTTTTTCTGCTCTTATTTGCTTATAATTCGATTTCTGCTTCATTGTTGGTATTAGATTGAAGTTTGCTGGCTTGGGATTCTTTGCTACGACATACCATGTTTGTTTAAGGTTGTTGCTGTGTTAATCTTATGATAAAAAAAATACACTGGAATGAAAGTACGATGTTGCTAAGTTGCTCTCACGTTGTAACTAGGTGTGTGCTTGGTTTGTACTTGGTGGGGGCTTTTATAATGGGGGCTCGCAATCTGTCTCTCTTTCGTGGAGATTTTATCTTTAACCTTATTTGATGTATCATGTATTCCTCCTTTTCTGAAAGATGAAATGCTCTTCAACCAAAAAGAACAAATATTGTTTATTTCTTGCGGGTTTCATGTTAAGTTTTGATGCATGCACAAATTGTCACACGGACCCACATGTTCATTACATATCAGACAATATACATGAGGGTTTAATTCTCTCCTTGTCCGGAATCAGACACAATGCAAATTACAAAAGCTATGCTGCTTTTTAATGTAGTGCTAATTAACCAAAGTTTGGTCGTGGATGTGTACACACTACACTAGCACTAGCTAATTAGTCCATTCCCCAACCACACCCCATTTTCTGTCCTTGTAATTGAATATGCTTTCTTTTTCAGAATTATGTAGATTTATGCGTTATTGGTGCACTGTGAAAAGAAGAAAAGACATGAGTTGTTTTATTTCTTGGTTTTTTGTCTTCTATGGGTTCTTGAATTTAAGAATGTTTAATACATGCATGGGTGGCTGCGAACCACGGTAATCGCTTTTTGCATTGTGTTTAACAAATGGAAAAGTATATTTTTACACTGTTCTTTTCATATAGCTTTACAATTTTTATTTATTTTTATATATTTGCATAATTCTTATACAATAAATATATAGGCCTGCACGCCAAGATAGTTTCCTCTTTACCTCCTCCAAAAACTCTATTAGTTATGTATTTGTATTAACTTATTTTATATTTAAAATAACATATTCAAAAGCTTACTAGGAAATGATCTCCCGGTATTTATGAATTCTTTTGTTACAATACTTTTCAGCTGAGATAAAGTATACTGTTGAGCTTTTACAAAGCCTGATACTTTTAATTTTTTTTTGGTTTATTTATTTTAATTTGACCAATGACAATTTCTTGAAATAATAACTGACAGGTTATGTGTTTGAATGATTTTATTTTTTTATATGTATGAGTTGTTGAGATTTTCTGGCTTTTTAAAAATGAATCTATACATTACTAATCTTTTAGTTTAATTTAAATTTGTAGGACAATGCTGGTATTACATTTGGAGATGGCAATAAAGCTACTTAGTATATTTGATGTTCGTGAAGAGAGTCTGATGAAGATAATTTTCTCATACATTGTAAATTATATATATCTTTATATTGATTAAGTACTTTGGATTATGATGATGATGAATATTTTAGATTATTTGTTTAATACTTTCATCAATGTGTTACTGTAGATACTTTGGTTAATATTTTGAACGTGTTAAATATTAAAATAGTTTATATTATTGTTTAAAATTTTATACTATATATAAATTTGTGTATATTCTAAAATTAAAATTTTATAAAAATAATATATAAAACAAATGGCATTAAAATATTAAAAAATAAAGTATTTTTAATGTTTTATTAAATTTAATTACAAGGTAATAATATTTGATTAACAAATGTTATTTTTACAAATGATAAAAGTGTAGTCATTTATAGAAGGTTTTAAAAAAAATAGCAACCTAAGAGAACACTTGTAAAGTGATGCCTTAGGTGAAACATATATAAGGGAACGTGTTGCAGGTGTAGTTACATAGTTGGACATAAGGGAACGCTTTTTCAGCGTACCCATATCGTTTGACATAAGGGAACGCTTTTCTAGCGTACCCATAGAGTTTGACATAAGGGAACGCTTTGAAAGTGTACCCATAGAGTTAGCCATAAGGGAATGCTTTTCTAGCGTTCCCATAGCATTTGACATAAAGGAACGCTTTGTAAACGTGCCTATAGAGTTTGACATAAGGCAACGCTTTATAAGTGTATCCATAGAGTGAAGAAGAAAAGCGTTGCCTTCGACTCTGAAAAGCGTAGCCTTAGATAATAGGCCACGCCTGAATAGGCCACTCCTCTAAAAGCGTTGCCTTAGGGCAAAAAAGTGTAGCCTTTATCAAAGGCTACACTTAAGTGTATTTTAGAGTACACTTTTGAAGGGTTGTCATAAACCAATTTTGTTGTAGTGACAATAAACAAATTTGTTCTATAACTTACTTGTAATTTATAGCTAAGTTATTAAAAATATAGTGGGTAAGTGCTACTTATCTATTGTGATTAGGGTGCACTTGAATTAATGTATAAATGTATCTAGCTTTTGCCGTATTTGCTCAATCTAAGATGACTATATATATATATATGTGTGTGTGTATAAATGTTATTATACATCATGTAGACGCTCTAGTGATTTGAAAATCTAAATATATATGAATATGCTTTATTAAACACAATGATGTATGTATATGGATATGCTTTTATTAAACATGATGATGTATTTCTGGGAACATATAATTTTTAGGGAAAACTCTTAGATTTCACATAGAATCATAATGTTTAAATTGCAAAGGTTGGTTGATTTTGATTAGCTAGCTAGGTTGGTATTTTAGTCCATGCACTGGTTATGACCCGATTTTTGGTGGTCACAAAATTGTCTTATGCTATTGTGACATACTTATATTTTTTTCTACTTATTTTTAACTTAACTATATGTTTCAAGTAAACTACAGAACAAATTTATTTATCGTATGACTTAAACGTTTCTAAGTCTTGAAAAATAATTTTTCCTACAAAGCATAGAAGTGTTGAATTCGATAAAATAGTAAAAGGATAGTTATGTTTGTATTTGTACTAAAAAGGAAAAATGAGAAATAATTATTAAAAAAATGAATGGGTTGGAAACGCAGTTAAACTTGGTGTTTTGGCATTTCAATGAATAAAATGTCAAAAGTTATGGAGCTTCTGCATAAGAAATGACATCGCTAATAGAGTTATGATGTGGATAACACCAACTATATTAGCGTTATCAACATGTAACTCTAAAAAAAATAAAAAAAATCAACATGATAAAAAATGTGACAATTTAAAATATAATTTGAAAAATATGACAATTTGATAAATGTTTTTTCTCATAAAAACATTTTGATCAAAAAGCCTTGAATCTTCACTCCATGCAACACCAAACAAAATACAAAAATCAAGATTTGAAGAGAGAAAAATAGGAGAAATTCTTGCTTAAACACAAATATAACATATAAGATTTACACACATCTAACAATTAAATGACAACACATTAAAAATGGGTCCCACACAAGATACACTGCAATTCAGCTCAACCCATTACTCTTGAACTGAAAGAAAAGTTCGCTTGGCCCATTCTTTTCTTTCTCTCTCCTCCTAGCTCCCTCTTCTTTGCTCCAAACCTCTTCTTCTAAGTGTTCTTTGGCAAAGTTGTAGGAGGACCTGCCTCGGAATTCGCAAGTTTCTCAAGGGTGTTTATGTTATTTTGGGGTTCCTCCATTTCCACCATTTGCAGAAGAGCTCCTCCATGCCATCTGTGTGTTCTTGGGTTTCTCAAGGGTGTTCCAGTTCTGGCATTAAGGATTTGTTTGGTGTTTTGGGTTGGTCTTGGAAGAGGGAGACTCTTCCAATCCAACGATATTGTTTATTACTTGACTGCTCTATCTAATTTAGTACATTTTAATCTGATGATTTTTATTTGTTTTTTGTTTTTTTATAATTCTAAAATGTTTCGGTGTTAAAGGAAAATATAAGGTGCTTAACATGATAAAAAAAACACTAGTGCAATAAGAAATCTTCGTAAAAGTTGTTGAAAAACGCTACAACTTAAGTAATTACTGATACTTGTAATGTGAATTTTCGTTACTTTAAGGTCACTATGATGTCCCTTTTTTTTTTATTGGTATAAGCAATCTGCATGCTTGGACCCTAGATGGAATTGTTTTTTACTTCCACACAGGGACAGATGTACGTGAGGCGAGCTTGGGACTTGGCTCTTCCTTTTCTCATTAATATTTTTTTAGGTATTAATAATTTAATTTATTAAAAAATAAAGAGATAATTACATTAATCTTTTATAAAGTTAGTATTTATTACACTAATATTTTTATTTAAAAATTATACTAACATCTCTAATTTTATATATTATTATTACAGTCTAATACTCTTCTTTATTTATGAAATTATATATATCTCTTTTACTTTAAGTACAAATTAACATTACATAAAGTCTTATTAAAAATATAAAGTAAAGAAATATGAGTAATTTTCAAATAAAAAGATATCAATATTATAAGCACTAACCTCGATGGGAGGTCAAGTATAATTAGACTAAAAATAAAAATAATAAAGTTAAAAAATTTTATATTTTATATATATTTGACATGTGATTCGTATATTTACCCTTAATTCAAAATAGTACATTTTGATATTAACTTACTAAATAATTTAAAGATGAATACATATCTATTTGTTAACTTTTAATTTTTTTATATTTAATAATATAATTTATGATTTTTGACCCATTTATTGAATATTTTCTACATCCGTCCCTGCTTCCATGGAAGGTGTAATGAGCATTTCAGCTTAGTACATGATGTCAAGCTCCAAATCAATGCTTGTTCATTGGCCTTAAGCCAGCAGGACACCCAAGAATTATACCTGGATTCAAGCATTGGGAAATAGTGAATGAAAGTCTTGATGTCTAGGTTAAGTATGAGTTTAGGTGAATATCAATGTATAAAGCTATTTTATGAAATGGTGAATGAGTGTGAAATATCATTTATGGTTAACTTGAAATATTGAATATGTAACGCTACTATATCAGTGCACAATTACTATATTTTTTAACTACTGAATATGATTTGATGGTTGCATTATATGTGTGTGTGTGTATATATATATATATATATAAAAGGCATATCTAATGAGAGAAAAAATTTTAAAGTGAGAAAAAAAATTTTGTGAGAGAATGAGAGGAATAAATTTTAATCATACAATCGATCATATATAAATAATTAAGATTAAAAGTTACTTAAAGATCATGTAATCACTTAAAAAAGTCACATATATTTATATTATAATTTAACTATTTATATAAGATTTAATGATTAATATTTACTCATCTTAATTCTTATAATAAATACTTCTCTTATCAAAATACGCTTAATATATATAAAATTGAATAATGTAAAATAAAGGAGGCATATACAAAAGGGGTGTAACTCATTCCATCATAACTTGTCCAATCATTTGCACCTAGAATATCATAGTTGTAATAAGCGGGTGTGCAACCTTGTATAAATCTACAAAATGAACCTAGAAAGGAAAACCCTAAAATAGATTTTGATCTATTCGAGAAAATGAAGTAAAAAGAATGCCCAGATTGGATTTTATATTAGCTTGTAAGTTATCTTTGAAGGAGAAGGCTTAATTGGTTGGTTTACGCAGTCATTGGTTGGCTGTTATAAAGTATGGATATGTTATTTTTGAGATATATTTATGTGTTAGATATATATTTATGTTAAATATATAGAGATATTTATATGATATACATGTCTTGTATGTTTGAATGTATCTAATTAAAATGATTATTATTTTTAGTTTAGACACATCTCAGACATGCTTGAACATGTCTCGGATACACTTCGACATGTCTCAGATACGCTTGGATATGTTTAGGATACGACTTGGACACGACCCATTAATATTTAAAAAAAAATAGTTTCCATGACTAATGTTTAATTAGTAAGTCCGTAACCCACCTAAGCCTAATCACATGACTGACGTTCTAAATCACTATTTTCACATACCAGTATTTTAAGTTTTATCTTTTCACATGTCATTACTAGACTTTTAAGTTTTATTTTTTAACACACTACTATTTTCATCTGCTCTTTCTACTTCTGCTCGTATAAAGTCATTCACTTCGTCGTCACCGAAACTTGCACCAATATTCCTTATAGTTAAATTTTTTTTAGATACACATGTACTTTGTATATGGTTAATTCTATTAGGAGAAGTTAGTTTAAGAGATTTTTTTAGAAAATATCAATAGAAATTATGCTCTATATTTTTTAAGAGTGACTTACTACGTGTAATACCCTAGAAAGTCATGTTAGGCTTGAATATGGTTACAAAAGGAGCCTAATACTTACTTAATATGTCTGTGTAGTTTTAAGATTTTCTGAGCATATTTAAACACTTTACTGTAATACTATGTGAGAAATATAACTGTTATTTACTCTGAAAGTGACTTAAACTACTTAGTTAGTGAAAATAAGTGTGAAGAGTTTGTTTCCAAGTCACAAATGTGAAAATTATACTACAGTTAAAGTTTGAGAATTTTTGGAGTTGGTTCGGCATTTTTGAGCATACTGGTTATGTGTTTTAGTACCGATTTGACCCATAGCTGATATGAAAATATCAGTTTTTGGTGAAACATAATTTTTAATGAATCTTAAGATTTATTTTGAATCTGTTGGAAGCTACAAAATTGGATTTGGAAAAGTTTGAGTGTTCTTAGCAGATCGGAGTTTTAGTACCCAACCAAGAGAATTCAAAAGGAACTTCCCTTCTTGAAATATCCCACGATGGGGATATTTGAGGGGTAGGAACAAAATACAAAAATAGAGAAGTAGAAACAAAGAAGAGAAGAGAAAACGTGAAGAAAGGAAAAGAAAAGAAAAGAGAGAAAGAGAAACCGAAGAGGAATAGGAGGATCAACCATCAAGGGAAAGGATTCAAGTGGAGGCTTTGCTCCATCTTCATCTTCAAGACCTTGAGGTAGGGGTTTGTGTTACTTCATAACTTCATCTTCTTCATTGGGTTATGGAAACTTGATGGGGGAATATGGGGTTTTGAAGTGTGAGAATTGTGTTTATATTAGTAGATGCATGAATCTTGTTAGAAAGCTTGAGAATAGTATGTTTTTAGGTTGCTAGAGGCAATAAAACAGTTTTTCATTACTTGAACACCCTTGAATGCCATTTGTGAAGAAATTGGAGTTTTAGGGTGTAAATGAATTATTTAATCCAAGAATCTAAAATTTGTGTTGTGAGTTAGTGTTTTAAGTTTCATTCTTGTTTGTGAACTTGTTTGGGACTTGAAATCACTTAGAAACTAAGTTGGAGTGGCGAAAATCCATGAAAAATGACCAAAGGAACAGTAGCATCATGCAGGAGAGTTGCTGCCATGTTTCTGGGTCAGTTACACAGCCCGTGTGTGATTACATGGCCTAGGCCGTGTAACTCTCTGCCAGAAATTTTCCTCACAGACGATTACATGGCCAGGGCCGTGTAATTTTACACGGTCGTGTAATCCCTCTGTGATGAGAATGAGCTCTTGTGGTCTTCATAAAAGTTGTACCCCTTTCTCGTATCTTTTCAATGTCGCAAGAACCGCGTTGTTTCGATAACTGAACTCAAGTTATTCTCATTTTACTGCACAAAGGTCAAATGTTGAGATTGAGCAAAATGCCTTTTGGGTTAGGAAATACATATTTTGGCATTTTATAAGGCTAGGAGCCTTAGAGGGATCTTAGATAACCATATTAAGGTGGAATATCAAAGGGGAATGTGTTGGAACGCCTTAGGCTTCCATAGTGTGGTGGAGTGTCATAGGCAAGGATAGGGCGCCTAGATGCCCAGAACAGATTTCATCAAAATTTCTATTTTGATGTTTTGAGGTTCCTAATTGCTAGGATCCTTTGTTTATGCCTAGTAGAGTATGTTGAAACTCTAATAGGAGTAATTGATGAAGTGGGAATATATTAAGTCAAGTTGACTTGAAATGCTAATTACGGGAGGTAATTAGACATGGCTATATATATATACATATAATTTGTATATTGATAGATCGAGGAATTGAGTTTTCCTAAGTGTGGGAATTATTCGTGTATGCTCTTTTAAGAGTGATAAGATACTTTTAAAAGTAGTTGATGATTTGGTTGTGAAATAAATTTGAAATGCATATAAATCAATTGTGAAACTAGTTATGGGAAGTAATTAATAATGTATTGCATGAGATGTTTGTGAAACCTATTAAGGTTTGTAATGCTAATTATGAGAAGTTAATTAGACATGATGATGTACTTAATGGTATGATTTGCCTTTTTGCAAGGTGTGAGCCCCGGTGAAAGTGGGTGTTCTATATCAAGTAAGGCACATGGCAACCTTCCTAATATAGTGAAATTCTTAAAGATGGACTTCCTTGTTCATTATCAATAACCGTGTAGTTGATGGGACTTCACTACTCGGGGGGGGGGGATGAATTTCCTCCGGGATAATGGTGTTTGCTGGATGGGACTTCCAACGCTTGTTCAAGGTTATGGATGAAACTATGGACTTCCATTACTTTGTTCAAGTTTCATGCATTCACGACATTATCATGGGATTGGAGGTCCTGGATATGGTATCATGCATTATTCACTTTCATACTTAGGAAATTGCATAGACATAATCATTAGTCATAATTTAGCATAACATGGCAATTGTATGGGCGGTTGCTATCATGACATTTTCATGCATTTCAATTGTATGGGTGATTGCGTGTTGTTGAAATGAGGAGTTGTTGCTTCTATAATTGAAGTATCAACGAGATAATTATGAATATTATCTGTTTGTATATATATATATATATATATATATATATTGGTATTTGAATACTTCTACTGAGATATGTTTTCTCACTCCGATTGTGTTGCCATGTAAATCCAAGTGCAAGTTCTTCAAAAGGAAAGAAGAAGATGTATGAGGATTAGCATAGCTTAGATGCTATTTTGAGCTGAGCATATATAAATGTTTTATATTTGCTTAGTTGTTTCAGGTTATGTATAATAGTATGCCCTTGATGCTGTGATGTATATATATAACTTTTGCTATCGTGACTCTTCATATTTACTCATTATGTATGAATGATATGGGTTAGATGTTGATGTAATTTGATAGTAGCAGAGTCAATATTAGGTTATTCACTTATATGACGATATATTTGGGTAGCAAATATTGGGTTGTTACACTAGGTAGCAAATATTAATATATGTGATATATATTAAGTTATTATAAATCTTTAAATTTATAGAAATGATATTAATGAATTATGATTTTTTTAAATTTTACAAATATATATATATATATATATATATATATATATAAATCAAGCTCTTTAATTTATTTTAATATTAATTTATATATATATATATATATGTCGTGTCTGTGTCTTATAATTTTTTAAATTTAGTATATCTCCATATTTATATCCATATCGTGTTTTGTATATGTGTTGGTGCTTCAAAAGTTGACTGTATTTGCTAGGGGTGATCACGGGTCGAGTCGGGTCGGGTTGGGTTTAAGGGGAAAATCTAAACCAATTAGGTGAGGTCGGGTTGGGTTGGATTGGTTTTTGGAAAAAAAATTTGAGTAACTCGAACCGAACCAACCCGATTAGAATCAGGTTGGTTCGGGTTGGGTAATCGGGTTGGTCAAATTTTAAATCGGGTCTGGTCAGGTTCGCGGGTCACCGGATCGGGTTGTGTACCCTAAGTGAGAAAGAATAAAATGAGGGCTTGAATTTAGGCAAACGACGTCGTTTTCTCTGGTCTTCGAGTCATCAGGTCGGGTCATCGGGTTGGTTCACTAAACCTGTTACCCGAACAGATATTCGGATATATTTGATCGGGTCCGGTCAAGTTATTTGAGTTTGCGGGTCGAGTTGTGCACCCCTAATATTTGCAATTGTAGTGAGAGAAGAAGCGTCGAATGAATGAAGAAAGAGAGAAAGGGGGCAAGGGGCAAGGAGAGAAAGAAAAGAATGCGCCAACTTTTCTTTCGGTTCAAGCCGAATAACTATGGAGAAATATTTATATAAACTTTGTATCTATGAAGCACAGACAAGCCGTTGTTGAGGCGTGTCCGCGTGTCAGACACGTGTCCGTATCAGATACATGGGGACACCCGTACGATACAAGTGTCCTGCGTGTCAGAATGTGTCTAATTAAAAAGATTATTTTTTCAATTTGGACACGTCTCGGACACGATTAGACATGTTTCAGACACGCTTGGACATGTTTCGGACATACTTGGATACGTCTCGGACACATTTGGACACATCTAGGACACGATCCATTAATATTTTTTTCAAAATAGTTTTCATAATTAACGTTCAATTAGTAAACCCGTAACTTTCTTAACTGTTTTCATGGGTTAGGTATTTGCCCCCCCCATATTGTTTTTTGTATTCTTTTTCCTTTTATTAATAAATTGTTGATATGCTACAAATGATTGACTTTGCTTGGGGTGCCAACTTAGTTGGGATGCCTTGCTTTGCAGTGATGCTTTTGCATATCTTCTTTGTTTAAAAAAAAAAGTAAGCCCGTAACTCACCCAAGCCCAATCACATAACTAATGTCCCAAGTCACTATTTTCACACATCAATATTCTAAATTTTATCTTTTTATACATCACTATTAGACTTTTAAGTTTTATCTTTTCACACACCACTATTTTCATCTTCTCCTTCTACCTTTGCTAGTACCAAATCATCTACTTCGTCGTCACTGAAGCTTGCTTCATACTAATATTTTCTCTAGTTAATTTTTTTTATACACATGTACTCATTCATGATTAGTTCTATTATGAGAAGTTGGTTTAAAAGAGTTTTTAGAATATATCAATAGAAAGTATACTCAATATTTTTTAGGAGGGTTTATTAGGTAGCAAATATTGATACATATGATATATATTAAGATATTATAAATCTTCAAGTTTATATAGAAATAATATTAATGAATTATGAATTTTTTTTGAAATTTTGTAATTATATATATATATATAAATCGTATCCGTATCTTACAATTTTTGAATTTGGTGTATCTCAGTGTCCGTATTTGTATCTGTGTTATGTCTCGTATTCGTGTCCGTCTCTGTAGCTTCATAGCTTTGTATATATAATTATGTAAATTAAATTAATTAATATTTAAATAATTACATAAATTTTATATTATATAATTATTTTATATTTAAAATGATAATATATTAATTAGTTATTGATTGGTTTAATTTGTAAGTTGAGTTGAACTGAATTATAATGTTATCTTGTGGGACTCATTTTATATTAAGTACGATCAGTTAACTAATAAATATGTGTAAATCTTCCGTGCTATATTTGTCCTCAAGCAAGAATTCCTCAAAAAACAGACAAGGATGAACTACGTATACTTTTTCCTATCTTTCATTCTCGTAAACGACAAACAAATACACATTGTTAGAGAAAGTAATGTTCAAGACCCATTTCCATGAAGGAAAATACTTCAAATATAAATGAGAACAAAATTACATTATTTTCACTACAAAAAAGAACTATATTTGACCACCTCAGGTTGACATCAATTTAGTCCTCCCTCTTTCTCTAAATGACTTGTATCGTCTTTTGATGCTCCATTGGTATCTGACTCATCTCTTTGGTGAATATGATCTTTTTGGGCAGCATCTGCTTCACGTTCTAACTAGCGCTTCACAGTGTCATGCACACATTGCAAGTACATGTCGGCTTATGTGATAAGAAGAAATTCAGGAAGGTGACCTCTTTCGACCAAAGGGAAGGTCCAGGAAAAGGGGAAACAATACACAAGAGAATTGTTCAAGCTTTTCTATTTTTCTCCTCCTTCATTCATTGTAATATAATATGTTTTTTTGGTTTTTACAACAAGGGATCTATTCACAAGTGTCTAATAATCGTGGACCCAGAGTTGAGGCTAGTCACAAATGAAACAGTGGAGGTATGTCTCGAGGATGCGGTTAATGACTTCAGTTTGACCGTCCGACTGTGAGTGGTAAGCACTACTGAAGGCTAGCTTGGTGCCATGAAGCCGGAAGAGTTCACGCCAGAAACGGCTTATGAAAACCCTGTCACGATCGCTCACAATCGATTTTGGCATGCCGTGGAGTCTATATATCTCAGATATGAATACTGGTGCCAAGGTAACTGCAGAAAAGGTAGCTGGAAGTGCCACAAAGTGAGCATATTTTGATAAACGATCGACTACAACCCAAATAACTGATTTGCCTTCGGTGGGTGGAAGGTGAGTAATAAAGTCCATGGAAATATCTTCCCAAACTTGCATCGGTATTGGTAATGGTTGTAGTAATCCAGTAGGTTTCTGAGTAGAATATTTATTTTGTTGGCAGGTAGAACAGTTGCGAACAAAGGCCTTTACATCCTTAGCCATTCGAGGTCAAGAGAAAACTGCAGCTAGGTGGCTCAGAGTGCCCTTGATTCCGGAATGCCCGCTAGCAGGAGTGGCATGGAACTCTTCTAACAACATGTTCCGCAGCCCTGTCTCTAGAGGTATGAATAGCCTCTGTTTAAAATACAAAAGACCCTGTAAAATGCTAAAATGTGTATTCTGAGTCCCTGATTATTGGAATTTGGCCAGGAGGGTGCGGCCATTAGCATTTTCTGAATAAAATTAGCGCAGCTGATTCAATATGAGGGGTTGGCTCTCAAATATGGAAGTGAAGATGGACTCAGAAGGTGCAGCCACTCTGGATAAGGCATCAACCACCACATTTTCATGGCCTGATGTATAGAGGATTTCATAATCAAATCTAAGAAGTTTGGTAAGCCATTTTTCTTGGGCCAGGGTCTGTATAGTTTGACCAAAGAGGCTCCGTAAGCTTTTTTGGTCCGTGAAGATACGGAAGTGGCGACCCAGGAGGTAATGACTCCACTTTTTGACCACGGAGGTTATAGCAAACATTTCCCGTTCATAAGCGGAAGCATTTTGCATTCTGGAGCATAACTTTTTGCTGAAGAAGGCAATGGGGTGTCAATTTTGGGACAAAACTGCACCGACTGCTGCTCCCGATGCATCCATGGTGACATCAAATGATTGGGTAAAATCTGGAATGGCTAGGACTGGTAGTGTGGTTATGGCTATTTTTAATGCTTGGAAAGTCGCTTGAGCTTCTTCTCACCATAGAAACTGATTTCTTTTTAGTATGTCTGACAACGGGCTAGAAATGCCAGCATACCCCTGTACAAAGCGCCTGTAATAATCAGAAAGACCCAAGAATCCTCGAAGTGCAGAGATGGATGTGGGAACCGGCCACTCTTAGATGGCTTACAATTTTGAGGGGTCAGCCGCAACACCCTCACTAACTGGCAATGCAGATTTCCACCACCAAAGTAGCCACAACAAACATGGTGCGAAAAAAAAGCTCCACTTGTTCCAAACCAAATTGACACTTTTGAAATTTTGTAAACATGCTTTTGGAATCTATCCATAATCATATACAAGCAAGCTAGCATAGAATTTGACAAGCATTATATTAATGTGGATGTGACATCAATCGACACATCCAGATTATGAATGTGGAGCATGGATGCATCAAGCATTATGAGCATTAATTCAATCACTTGTACAATAATAGATATCAACCTCCCCAATCTCAAAACATGACATTCATAGTAGCTCATCTAAATGTGGAAGGGATCATTGGTTCTCGAAGATTTTCTAATTCCAAACTCGGCTAACTTGTGCTTCTTTATGGCTCAAAATGTCCGTGGTGTTTGAAATGCATATTGCAATATAGGGTTTTCCATGGAAGGTTGTCAACTTAGCTATTGATTATAGCTTTGCGCTGGAAGCTGGCCATCGAGTGTTAGTGTAGAAGAAT
Organism: Ormosia semicastrata; assembly: GCA_029884595.1. Taxonomy (NCBI): domain Eukaryota; kingdom Viridiplantae; phylum Streptophyta; class Magnoliopsida; order Fabales; family Fabaceae; genus Ormosia; species Ormosia semicastrata. The sequence goes on along the minus strand of JAQQTO010000057.1, from coordinate 32,242,871 downwards.
AATAGAATAGACTTTTTGTAAAAAATTTATTTCTTCTTTTCAAAACTCCAAAGTACATAGAATATTTATAGAAGTGAAATCTATCATTCTATAACTCTTCCTAATTAATATTTAATTTTCATTTAACTCATAAATAAACTATCCTATAACTACGCCAACTCTAATGAAATAATTCTTCTAATGACACAAAACTCTTCATTATTCATAGAAAACTCTCATAACTCTCAATAGCTACCACATCAAAGGTCACATAACCACCAAAAATCCATTAACTTCAAAATTATTATTTTTAATCAACACTCCCCCTTAATTTGTGTCTTAACTTCTTTTCTAAGTCTTGCTGTGGGTTTGAAATTCTTCAAACTTGAGAGGCTTAGTAAAAATATCAACAATTTGATCTTGTGTCTTCACATATTTGGGCTCAATCACCTTGTTCTCAACATACTCTCTAATAAAATGAAACCTTGTGTCTATGTGCTTGATCATGGTACACCGGATTTTTAGCAAGAGATAGTGCGGACTTGTTATCAATACAAATCTTTGTTACAAGCGTGGAAAATAAATTTCTTTCAACAACCTTCTAAGCCATATAGCATGACAAGTGCAAGATTTAAAGTGTTGGGACTCAAAGTTAAGTGTGACAATAGATTATTTTTGGAACTCCATGAAATAGTTCCCTAAAGAATACAAAGCTGGATAGTAGCTGGTTCTATCATCAACAGGCTAAATCAGATCACAATATCCCACAAGCTTGAAATCATTAGAAAATGAATAAAATGGCCCAAAATCAATTGTACCTTTTGGTAACGAAGAATCCTCGAGCAATTTTCATATGGGTAGAAGTAGGTGATTCCATGTAGCGACTCACTACTCCAATTGCAAAAAGAATGTCGGGTCTTGTCGAAGTCAAGTATCTCAAGCTTCCCACAAGACTTTTGAAAATGGTGGGATCTTCTTTCACTCCATCATCAAACTTTGACAATTTAACTCCACATTCCATGGGTGTGTTCACGGAGTTACAATCAAACATATTGAACTTTTTCAAAATCTCCTTTGCATAGGCTTCTTGAGAAATAAAAATTTCATCCTCCTTTTGCTTCACCTCTAGGCCTAAATAGTATGACATGAGTCCAACATCGGTCATCTCAAATTCATGTGCCAAAGCCTTCTTGAATCCTTCAAACAAAGTAGGATTAGTTTCGGTGAAAATAAGATCATCAACATAAAGACAAACAAGCAAAATATCTCCATTTTCATATGCTTTAACATAAAGAGCATATTCATGAACACATCGAACAAAGCCATTATCTTGAAAATACTTGTCGATACGGCTATTCCATGCTTTTGGTGCTTGCTTCAACCCATATAATGCCTTCTTCAATCTCAAGACTTTATCTTCATGCCCTTCTACCACAAAGCCAATTGGTTGCTCAACATATACCTCCTCTTCTAGATAGCCATTAAGGAAAGCTGACTTTACATCAAGTTGATAAATCCTCCACTTCATTTGAGCCGCCAAAGCAATGATCAAACGAATTGTCTCCATACAAGCAACAGGTGCAAACACTTCTTCATAGTCAATTCCATGTTTTTGCTTGTAGCCTTTTACAATGAGCCTTGCTTTATATCTCTCTACATCTCCTTTGACATTCTTCTTTATCTTGAACACCCATTTGATTCCAATTGCCTCATGACCCTTGGAAAGAGATGATAACTCCCAAGTGTTATTCTTTTCAATGGCTTCAATTTCCTCTTGCATGGCTTGTCTCCACCTTTTGTCTTTGAAAGCTTCATCAAAGTCTAAAGGTTCACTGTCAACAAGAAGACAAAACAAATCAAAAGGCTCAGTTACATCATATAACTCTTCAATATTTCTCATTTTTCTTGGCCTTTCACTGGAACTTTCTTCGGAAGATGAGGATGCTTTATGAATGGGAGGTGGTGGTGGAGTCTCTTCTTGGATAGGCATCATGGTCTCTTGCTCTTCATCTTCAAAGTATGGAAAGAAATCATAACTTCCTTCTTCTTGTGCTTCCCATCTTCAAGTGGCTTTTTCATCAAACTTCACATCTCGACTCATAACAATCTTGCCATTGCTTGGGTTGTACAACTTGTAGCCTTTAGAATTTGGATCATAACCAATTTAAATAATGTTTCTCACTTCGATCATCTAGTTTCTCATAGGTGGAAGTACATGAACATAAGTAACAAGGCTTCGAAAAATCCGGATTGACACTAGGTTTGGTCTCAGTCCATTATTAGGTGTTTGATCCTTCCATTTTTTGTTGGAACCGGTTGAGCAAATAAGCCTTGCACAAAAACATGGGATGAAAATTCCTTAGGCATATTTTTAGCTTTCAACATACATCTAGCAATATTAAGCAGTTCAATTTTTTCTCTCAAAAGCTACACCATTTTGTTGTGGTGATCTAGGAACCGATTAGAGGGCGGCGAATTCCATTTGTTTCACAAAATTCATTAAATTCTTTAGATGTAAATTATTCCTCTTCGGATCTTGAGTTGATTACATAACCAGGGTGGTTTTTCTACAAGAGCTTTGAAATTTTTGGGCTACAAATACTTGGTTTTTGCTTTTAAAATAAACTCAAGTCTTCCTACTATAATCATTAATAAAAAGTAAAAAATATTTATTTTTACCAAATGAGGAATTTGATTATCACACATCGGTGTGAACAAGTTCTTCATTGGTTTGTCTTTTAGTTGCCTCCTTTAGGAGGTTTGAGAATGAGAAAACATGCTTCCAAATTGATTAGGATGATTAATTCGAGGTGATCCTTTCACCATATTCTTTTCTCCCAAGGCTTTGAGTGCTTCAAAATTCAAGTGACCAAATCGCATATCACAACACCATGCTTCATCTTCAACATTAGCCTTTAAACACTTTTCTCCAATTGTATTCATTGAGATTCAACATGAACATTCTATTTTTTTGTCATTTTACAACAAGTTAGCATTATTGATCAAGTGTCTATATGATCTTTCATTGAATTTCATATCCCTACAACAAATTGTCCTAAACTCAAAAATTATTTTTTGATTTAGGTACAAAAACATGTGTGTTGAATGCTGACCACCATCTTTAAAAAAATTAAAATGGTACATTTGCCTTGAATTTAGACTTTTGAGATCCAAATGAAACATTACCATTCATTTAGGTTTGTGTTTCACCCTTTGGGCCTCTCATTGATTCTTTTTCAAGATACCATGATTCTTGTCATACTTTTCATCATCTTTAAGTTCTAACAATAAGGTTGGCTCTTCAAGCTCTTCTTTGTCAATAAGGTTGGCTTTTTCTTCCACCATTATTACCACTCGGGGCATGAATACCCAAATTTATGACAATTGAAACATTTAATATTAGACGGTGTCATACCTCCTTTCATTTGTTCTGGGATAATGGCTCTTCAGCTGATGATTCAGCAGAGTTAACAAGATTTTCTCTTGATTGTTGGAATTGTCACCGCTGCACCTTGGCAACGACATCTAAGCCATCTTCTCGTCTTGGATTGACGTCCCGTTTTCTTTGACAATTCTCCTCCATCATTTTAATGAAACCTCTGGCTTTGAGGGCACTCAAGCGCTCATTTTGCGAACAATTTTCAGGAATTATTATAATTATAGCTAACAACTTACATCAATAGTCATGGTATAAGTCATTTGAATTCAACAGTTGAGTCACAAATCAAACTTTGAACAATGGGAGGGCTTATCTTTCATGTATCATGGCAATGTTTTCAGGACTCATTTGATTAACATTGCTGTCTAACTTTGGCATAATGCAAAAAGTTTCCACCACCAAAGTAGCCACAACAAACATGGTGCGAAAAATAAAAGGCTTCTTCCGGTACTTACATAAATACAAATCGAAGCCACACACAACTTTCGTGCTAAACCACACTTATGGCAACATGCTTTTGGAATCTATCCATAATCATATACAAGCAAGCTAGCATAGAATTTGACAAGCATTATATTAATGTGGATGCTGACATCAATCGACACATCCAGATTATGAATGTGGAGCATGGATGCATCAAGCATTATGAGCATTAATTCAATCAATTGTACAGCAACAGCAACATCAACCTCAAACCCAATCTCAAAACATGACACATGCAGAACTCATCTAAAACACAGATAGTAGGATCACACCTTTGCTGGTTCTCAGAAGATTTTCTAATTCCCTTGAACTCAGCTCCACTTGTGCTTCTTTGTGGCTCCAGAGAAATAGAGTGGTGTTTGAGGGTAGTGGTGAAGCATATTGCAATGTAGGGTTTTCCATGGAAGGTTGTCAACTTAGCTATTGATTATAGCTTTGCGCTGGAGGCTGGCCATCGAGCTCGTCATACTGTTCCCTCATTTTCAGGTCATCCTTGTTTCTTGGAAACCACCGGCTGTTGATTGTGTTAAATTTAATGTTGACGGATTTGTTTTTAATCACGACTCATCTGAATATTAAGGAATGAAGATGGTGCTTTTTTGGATTTTTTTCTGCTAATCTTGGATCTACTCTTGCTGAGTTAGGGGTGTTTATATGGGGCTACAAACTGCATATAACTTGGGATATCGTAGAGTGGTTTTGGAGCTGGATTCAAAGTGTGTATTGCATCTCATTTGCAGAGGCACTAATTATGTCCATCCCATTGTATCTTTGATCAATGCTGTTAAAGTCCTCATGTCTCATGATTGGGCGGTTCGTATTCACTATTTAGCATGCATTCCTGGAACCACTGAAACAGAAGGAAAAGTTTGGTTGGTTGAATAAAATTCAAGAACTTTCTTAGAATAAAAACTTTAAAATTTTAGAGAAAAAATAGTTCACTAATGGATGATACTTAGTGTATACTTTCTTTGTAATGATCCCTAAAATATAAATAGTACTGATAGATAGATTGTAGCTTTGTATATTGTAGTACTTTTTAAGATTTAGGTAATTATAAATTTTAGATCTGAAATGACTTAACAAATTCTCTGCTCAACGCTTCTGCATTTAATTTGGATATTTTGTAACTTTTGTAATTTACTTTCCACGGGGTAAGGCTTATGCAATATTTGTTACGAAATTTGGCTATGAATGCAACAGTAGAACTAGTTGTCCATTTGTACTTTTATTCTTGTCCATTTGTCTTGTTGGCTCCAATTTCTATGGAAAATGATGATTTTATATTATTTTTTTATTTCACATCATTTTTTATTTTATTTTTTAATAATTTTAATTAAGTTAAAAAATAATAATAAAAATAATATAATTAATAGTATAAAAAGTAGTATAAAAAATAATATAAAAAAGTATAGTATAAAAATCATAGTTGTATCTCTATTTCGTTTTAGAATTGGCTGAGCTTCCGTACTGATAAGTCGGGGATGGCACAACTTCAATGATCATTGTGGATGGCGGTGTACAAGAATGAAGCCAAGTTTGGCTGTGAAATAAGTTGAGTATTTAAAGTTTAGATTTGATTTATAAAAAAATATATGTTATTCAAGTTTGATATATTTATTTAAATGAGTTAAATTTAAATTTTAAGTTTGACTTATTTAAAAGATATAAAATTGAGTTTGATTTATTTAATTTGTTTATAATTTGATTATTTTTATTTATTTCATCAAATTTCTTCTTTGAAATATTTTTAAATTTTATTAATTTAGTATTTGATAAGCATTTTTATGCTAGAAAATGAAATAAAACAAACTAATAGAGTAAAAGACTCATAAAAATTAGAGTTAGATAAGTATCAGATAATAATATATAAAATTACAATTATATAAATATAATTAAAATTTACTACGTAATAGTAATATATAAGTTATTATTATTTATACTATTTCTTATGTAAATTAATGATTGTCTGTCATTTAATTTAATTTAAAACACACACACACACACATGTGTGTGTATATATATATATATATAAAAATATATATAAAAAAAATTTATATATCCCTCCTCATATATATATATATGTATGGAGAGAGATCAAGTTCTGTTGGTGTAAGTCAAAAGTTATTCTTACACCATCGAATATCTTTTTATTGAATAATTTTCTCACTAAATCTACCGTTAGATTGAAAGTTTCTATCATATAAATCTATAAAATTTTATATTAATCCAAAATCGTTTAGTATTTCATTGATGTATGTCATATTTTAAAAGTATATATTACATTAATCTTGACATATATCAATAAAGTACTAAACAATTTTTGATTAATGTAAAATTTATAAGATATGATCTATATGATAAAACTTTCAATCCAACGGTAAATGTAGTGAAAAATTATTTAATAAAAAGATATTTGATGATGTAAGAATTACTTTAACTTACACCGGTATAACTTGATCCCTCCCCAATATAGGTTGATTCATTTATATAATTGAGCTTAAATTCATGTTTGAGCTTTCTTTTTAGTTAAATAAATGAGCTTAAATATATATATATATATATATATATATATATATATATATATATATATAAACATACATATGAGCTTTTAATGTCAAATTTATAAAGTTTGAGATTGATTCATTTATATAATTGAGCTTAAATTCATGTTTGAGCTTGTTTGTTTAGTTAAATAAATAAGTTTGATCAAACATTTAAGGAATCAAACTTAAATACTTCACGAATAATTCAGCTTAAAAATATAGAAACAAAGCTGTTAAACTTAAAAATAACTGCAAGCCATGTCTTTGTAAAACTTGATATGAAGAATGTGATCAGGCAACATATAATTTTTTGTGCAGAGAGCAAATGACCTTGTGAGGAATAAGATTCATCCGACCTCAATTATTAGTGGATACAAAGTAAGTCTTTTTTATGGTATAAGTTTCAGTTTTGTTTTTTTTTTTTCTTGTAGTTCATGAAAATTTGGAATTTTGAACTTTGAAGAGAAGAAAAACAATCAAAATCAATATCAGAGAGCAGGGAATGCTTGTGCTGATGAATGAGGATATGATGCTCATTAGTTAAGATGAAAAGGCTGGTGATCCCACTGTGATTACTGTGCGAGGTTAATTTTTTATCTGTGTTAGCACCCATTAATTTTATTGCAGTAAAAAATAATAATAACAAAAAACCAGCAAATATATTTCTCTTTTCTCTTTTTTTTAAATGTAATAGAAAAAATAAAATAGTTGCTCTTTTTAGTTAATTAAAATAACAATTGAGAGCATTAAGAAATAGCTCACTTCAACCTAAATGCTCAATATTTATTGGATAATGTTTCTCGTACAATTCAAATATGCATACCGTATTTATACTGTAAATTTATGTAAAAAATGTAAATCAGATCAGTATATTATTATAATTTTTTTATAAGATACTGAAATAAATTTATGAATAAATTGAATAAAAATTAAATATTTTGATTGAGACTAATAACTCTGTCGATATTTATTTGATCTCTATGTCCAGTGGCCAGTGCCCAGCTTGGCCCATTTTCAAGAATCAATTTATTTCACATCAAAAAGAGATAAAATCCCAAAAATAAAAGATAAAATCCAAAATATAATGAATAATTGTGATAATCAAAATAAAACAATGCAAAAGTTTTTTTGTTTTTGACAAAGAAAAGGAAAGCATTTAAATATGCCAAGTCAACAAAGGACAAGAAAAGACAGAGAGAGAGAAAGTGAGCCATAAGGGAGACGTAGACACGGAAGAAAGAGAGGGGGAAAAATGGAAGAAAGTTTTGAATAACTAACACCAATAAGGAGCTGGCTTGTACTGCTTATTCACCCACTTATGTATTTTTAGTGATAAAATTATTTATTAAATTATTAAACTATCACATTTTTATTATGTTGAATTTTTTATTATTTTCATGTTCTACATAGATAACATCAAAATTGATAGTGTTATCATTGCAAAAACGTAATTAAGCTTGGTGCTATCCATGTAGTATCGCCAACAAGTGTAGTGTTTTGCACGTAGTAACGTTATCACATTTGGCGTTACCACAAAGATAGCACCAAGCGTGATGATATTATCATGTGAAAAATATTAAATATGATGACATTATTAGTGTACGATCAAAAGTTTTGTTTGAAGTACATTTTTTTAACTTTTTCTTGATGTGTGAGCGTCTATTGTAAGATGAAGGTTTGTTTCAGACTCATACAAATTTAGAACATCTTGCCATGATGGAGAGGTTGCGTGGTCCATTACCGACAGACATGTTGGTTCAAAATACCTTTATTTGAAAGTTCAAAGATTCAACATCCAGAGGGGGAAGGACACATAGAAAAAAAGAAAAGAATGATAATTGGGTATCCATTCAAACACTCAGGGAATTAGCATTATGAGTAACGGCTAGAAAAAAGTGCAATTAATTTGTAGTCGTTGGATGACGTATGGATCAAGGGTCATGATTAAATAAAGAATAACTCTGATTTTCTTACCCATTATTTTTTCTCTCACACCACTCTTTACTCTCTTCCTAATACCATTCATCATATATATTTTTTCATATAACTTTCTCTCACAAAATTACACATCCTTAAAAAGGATGTACACAGTGCATACACCCTTAAAAGAGGTGTATGATTAACTTTTTCCAATAAAAAATCGACCGTTGGAGGCTAGTGCTTCTCATATAAATAGTGGCATACATTGGTGACGCCAACATGTCCGACGGTAATGGACCACACAACCTCTCCATTATAGCAAGGTGCTCTAAATTTGTATGAGTCTAAAATTAACCTTCGGCCATACAATACATGCTCACACTTCAAGAAAAAGTTGAAAAAATGGACATTTTGACCAATTTGCCCTTAGTGGCAAAACTATTTATCAAATTATCATACTTTTGGCTACACTAAATTTTTTTTATTATTTTCACATTTCACGTAGATAGTGCCAAAGAAGGTACGTGAAAATAATTAAAAAAATCCAACATGGCCGAAAGTGTATCAATTTGGTATATAGTTTCAAAAGTATGACAATTTGGTAAATAGTTTTGCCACTAAGGGCAGATTGGTCAAAAACTTGAAAAAATGTGCTTCAAACAAAACTTTTGGCTGTATACTAGTAACGCCATCACGTTTAGCATTTTTCATGTGGTAACGTCAGCACTCTTGGCGCTATCCACGTGGTAACGCTAAATGTGATGGCGTTGCTATGTGGAAAACGTCACACTTATTGGCGTTACCACATGGATAACGCCAAGCGTGCTGGCGTTTTTGCAATGATAGCGCTATCTACGCAGAACATAAAAAAAAATTCAGTGTGACAGTTTGGTATATAGTTTCAAAAGTATGACAATTTGGTAAATAATTTTGCTACTAATGGTAGATTGGTCAAAAAGCCTGACTTTTACTGTGGACTACTTAATTAATAGTTTACCAGTGGATGATTAAAATGACCTGTTATAATGTATTTTCGTCACTTACAAAATGCATTATTACTTTATTTATAATTAGATCTTATGTGTATTTAATTTTGTAGTTTAGCCCCTAATTAATTTTGACCTTAATCTTCAGTCTTTGATGTACCTCTCAAGAAGCCTCGTTCTTTCTTCGATGCCAATTCAACCATGCCTAAAACTCTAGTCATTTAACCATAGTTAAAAATCACAGTTAAATGATACAAAATCATGACTAAAAAAACTCCAAAACCATTAGTTCATATGAAGCCTTCATTATCCTCCACCAAAGACTAACTCCTGCAACGCTGCCTAAGCTCGAGCCTCCAAGTAGGTCACCTTCCTCCTATGGGTGCTCCACCTCCACCATAACAACTATGACCCTCCACCAACGATATACATGTTGGTGATCTAAGGAAGAAAGAGCACAATCCCGCCAGCATCGACGATGGTAACGACATGAACTAGGTTGAGGGTGTGCTTAAGGTTCTTGACCATCTCGATTGCTTTGGCCTTCACCTTCCAGCTCTTGATGTTGCTTTACCATGGCGTTTTTGTTGGAAATATTCAATTTTATGAGCAATCTTCTAAGCTAGTAGCCATTTATTAAAATCCATCATTGATCTATGCTTGAGTAAATTCAACGACTAGGGGTGGAAATGAGTTAGGCTAAGCAGACCTTGCCTTAAATGGACTTGACATGTTTCATAAATATAAAACATGAGTCTAACCTATTTATCTAACATAGGTCATTTTTTTAAGACATATCCTGAAAGTCTATTTAAAATAGTATTTTGTAATAAAACATTTAAATAGGCTAACATGTTGGGTCATAGGAGGAGCCCAAAAGCAGGAGAAATTTTCATCAATGGGCTATGTAAAAAATCACAATAATGGATCTGATCGACGTCACATCTTGACTCAAAATTTTAAAGCAATGAGTCTATGAGTTTTTTCACTTATATACTATTCACTTAACTCATTCTTTATCAATGTGAGACTTCAACACTTACATTGGAATTTCCAACACAACGGAATAGACTAACGGGCCTAAGCTTTAATTTTGTTATATTATTTATAAAATTAATTATATTATATAATATTAAAATATCATTATATATATATAATTAAATAGGTTAGTCTATTAGGCCTAAAAGAGTTTTTAAACGCTTGAAGTCTGACTCGTTTAACTAAATATGTTTTTTAAATAGCTTTGCCCTAACCATTTTGTTAAATAGGTTATGTTAGGTCAAATCTTAAACAGTTTAGGTCATAGGCTCTTGATGAATTACTTGACTTATTTCTACTTCTACCAATAACAATAAACCATGTGGTCCTTCCGTGGACCATTAACTACGTGGTCCATTTTATATGGCGCCCAAAAAGGAAAGCGATACACTGTAGCCTTGTTATTGCTCATGCATAACAACCAAATGTTAAGAGGAAGGAAGGAAGGTAAGGGGACAAAAACTAAAGAATAATGCCGTATGTCAAGGAAAAAAAATACAACATATACACACATCATTTTATATTTATGGTTTTTATAATTTAATTAGGTTTAATCTATTTTGTTTAAATTTTCTACATATATACCTATATTCTTAGGAAAATGCTTTCTATGCATTTATTTATGTTTTACATCTTTCACATTTATTTAGGTGAAAAAATCAGAGTATAGATGTATAGAAAATGAAATAAAACTGATTTAAATCAAATGATGAAAGCTATATACATATAAAATAATGTGTGTATAAATATATATGAGTAAGATTATTCATATTCTTATTTGCCACACACATCAGGTGTGAGTAGGTGTGGACGTGTGGACATCATATATGTGAAATGGATCTCAGGATTTTGAAAGAATCTTAGCCATAAAAAAAATTTGTTGCAGTAATGTAAAGAATTAATGGAAAACATAATTCAATAAATCCCAGCCATCAGATTAGAAACGTGCAATTGGTTTTATAAATGCAGCGGATCCAAATCCATATATGATGTGCAAGAAGATTTATCCAAAACTAAAATAGAAGGCTGCAGATAAGAGAAAGCAAGGAAGCAAACTTGAAACAGAACAAATAGAATTGAGAAGATACACAAGCAACCACTGTCGGCTCATAGAATTTTGGTTGACTTTGTTTTTAGCTATAAGTAGAACAACAAGGAAAAGTCTAAAATGGATTCAAAATCTTTGGGTCTATAGATGAATTATTGATTTTGGGCTATTGATTTATTATTAAAATAAATTAATGGCTCAAAGTAAAAGTTAAATTTTTATATATTTTAACTAATAACACTTAAATTTATACAAAAATTTAGTCAAATTATTTTTTTATGAATAATTATAAATATAAAAAATTTATAAATTTTAACTAGTAATTTTTATATACACTTAGATCTATATATAAATACTATTAAATAAAATCTATTAATAAACCCAAACTTTTTGAGTCCATATTAGCATCCTCCAAACAACAAAAAGGAGAAAACCATACGCAGCACACACGAAATCCTGGGACAGATAGTGAGGAAGAGATTAGACCTGCAGTGTAAAGAGGTGAGCTTTCTTTTCCTATTCCTTATTAAAAAAGAGACGTTTACTGTACTTTTGAAATATTTTAAAACACTTGTGTTTTATGAGTTTTTATTTATTATAACTAGTTAATTGATTTTTTTTATAAATTTTATTATTATAAATTTTAGAAAAACAAAACCAGATTCACGATGCAGACAAAAAAGAGACGGATCAGTTGTACTATGTGTGAAACCAAATACAACAAGAACTGTTGAAAATTTGGAATACCAGTTTCGCGATACTTGTTTAAGGCCATATAATGACTTATGTAACTTACAAACAAGTGGCTCCTCCTGACATCTAAAACCTGGCTCTGATACCATGTAAAGAAACACAAAGGAGAAAGATTTGGTAGAATAATGTTATGTATTCAATTGATTTACATAAGCTGATTAAATAGAATTACAAATAAAAAATAAAAGACTAAAATAAAGTTGATCTAAAGAGAAAATGTACAACAATGAAATTCTATCAATATCAATAAATAGAATTATATCATAATAATAATAATAACAGAATCGAATCAAAGAACAAATAAAGATAATCCTTGATTTATTTGATTTGTTGTTGATAACAATAACTAGTTAATTGATTTTTTATAAATTTTATTATTATGAGTAAATATTATTAATTAAAATGTAAAATTTTTTATATATACAATTATCTATAATAAAAAGATAAAATTAATCTAAATTCTTTATATATGAGTATATTTATGTGTAAATATTAACACTTAAAATTTATAAAATTTAATATATGTAAAATATGGATCATATTTATAATTAGAAAATAGACAATTAATCTCATTTATTTATTTATTTTAATAATATATATATATATATAATTATAGATGATAAAATAATAGTGTTCCATAAGATTTTAGAAGCATATTAAACACTTCCTTTTAAAAAATCTTACTTATGCATCTTTTTAACTTTTGCATGTGTCTGTATTCTTGAGTTCACTCAATCACGTATCCAACTCACCTGTTGAACATTTGCCACACAGATCCCAGACTTCCCATTTGCACCGCAAACTCTCAAACAAACTCATCGAAGAAATCCCAATCAAACACAAACCAGGAATTTACAGCATGGTGCGCTTTTAAGAGGCAAGAAGGTGCGAAAAGTTAGATATCTTGTGTGGTGTGCTGTTGTGTGGTGCCTATGGTTGCAAGCCTGTATTCGTATTCACCTTGAGCCCAGAAATCCCAATCAAACACAAACCAGGAATTTACCATCCTCACAGGAACAGAATAATCCAACCCGAAAATCACTTAAACACCCATAACCTCATGCACCATTCATACATTCTTGAATGAAGCACCTGCACTAACCAACGGAGAACACACCAGAAAAACAAAACCCACCGAGCAACCCCACTCCCAAGCCAGAACCACCCAATGCCACGGTCTTCCCCAGATCGGTAAGAGCAATTCAGGTCAGTTTAGTTTATCTGAAAATTTGTGCTTTGTTTGTTTTTGGATTTGGGTTCTACTTAATAAGGTATTAGAATGAGTGGGCCAAGTTTTGCTTTGTTAACGGGAGAAAGAGAAATGATGAATTTTAAACTAAGATGATTAGAAGAGTAAGACTGAGTCATCGGGAATAGGGGTGTGTAAAATTAAGAAATTCTTGGTAACACGCAATTGTACTATATCATCATTATACACACTCATAAAAAATTAGAGAGAGAAAATAATTTTTTATAATGAGTAGGTTTAGAGAGACCCATTTTTTCTCTCACTTCAATTTTTTGTGGTGAGTGTGTGTAAGAATGACGTGGTATAATTGTGTGTAAGCAAGAATCTCTCGTGTAAAATATTCAAAATAACCAAACGGAACTTTAAATTGAACCAAATTACTTCATAAATAACCATATTTTTTCAAACTGATTTTTATAACCCAAACCATTTTTTTTAAATGGTTTGGTTAACCATTTTCTATCCAGTTCAGTTGAGTGATTCACTACTAAAAACCAAACCTCTTTTACTCTTTAGAAATCATTCTAAAACCAACTCTCACTTTTCACATTTTTGATTTGAGTTTTATGAACCCTAACTCTCAAATCAATAATCATAATCCAAAATCGAGCACCACGATTCAACGAGGTCGCTACTCACTATGTTGCTCGCGATCTGCAGTGTCAATCTGCGTAACTACGTTGCTTGCTACTCACTAGTTGGACACTTGGTGTTGCGTAACTGTGTTTTCTTCTTTCTGAGTTGATTTGCATTTTAATCTTTCTGCTTCAATTTGCGTCTTCATCTTTCTTCTTTCTGTCTGCTTAGTGTTAGTGCTCGTGCCATCAATTGGGTTATAGCTTGGACACTTGGTGCTTGTTTTATGTGTTGTTGCATATCATGATATCCTGATATAGGCACTTTTTTTCCACTCAAAAAACTTTGCTATAGATTTGTTTGTTTTAGATTATGGTATTTTGGTGATTCTTGGAGTTCTAATTTATGGGTGAGGTGGTTTGCGAGTGAAATCTTATTTATGAATTAATGGTGATGACAGTTGTGGTGATTTTTTATTTTGTTTGGGAATATTTTTTATGTATGGCTTTTGTTTACATGTTGAAGGGGCTAATTGATCGTAGAGATCATTAGAGTTAGCTAGTTAACATTTGGTTCTCTTGTGTACCTTAATTTTCTCTAATTTAAGTGTTTTCTCTGTTTTCATTGAGTAATTAGAGCTTCAATAGTTCAATGATTAGGACTATTTTGTGTAGAGCAATCTAAAAATAAATAAAATGGCATCTTATCTTGCATGCTTGATCTTCTTTTTTAGTTTTTTTCTTTTTTTTTTATTATCATGAATCTCATCATGAGACATCATCTACTGAAATAGTTTAAGTCTTTAGTAAACTTTGCGTGTTTATGCTTCTTTTGATATGGTTAAAAAAAATTATTTCCTTGTCTGCAATTTGTTGACTGGTGCTACTCCACCGATTTATGGAGATGTACCAAGCTGAAATCCTAGTTTCTACTTTCTATGTTTGTGTATGTGTCACTGTTCATGAATACGTGCAAGAATGAGAAATTTCAAGTCAAAATCTAAGGTGAGCAACAAATAATTTAGTTGCCAAATACAAAGTAGGAGTACAATCCTTTTCAAAGAAGTAGGCAGATGCTGCACGACTACTTCTCATTGTTGATTGATTGAGATCAAAGCCCCACAAGTCCTTAGCCATGCATGTAGCCCCACTGACCTTTATACTCAGAGAAGGCTATTATAGATTCTTTTTATTTGGATTCATAAATGAATCATTTTTTTATTTGATAGGATTTATATGTAAATAAAGTATATATAAAAATTATCAGTTAAAATTTATAAATTTTTTATATATATAATTATTCATGAAAAAAATAATGATTTAATTAAATTTTTATATGAATTTAAGTGTTATTAATTAAATTTAACTTTTTAATCTTAACCATTGATTTTTATTAGAATTCTCCTTTATTCTTTGCTATTATCTCCACTCTTTACTATTTAGAGTTTAGGGTCATACATAGTTTAGGAGAAGGAGAATTTTAATATGGACTATCTACAAGGTGGTTCATGGATAGATTAAGCACAAATTAGTTATTAATTTATTATTAAAATAAATTAATAACTGAGATTAAAATATTAGATTTAACTACTAATAATTAGATTCATATAGAAATTTAGTTAGATTACACTTTTTATGAATAATTACATGCAAAAATTTACAGATTTTAATTAATAATTTTTACATATATTAAATTTACTTATAAATATTGTTAAATAAAAAAATAATTAATTTATAAATCTAAATAAAATGAGTCCATAATAACATTTTCTCGCAAAAAGATTATTAGAATCGTATGCAGGTTGAATGACTCTCATTTTTACACTTCTAAAGCTACATTCTGATGTCCTACTATTGACATACGAGTTTTGTTTTATTCTCTTAAAATAATTTTTTAATAATCATTCTAATATTAAATAAAGAAATATTTAATAAAAAAGTAAATATATTTAACATTTTAAAAATATAAAAAAATATTTAATATTTTTTATTTAATAATTAAGATAATTAATAAAAAATTTATGTAGAAGAATTTAAAATTATTTTTTACACACATCACTATCAGAACAAAATCTTTTTCTCTGTTTTGAACACTTCAATAAAATTTCTTTTCAAAAAACAAATGACGCTTTTAGCAACAGTTCTAACCGATATGCTGCTTTTACAGACATCTTGATCAACCACATGTGATGCAACAATTGGCACTGCGTTTAGTCGCAGTCATATACTGCGGGTAAACAACATATTGGACTGCGCTAAATGCTTGGTGTTTTTGTAGCGTTAGTTGACCATGTTAGAAGTGACACCGTTTATGTTATTTGCACATTAAAAAATTTATATTATTTTTATATATTGTTAGTTTGAGATTAAAAAAATAAAAAATATATATTTTAAAGTATATATATTTTTATTTTTAAAAAAGTAATGATATAAAAATTATATAATTTTTTTATGTGTAAATAGTATTATTAATAAATAATTAATAACACGAAAGGCATGTGTGTTCGCTTTAGCATTTTAAAGAATAAAAAATATATCATTAACGGCAGTAATATTTATTCAATTAAAATATTTTAACTTTTATCTAATTCATTTATAAATTTATTTTATATCTTATAAAAAAATTACAATAACATATAGTCTAATTTAATATTTTTCTCATATAAATCTACAATATAAATATAATGTGCATATTTTAATTGTATAAAAAATATTATCCTATCATTAATAGTTGAGTTTGACGGACTGTACTGCTTTATTCAACTTTATTCTGCTATTCTTCAAGGATAAATTGATAAACTTATCTGCACCAAAAGAAAAGATGAAAGGCGTGATTAGGATAATTATAAAAATTAGATTATTTTAATAATTAATTAATATATAATTTTTTATAATTAGTTATAAAAAAGATTATATTTAGATATATTAATTAAAAAGTGATTTTAAATTAATTTATTTTATTTAAATAGTATAAAAAATTATTTTTATATATTAAATTATTAAAATAAATATAAAATAATTAAAAAATTATTTAATTAATTAAAAAAATTATTTAATTTAAAATAAAATAATATTTATATTTCAAAGTAAGAAATAATTCAACATTTTATAAAAATGTTCAATCATAAACTTTTGCCCCAACAATTTTTTTTTCAAGATAGAAGTTGTTAATTTTTTTAGCTCTCACCCAAATACATTATAGTAAATGTGCAATAGCTTTTCTTCAAAAATAAACTGTCACATGCTAGAAATGATAAAGGTATCAAATAGTGCCAACAACTTGTACGTTGATTGATTGTGCTTAGTCTAGATAAAATTTTGCAATTCAGGCTTAACTTAGATAACAATTTAGAACTTGAACTAAATAATTAATTTTTATTTCCGTTGGGGCTAGTCTAAATAAAATTTTAGAACTTGAGCTTAATAAATTACAATGTGTTGATTGAGCTTGTCTTAGATTGAGAATATAATTTGAAACTTGAACATTAATTAACTTGATGATATTTTATATTTTTGTTTAGTTATATTAGCGGTGTGTTGCATAGGTTATTTTATATTTAATATTTTTAATTAGAAATTATTTTTAAATTTTCCAAGGCAATTTTTATTTATACAATCACTATTATTTGACTTATTTTTTGTTATTAATTCTTACTCTCTATATTGTTGTCTTTTTTATTTCAATTCATTTTTTTGTTTTAAAATTAACATAAAAGTAAACTATTAAATTAGTCAACGTGTCACCACTTTAATTATTCAATTTTTTTTCACAAAATAAGTCCTTCAAAGATATAAAAATGTCACCAAATTTGTCATTGAGGGGCTTATTTGATGGGTAACATAACGATGAATTGAGCAACGTTTTTATATCTTTGAGAAACTTATTTTATTGAAATAATTTTTGAAGAACTAATGTGATGATATCCTAATTTTTAGAGAACTAATTTAAGAGTTTACTCTTAACATAATGTTATTTTATTATATTTCTTATTTTCATCAAAAAGAAATTTTTTCTTCTCATGGCAATTTTTTTCAGTAAACTTCTCAAGGCTATTATATGCTCTCACTACTACTCGATTAGCTTTTTTTTTCTTACCAACACTTGTATTTTTATTTTATTTTGTTTTTAATTTCAATATCCCATTATTTTTTTAAAAAATTGATGTAATATTGTTGTGTTTTTTAATTTCACTATTTTATTTTTTTATTTTAAAAATTAAATGCTTTTAACTTTTCAAGATAATTTTTGTAATTAGAATTATTTTTTTAACTTTTCATGACAATGTTTCTATATACAACCACTATTATTTGGTTTTTTTATTATCAATTCTTACTCTCTAATGTTGTTGTCTTTCTTTAATATTGTCACTATTCCATTCATTTTAAAAAAATAATAAATGTAAGAATACATGTATGGAGATAGGTGTAGATATGTTATTGTATTTCTATATATAATAGGGTCACATTAGCTTTTACACTCACTTAGCCCAATTTTATTTTATTTTTTTCAATTACAACTCGAACTTCTTAATTCCTATATAATAATAGACTAAATGTGTATAAATATAAGTATAGATACATTATCGATCGTATTTTCATATTTAATAGGGTCACACCAATTTTTACACTTACTGTCTAATTTTATTTTATTTTTTCAATTACAACTTGAACATCTCAATTCCTATATAATAATAGACTAAATGTAAGAATACGTGTATGAATATAGGTTAGATATATTATCTTATTTTTATATTTAATAAGACCATGCCAGTTTTTACACTCACTTCATCCATTTTTATTTTTTTTAATGACAACTCGAGCTTCTGAATTCCTATATAATAATAGACAAGCACTAATCACGGGATCATACCCATTCACCTATCTACCCTTATAGTCTTTACTCCATTTCCAAATAATGGAATCTGCTCTTGGCTCTCCACTCTCTCACCTACTATCAACAGGATTTTGGTATCTCATTCTCATAGTAGTTGGCTTTACACCCCTCCTCAAATTATTGAAACATTATACAACTGAGAAATCCAAAAAAATCAGACTCCCTCCAGGTCCCAAACCATGGCCTATAGTTGGTAATCTTCCTGAAATGCTTGCAAACAAGCCTACATTCAGATGGATACAAAAGCTGATGAATGATCTAGGCACCGAAATTGCATGCATTCGTCTAGGTAACGTTCACGTCATCCCTGTGACTAGCCCTGAAATTGCCCGTGAGTTCTTGATAAAACAAGACGCTGTTTTTGCTTCAAGACCCATGAACTGGTCCAGTGAGCATGTCTCACTTGGATATCTGACCACAGCTCTAGTGCCGTATGGAGAACAGTGGAAGAAAATGAAGAAAGTCATCACCAACGAATTGGTTTCACCCCTGAGGCATCAATGGCTTCACAACAAAAGGGTGGCAGAAGCTGATAACCTTGTCCGTTATGTGTACAACCAATGCAAAAGTAGTGGTGGCCTTGTGAATGTGAGGGTTGCAGCACAGCATTATTCTGGGAACGTGATTAGGAGATTGATTTTCAATAGAAGGTACTTTGGAAAGGGTAGGGAAGATGGTGGACCTGGTTTTGAAGAAGTGGAGCATGTAGAAGCAATTTTCAATGTGCTAAAGTACCTCTTTGCCTTTTCTGTTTCTGATTACATGCCATGCTTGAGGGGACTTGACTCGGATGGTCATGAGAGAAATATGAAGAAGGCTGCTAAGATTGTAAGGAAATATCATGATCCCATTGAGGACAGAATTCAGCAATGGAAGAATGGGAAAAAGATAGATGAAGAAGACTTGCTTGACATTCTCATCTTACTCAAAGATGCTCATAACAATGCACTGCTCACTGTAGAGGAAATTAAATCTCAAATTGTGGTAACTCTCTTCTTCCACCTTTACTCCCAAATTTGGACACAATATTGGTCTGATAGTTAAACTGGCGTTACTTTGTCAACTTTCAACAAATAAACAAATTTATGCTTTTTATATACGACATATATTAAATGAGATGCTATATCTATTTTGACCATATTAACATAATTTATTACTACATACAATAATTTATTAATTTATTTTCTATTAGTGAATTTATTTTATTAAATGTTTTTATAAGAAAATGTCATTAATATTTTTAAAAAAATCTTCTATATACTTAGTCTATAGAACTTGGCTGGCTAAGCTAATAAAAAATTGACATTATTATTATCGCTAAACAATATATAATTTTTTTGTGCCTTTAAACACTACGTGAACTTTTATTAATTTAGTCTATATAGACTAAGTCTGGAAAAAAATTTCTAATCAACAAAAATATAATAGTAGAAAATGCTCCCATTGGATGGAAGGGGATTCGTTTACATAAAAATTAATATTTAAATAAAATCTTTACGACACTCTTTTTTTTTTCTAGATACTAATTAATACTTGTAATACTACCTTCGTAACTACAATTTAAATTTTAAAATTTTCTTTTTATACTCAATAAACATAAACCTATGTCTGTTGCAGGAACTGATGATTGCATCAGTGGATAATCCATCAAATGCAGTTGAGTGGGGACTTGCTGAAATGATAAATCAGCCTGAGCTACTTCGAAAGGCCACTGAAGAATTGGAAAATGAGGTTGGTAAGGAAAGGCTAGTGCAAGAATCAGATTTTCCCAAGCTCAACTATGTCAAGGCTTGTGCAAGAGAAGCTTTTCGCCTTCATCCCATTGTGGATTATAACATTCGCCATGTCTCCATGGCTGACACTGTTGTTGCTAATTACTTTATCCCAAAGGGTAGCCATGTGCTGTTAAGGAGACAAGGACTTGGCCAAAACCCAAGAGTTTGGAAAGAACCACTCAAGTTCAAACCAGAACGTCATCTTAAGAATGATGGGTCTAATTTGGTTTTGGCAGAGCCAAGCTTGGAGTTGTTAACATTTAGCACCGGAAGGCGTAGCTGTCCAGGACTCATGCTTGGCACTGCAATGACTGTTACGCTGTTTGCTAGGTTGCTGCATGGCTTCACTTGGAGTGTGCACCCAATGAGTCAAGCATCGACCTTTCTGAATCTGAAGGAGATACCACCAAAGCTAGGCCACTTGTGGCATTCGCAAAGCCAAGGTTACCAGCGGAGGCTTATGGCATTTATTAAGCAACCTTGTGAAACCATATTTAATGTGCTTAAGGAGTAAAATATTGTCAAATTTGCGTCCAAGATAATATGTTTAGTTGAGTTATGCATAGATTATAATACAATAATGGACGAGTTTTGTAAGGAGGAAAAAGGAAGGAAAAAATGACCATTTTTCTTATTTTCATAATTCTTAAAATTAATAATAAAGATCTATTATGGAGTATATGTACTTATTATGTTGTACGAGCATTCAATAATTTCTTTGAGAGAAGTGTTCCCCCTCAATACTTAGAATGAATCTTGACTTTTTGATCAAAATGCTTTTTTAAGTAAAATTATTTATTAAACTATCATTTTTTTAAATTATAAATTAAACTGCTATATTTTTAACCACGTTGGCTTTTTTTTATTCTTTTTTGAGTTACATGTAGATAGCACTTGACTTTATCTATGTCATAACTTCATCTATAATGGTGCTTCTTATGTGGAAGCGTCATAGCGTTTGGCCTTTGTTCACGCCAAAACATTTTGCGTTTAAAGCAAGAAAACACCAAGCTAAATGGTGTTTCCAAGCAACTAGTTTTTTTTTTAAATAATTATCTCTTATTTTTCTTTTTTAATACAAATACAAACACGGCTATCCTCCCCCTATTTTACCAAATTCAACAAACTCTCTACATTGTTGGAAAATTGATTTTTCATGGCTTGGAAACGTTTAGTTATACAATAAACAAATTTGTTCTATAACTTACTTGTAATTTATAGCTAAGTTATTAAAATATAATGGGGAAGTGCTACTTAATTAGCTATTGTGATTGGGGTACACTTGAATTAATGCATAAATGTATCTAGCTTTTGTTGTATTTGTTCAATCTGAGATGACTATATATATGTGTATAAATATTTTTATTATACATCGTGTAGACGGTCTAGTGATTTGAAAATCTAAATATATATGAATATGCTTTATTGAACACAATGATGTATGTATATGGATATGCTTTATTAAACATGACGATGTATTTCTGGGAACATATAATTTTTAGGGAAAAGTACTCTTGGATTTCACATAGAATCATAATGTTTAAATTGCAAAGGTTGGTTAATTTTGATTAGCTTGCTAAGTTGGTATTTTAGCCCATGCACTGATTATGACCGTAGTTTTTGGTAGTTACAAATTTATCCTATGTTTTTGTGACATACTTATATTTTTTTTTCTACTTATTTTTAACTTAACTATACGATACAAGTAAACTACAAAACAAATTTGTTTATTGTATGACTTAAATGTTTCTAAGTTGTGAAAAATAAATTTTCTAACAAAGTAGAGAAGTGTTGAATTCAATAAAATAGTAAAAGGATAGTCATGTTTGTATTTGTACTAAAAAAGAAAAATGAGAGATAATTATTAAAAAATTTAATGGTTTGGAAACACCATTAAACTTGGTGTTTTCTTGCTTTAAATGCAAAATGTTTTCTCATTTCAGTAAATAAAACGTCAAAAGTTATGGAGCTTCTGCATAAGAAAAAATGTCATCACTAAGGGTGGAAATAGGCCAGGCCAGGCCAGGTTTTGCCTTAAACAGGCCTGGCATGTATCCCAATTATAAGATCTGAGTCTTATTTGTAAGCCTGTAATAGGCCAATTTTAAGACTTGACCTGACATTTTTAAAAGTTTGGCCTGACTTAAAAACTTATTTAAAGGTCTACTTTACAATGAGGCTTTTAAATAGGCTAACAGACCAACCTTTAAATAGGTTAACAGGCCTTTACATAGGCTAACAGACTTACCTTTAAATAAGTTAACATACTTTACATAGGCTAACTAACCTACATTTAAATAAGTCATATACCTTTACATAGGCTAACAGGTCTAAGCCTTGAAATAAGTAAACGGGTCTACTCAAAGCCAATAGGACTTTGTTAAAATTTAACACTCACCTTCTAATTTTATAGATGCTCACCACTTTCTTACTCTAGTCTTTTGTCGATGTGGGACTTGGAGATATACCAAGTTGTTCACCTTTTTACTCTAGTATTTCAAGTCCCACATCGACCAAAGATCAGAGTAAGAAAGTAAAGTAAAGGCATCTATAAAAAGTAGGGGTGAGTGTTAACTTAATATTTTCATTCTAATAAATATATTACATTAAATATATTAATAAATATGTTATTTCTATTCTAACTTAATTACTAACTTAAATTTTAGTTAATGACTTTTATTAAAATTTAATTAAAAAATATATTAATATATTATAATAAATTAAATTATAATTTATAATTATTATAATAATATATATTATATTATATATAATTAAATACGTCAGGCCGACTTGCCAGGCTTAAAAGACCTATTAGATAGCGTGAGACTTGACATTTTTAGTTAAAAAGACTTTTAAAAAAACATTGGCCTAGTTTGTTTAAATGCAAAATGCTAAAGTCAACTGCCAGTGAGGCTAGGTACATAGTCTCTAACGGCAAAACCTATTTCCATCCCTAGCCATCACTAATGGAGTTATGACGTGGATAACGCCAATTATATTAGCGCTATCTATGTGTAACTCCAAAAAAAAGAATCAACATGATAAAAAATGTGACAATTTAGAATATAATTTGAAAAATATACAATTTGATAAATATTTTTTCTCATAAAAACATTTTGATCAAAAAGCCTTGAATCTTCACTCCAAGCATCACCAAACAAAATATAAAAATCAAGATTTGAAGAGAGAAAAATAGGAGAAATTATTGCTTGAACACAAATGTAACATATAAGATTTACACACATCTAACAATTAATTGACAACACATTAAAAATGGGTCCCACACAAGACAACACTGCAATTCAGCTCAACCCATAGCTATTCGGCTTGAACTGAAAGAAAAGTTCGCTTGGCCCATTCTTTTCTTTCTCTCTTCTCCTCCCTCTTATTTGCTCCAAACCTCTTCTTCTGCGTGTTCTTTGGCAAAGTTGGAGGAGGACCTGCCTTGGAATTCACAGGTTTCTCAAGGTTGTTTATGTTATTTTGGGGTTCCTCCATTTCCACCATTTGCAGAAGAGCTCCTCTGTCGCCATCTGTGTGTTCTTGGGTTTCTCAAGGGTGTTCCAGTTCTGGCATTAAGGATTTGTTTGGTGTTTTGGGTTGGGCTTGGAAGAGGGAGACTCTTCCAATCCAACGATATTGTTTACTACTTGGCTGCTCTATCTAATTTAGTACATTTTAATCTGGTGATTTTTATTTGTATTTTGTTTTTTTTATAATTCTAAAATGTTTTGGTGTTAAAAGAAAATATAAGGTGCTTAACATGATAAAAAAAAACACTAGTGCAACAAGAAATCTTCGTAAAAGTTGCTGAAAAGCGCTACAACTTAAGCAATCTCTGATACTTGTAATGTGAATTTTCATTACTTTAAGGTCACTTTGATGTCTCTTTTTTCATTGGTATAAGCAATCTGTATGCTTGGACCCTACTTTGCTGGAGTAGATGGAATTGTTTTTTACTTCCATCTAGGGACGGATACAAGGGGGATGAGCACGGGCCTTTTCTCACTAATATTTTTTAGGTACTAATAATTTAATTTAATTTATTAAAAAATAAAGAGATAATTACATTAATTTTTATAAAGTTAATACTTATTACATTAACACTTTTATTTAAAAATTATACTCATATTCCTAATTTTATATATTATTATTACAATCTAATACTCTTCTTTGTTTATAAAATTACATATACCTCTCTTATTTTATGTACAACCATTACACAAAGTCATATTGAAAATGCAATGCAAGGAGATATGAGTAATTTTTAAACAAAAAAGGTGTCAATATTATAAGCACTAACCTGAGGAAGGTCAGTATAATTATACCAAAGATAAAAATGATGAAGTTAAAAAAGTTTATACTTGATATGTATTTGACATGTGATTCGTATATTTACCCTTAATTTAAAATAGTGCATTTTAATCTTAACCTACTAAATAATTTATGGGTGAATACTTTTTTATTTACTAACTTTAAATTTTTTTTATATTTAATAATATGATTCATGATTTTTGCCCATTCACTAAATATTTTCTGCATCCGTCCCTGCTTCTATGGAAGGTGTAATGAGCATTTCAGCTTAGTATATGATGTCTGATCTGATAATAATTTCAGCTTTTTAATGTTCTTTGTTTGATCTAATTGGATTCCATATGAGTTTAATTGTTAACATTTAGCTAAGTTTCTGATTTAGAATTATCTTTGGATGTTTATTGTGAAACTTTGCTAAAATGTGATTATAAACACTCATAAATGTGTTGTGATTTTCAGGAGATTCATGAGTGATGGAGTCCATTGGTTTTGAACTATTGAGAAGAGAGTTGAAGGACTTTAAAGGAATCAAGATCAACCCCTAGAAGCAAAGGGAGAAGAGTATGCACGAAGAATCAAGGCTGATTTTGATTATATTGAACAACACGGCCATGTCAATTGACACGGGTAGGCCGTGTCCTATTCTCGAGTTTGAAGATTTGAAGAATTTGAACAACACGGCCCGTGTCAAATGACACGGGAAGGCCGTGTACTCCTCTCGACTTCACGAGGAAGAGCCAATATCGAGCCTTGACCGAAACACGGCCGTGTCAAATGACACGGGGTGGGCCGTGTTCCTCTCCGACTTGGAATGTTTGGAAATCTGCCACCGTAATAAGACACGGGTTGGGCCGTGTAGAAGGACACGGCCGTGTCATCGCACCAGAGGTTAAGTCGTGCTTTAATGTTAAAATTAGGTTCCAAAACCTATAAATAGGGTGACTTAGAGCCCTTTAAGATATTCTGGACAGAGAGAGCCGTCAAGGAGACTAAGAAAACACGAAGACCAAGAAAGAGGAGGATTCGATTGAAGATTGGAGACTCGATTCGAGCGATCAAAGATCAATCATTCTCAAGCCTTGGAAACTAGTTTGATTTTTAGTTTTTCTTTTCTTCTTCTGTTCAACAATGTTTTCCTTTAATTTTTATTGTGATTTTGAATTTGCCATGTGTGGCTAAACTCTTTGATTGGTTAAGGGAGGATGAAACTCTAGTTTTGATTATGTGAATCTTGCATACCTCTTTATATCAATACAATTATGTTTTTATTCATATGTTTCTGTTCATAAATCAATATAAAGGTTTTTATATTCTTGCCAAATTTCGAGAGTGGTGAAACTAGGATTGCTATGCTTGTGATTTGCGGTGGTATGACTAGTGAGACATATATCTAAGTAATTTAATCCCTGTGTGATTAGACCTTAGTGTGATTGGTTTTCTAATTCTTAATGCAATCATTAGGTAGGTGTAAGAGCGGTTGCTTTTTACAAATAACTAATGGTTAGGGTTTGATTTGAGCGGTTGCTGAATTGAGTGAAACTTAAGGAAGACATGGGATTTATCTCACAATCACATAAGAACATAATTGATCATGTTGGTATAAAGGGTATGTAAGTTAGCATAATCATATAAATCTAGTGGTGGATTCTATCTCTTAACCAATATCTTTAATTTGATAATTTAGTTTGTGTTTACTGTTTTGATTTTAGTTCAATTTCTCTTTTCAGTTTTAATCAACAAAACCCCCTTTTACTTTTACTGTTTATTTTTCATCAGAGTTTAATTTAGGAATTGGATTGATAGTGTTAATTGAATTGGTTCTCTGTGGATCGACCACTTGCTTACTACAACTGGTTGCAAGGTTTTTATATTTTTGGTGGAACTTAGCAACTGCTTTTGATATTATATTTAATCACATTCCACACCACACCAAATTTTGGCGCCGTTCTGTCGGGAACCGATCTTCTAATTGCGCTATTAATTTGTTTCCTATTTTTCTCTCTGTTTTTGTTTTAATTTTAATAGTTTATTTGTTCTTTTCAACTATCTTGCGGTGTTCATGTCCTATGAAGAGGTGAACGAGCAATTGAGGAATCTGCGGCATTACTTTGAACAAATCACTCGCAATTCACACCTGCCGACGTTGAAGTCGCCCGTCACGTAGATCTTTCTCCACTCTGCGGCATCCGAGATATCCGAGCACCCGAAGTGATGGCGTAAAAACACATTAAGGATGTTAGGTGCTCCTGACTTAGACCAACAACCTCTCGTGCATAGAAATTCCCGAGAATGAAGAGGCATTTGAATTGAAATCTGACTGATTCATCTGTTACCATCTTTTAATGGACTAGCCGGAGAGGACCCTAACAAGCATCCGAAGGAAATTCATGTTGTGTGTTCTAGCATGAAGCCTCAAGGAATTTCAAGTGGAGCAAGTCAAGTCGAGAGCTTTTCCGTTTTCCCTAAAGGACTCGCAAAGGAGTGGTTGTACTACTTGCCGCCCGGATCAATTCGGACATGGCAGACATGGCTCGGGCTTTCCTAGACAGATACTTCCTCGCATCAAAGGCCGCAACAATCGAAAAGAAATTTGCGGCATCCAACAAAGACATGGGGAATCACTTCATGAGTACCGGGAGAGATTCAAGAGATTGTGTGCTAGCCGCCCTCAAAGACCAAATTAGTGAACAACTTCGATACAAGATATTTCTATGAAGGTTTGCTAGAATGGACCGCAACATGATTGATGCCGCCAAAGTGGAGGAGCCTTGGTTGATAAGACTCCTCGAGAAGCCGTAAATCGATATCTAGAATGGCTGCAAACACTCAACAATTCTTTACTCGAATGATACAGAGTGAGAGCAAGCTTAAAGAGGTCGACACTACTAGTCTAGAATCAAATGACACAGCTTGACTCGCCATGATTCAGAGCCGATGGACACCGGGAAGGCACCAAGACAGTACATGTGGGATTTGTTGCTCTTCGTGACATCCCACCGATATGTGTCCCACTTTGCAAGAAGACTCAAATGAAGAAGCCAAGGCGGTGGGGGATTTTCTCGCTCCATCTAAGAACTACAACCCCTACTCCAACACATATAATCCGGGTGGAGAGATCATCCCAACTTTGGCTATGCAAAATGTACCTCAAGCTCAAGCGCCACCCCAAGCCTATGGTCCTCCAGGGTTTCAAAGAAGGCAAGCACCCTTTCCTCCAAGGCAACCTCAAGTTCGTGCCCCTAGACAACCCGAGCCTTCGTTGGAAGATCTAGTGAGGCAAATGGCCACCAAGAATATTCGGTTTCAAAGAAGAAACAAGGGCCACTATCGACTTTACAGAACCAAGTGGGACAATTGGCTACCGAGATAAACAAGGTGCGAGTCGACTTCAGTGAAACTTCCTCGCAAATGTAAGTGAACCCAAGAGAAAATGCTAGTGTTGTCACTTTGCGCAGTTGGGAAGACACTTGACGACCCACATCCGAAGATAAAGCTCACAATTCAAGGAGGTAGATGAGGAGGGCTCAATTCTAAGACCCCTAAGGTAAGTGTTTCGACCCATGTCCTAAATATGTCACTAAGGCCCCTTTTCCGAGCAAGGTTGGTTAAAAACAAGAAAGAAGAAGCGATAAAGAGATCTTAGAGACTTTTAGGAAAGTTGAAGTCAACATTCCTTTGTTAGATGCCATAAAGCAAGTGCCTAGGTATGCTAAATTCTTAAAAGAGTTATGCACTAACAAAAGGAAGTTGAAAGGTAATGAACGGGTCCAAGTGGGAGCTAATGTTTCAGCTGTTTTTAATAAGAAACTCCCAACTAAATGTAAGGATCCTGGCACATTCACTATACCTTGCACCATCGGTAATGCCAGGTTTGAGAGGGCCATGCTAGATTTAGGTGCATCCATTAATGTTATGCCTTTCTCTATTTATGCATCTTTACATCTAGGACCTTTAGAACCTACTGGAGTTATCATTCAACTGGCAGACAGGTCTAATGCATACCCTAAGGGGGTGGTTGAGGATGTTTTGGTGCAGGTCAATGAGCTGGTGTTTCCAGCAGATTTCTATGTGCTGGATATGGAGGAAGACAAATCTCCCAACTCGCCCCATTCTGTTGGGAAGGCCTTTCCTCAAGACTGCCCGAACTAAAATTGATGTGCATTCGGAACATTGACTATGGAATTTGATGGCGAGTTGATTAGATTCAACATCTTCGAAGCCATGAGATACCCGAGTGATGTCCATTCTCGCTTGTGTTATTGATTCTTTTGATAATTTTGAATCTTTAATTTCTACTATTTTTGAGTCTAATCCATTTGATGTTCTTGATACGCTTATGACTCGCGGTTTAGATTTTCGTGATTCAAAGAAGGATGGCCGAGCGAGGAGGTTGATGAAGTGGTGGCACCTTACATACACTCTCTTCCACCTCGAAGGGCATGAGGTATCATATGTTGAATTACCTTTTACTACCGATGTACCCAAACCTTCACAGTTGTGCGCACCGAGCTAGAGTTGAAGGAACTACCCTCCCATCCGAAATATATTTTCCGGGCGAGAAGGAGACACTTCCCGTAATAATTGCTAAATCCCTCACCAAAGAGCAAGAGGAGAGCTTGATTTCTCGTGTTGAAAGAACACAAGACACCATTGGGTGGACTATTGCGGACATCGAGGTATTAGCCCCTCCATTTGCATGCATCGAATCTTAATGGAAGAGGGGGGCTAAACCAAAGGAGAGAACCACAGAGGAGGTTGAATCCCCAATGATGGATGTTGTGAAGAAGGAGATACCGAAGCTCCTAAGTGTGGGGTTATCTACCCCATTTCGACAAAGAAGTGGGTAAGCCCTTGGTCCCAGTAGTACCAAAGAAATCTGCATTTACCGTGGTAAGAAATGCCGATAATGAGCTTATTCCCACTAGATTACGCATGTGGTGGCGTGTTTGTATAGACTATAGAAAATTGAATGTCGCCACCGTAAAAGACCACTTTCCTTTACCTTTTATTGATCAAATGTTAGAAAGGTTAGCTGGTCATTCTCATTATTGTTTCTTAGATGGGTTTTCATGTTATAACCAGATTGCTATTGCTCCTAAGATCAGGACAAGACCACTTTCACTTGTCCTTTTGGCACCTTTGCTTATAGGCGAATGCCTTTTTGACTGTAATGCACCAGGGACCTTTCGTAGATGTATGGTGAGTCTTTTTTCTCGATTACATAGAAAACATCATTGAGGTCTTCATGGATGATTTTAGTGTATTTGGGAATGGCTTTGAAAAATGTTTGGAACATTTAACTTTGGTTTTAAAGAGATGCATTGACACTAACCTGGTTTTAAATTGGGAAAAATGTCATTTCATGGTAGAAGAAGGTATTGTGTTAGGTCATGTAATCTCTGCTAGGGGCATTGAAGTTGATAAAGCTAAGGTAGAGCTTGTGCGTTCTTACCCTCGCCCACAAGTGTGCGGGATATTCGTTCTTTTCTTGGTCATGCAGTTTTCTATCTACGCTTCATCAAGGATTTCTCCAAGATATCAAGACCCTCTCGCACACTTCTCCAAAAAGATGTGTCATTTCAATTTAATGAGAAGTGTATGAAGGCTTTCACCACACTTAAGGAGTTGATGACCGAGGCACCTATCATTAGGCCACCGAATCGGGAGCTTCCATTCGAATTGATGTGTGATGCTAGTGACTTTGCGGTAGGGGCTCGCCTTAGGACAACGAGTTGATAGGATTCCTTATGCTATTTACTATGCATCAAGGACCCTAAATGATGCTCAATCAATTACTCTACAACCGAGAAAGAACTTCTTTGTCGTTGTTTTTGCTTTAGAGAAATTTCGATCATATTTAATTGGCTCTAAAGTAATTGTTTTTTTTCCGATCATGCAAAGATTGAAGTATCTACTGCAAAGAAGGAAGCGAAGCCAAGATTGCTCCGATGGATTCTCACATTTGCTCCAAGAGTTTGACTTGGAAATTAAAGACAAAAAGGGAGCGAAAACTTGGTGGCACTACCATTTGAGCAGATTGGTGACAAGAGGAGGACTAACCTATACCGTAAAGCTTTCCTGGATGAGCACTTAATGGCTATCGCGACCACTATTCCGTGGTATGCCGATATTGCCAATTACTTAGCCACCAAGGACTTTCCGTGAGTTCGAACAAAGCACAGCGAGATAAGTCGAGGAGTGATTGCAAGTACTACATTTGGGATGATCCTTACCTTTGGAAGCATTGCGCGGATCAAGTGATTCTGAGATGTATCCCTGATTCGTAGACTCACTCCATTCTATCTTTTGCCATACTTATGCCCGTGGAGGACATTTCGGTATGAAGAGGACAAACCAACAAAGTGCTTGACAAAGCTGGTTTCTACTGGCCTACCATCTTTAAAGATGCTTCGATTTCGTAAGTCATGTGACCGCCGTCGAGAACAGTAATATTGGTCCACGAAATCAAATGCCTCAAACTCCCATAATCTTTGTGGAAGTTTTTGATGTTTGGGGCATTGACTTCATGGGGCCGTTTCCTCCTTCTTTTGGTTTCTCCTATATTCTTTTAGTGTGGATTATGTTTCCAAATGGGTGGAAGCTAAAGCCACCAAATCGATGATTCTAAAACCGTTGTGGATTTTGTGAGGTCCTTTATTTTTTCCAGTTTGGCACTCCAAGAGCCATCATTAGTGATCAAGGAACACATTTTTGCAAATGCAATTTTGAAGCCCCGTTAAAAAAATATGGTGTGGTGCACCTGATCTCTACTCCTTATCATCCTCGACTAATGGCCGATCAAGTATCCAATCGGGAGATCAAGTCCATCCTCGAAAAACTCGTGAATCCTACGCGCAAGGATTGGAGTACTAGACTTGCGATGCGATGCTTGTGGGCTTATCGGACCGCATACAAGACCCCTATTGGCATGTCCCCATTCCGATTGGTTTATGGGAAGCCCTGCACACTTGCCAAAGGGGAGCTAGAACACCGGTCTTACTGGGCTATCATGCAAGTTAACTTGCACTTGGAAGGTGCTGGCAAACAGAGAAAACTCCAAATTCAGGAGTTGGAAGAATTGAGGAATGAAGCCTTTGAGAGTGCCTTCATTTACAAGGCCAAAACCAAAGCATTTCATGATCAAATGATCTCAAGGAAAAGTTTCCACCAAGGCCAAAAAGTGTTGCTATACCAATCCAGACTCAAATTATTTCCAGGTAAATTACGTTCTAAATGGATTGGCCCATTTGTAGTAACTACTGTTTTTCCTTCTGGTGCAGTGGAGATCATGAACGAGGCCTCTGGCAAGGCATTCAAGGTTAATGGGCACCGTCTCAAGCCTTACCACGAACTTCCGGAGAATGCAGAGGTTGAAGACATGCCTCTCCTCCATCCGTCTTATGAAGCATAATGAGGAGCATCACAATGTCTGGCTGAGGACAATAAACCAAGCGCTCTTTGGGAGGCAACCCAATCAGATTTGCTTTCTTTTCCCTTTCTATTTTGCATTGTTTAGCTTTTTAGTTTAGCTTATTTTTAAGTGTTACTTGCTTACTGATATCTGTTTCCTTGCTGCTATGTGTGTTTTGATTCTCTCAGTTTTTAGTTTGATTGCTTGAGTTCCTGGTTTGCTAAGTGTTTGCGGTTTTGAGGAGAATTTAGAGTGCTTCTAGTAAGTCAGCAAAGTACACGGGGTGGGCCGTGTCCCTGACACGGCCCGTGTCCCTATCACAAATCCCCATTACTCGCAGTAAATTCACACGGGGTGGGCCGTGTCACATGACACGGCCCGTGTTTTCGAGGTAAGCATGTTTGGTAATCTTCCGCAGCAAGACATCGGTGTGGCCGTGTCCCATGACACGGCCCGTGTTGTATGGACACCCGAACCCTTGTTTTCCAGAGAAGTACACGGGGTGGGCCGTGTCCCATGACACGGCCCGTGTACTCGTTGCCCGCCTTCCTATCGAGACAGTAGTACACGGGTGGGCCGTGTCATATAACACGGCCCGTGTACTGTACTGGCGTCATTTAAACCCCGAGTTAGGGTTTCTTGCCCCAAATTCCCCTTTCTTCTTCCCTTCAAGCAGCCCTCACCCCCATTCCTTCCAATCTTCACCATTACCTTCACTACCCTCAAATTTCCACCACATCCCATCATCCCCTTTGATTTATATCACTTTCCACCATCCCTCGCGCAACTCCTCTCCCTCCTTTCCACCATCTCTCGCGCCACTTCTCTCCTCTCCATCCCCTTTCTCGATTTCACATTCCACATTCTTCATCTTTCTGTTTCCTCCGATAATGGGGCCTAAGAAGCGTGTCAAAACCACCGCCGCGTCCCGCTCGCTCCATCCCCATCGCGCCGGCTCCGTACGTGCTCGGTCCTCCCTCACCCCCCACGTGAGCCCTCACCCCTCAGTGCCTATTCATCCTATCGATAGAAAGGTAGTGGTTCCCACTCGTTTTTAGATGTCGATACTCTTAGGGCCATAGGATTGTATGATGAGGTGTTTGCTCTTTTAGGTAGAATTGGTTGGGTTGATTTTGCTTTGTTACAGAAACCTACTTATGCTGCATTGACTAGGGAGTTTGTTTCTAGTTTCAATCGTAAGCTTTACCCTCTCGTCTCGATCAAACTAGATGGCCTGGGGAAATCACCTTTAGGTTGCTAGGTAACTCCCATTCCATTGATATTCATATGTTTAGAGTTATTTTTGGTTTTCCTGAGGGGGAAAATATGTTACCCCGTGATTTTAATGCTGATCATGTGTGGTCCGCCCTCACTGTACCTGGGTCCGATGACTATGATCCTAAGATGTCGAAAGCTTCTCAGCTTCGGTCCCCTGCCCATCGCTATATTCAGAAATGGTTAGCTAATACTCTGTGTGGTCGGGGGGAAAGTCAAGGGACCATTAGCCGTTCTGAGTTGTTTTTCTTACACTGCATGATTGAGGGTGTACCTGTTAATGGGGGGTATTGGCTCAGAACCAGTTTCACCATGTCGGGACCACTACAGCTGGTCGCATCGTGTTAGGAGGGTATGTCACCGCTATTGCGGATCACTTTGATTATTTGGATTTGTTGGAGGAGACGCCGGTTCAGGGTTCCAGTGCTATTGATGGGGCTATTTTGGTGTCCATGAAGCTCTGTACTCGTATTAATGGTGCTCTCGTCTTGCTTGGCGCTGATGGAGCTGCCTTGCCTAGAGCTGATCCGGCTCCTGAGCCCCATGAGGATATTGCTGTCTCCCCTCCTCCTGAGTTTGCAGCTGATGCGGGTCCTTCTACTCAGCCAGGTGCAGCTTCATATGATACTCTTTTGGCCCGTCTTGACTGCTTGGAGGTGGATCAGGCAGCCCGTTTCCAGCGCTTAGAGGATCGCTTTCAGGCTCTGGAGGTTGCGCAGGATCGGCGGATGGATGCCATTGATGGCAAACTTGACCTTTTGCTCCAGCATTTTTCATCTCCCCCTCCCCCTTCCTGATGTATTCTTTTGAGGCTGTGTCCTTCATTTTGATGGTGTATTGTACATTGTTCTGATTACTATTGTTACTCTTTTGTATTGAACTGAGTTTCATGATGCAATATACTCTGTCTATTTACTTGCATTCATTTTCTCTGTTGTGTCTGCTTTGACATTGAGGACACTGTCTGTTTTAAGTGTGGGGGGAAGTTTGGGTTTAAGCCTCATTGCACATTCTGATCTTAATGGCATATCTGGTGCATGTTTGTTCTAACTGGTTTTTAGAGTATGTTGAGCAATGAGCAAGTGATTGATTTTTAATTGAACAGGTTTTTAAGCCTAAAGGCCTAAAGGAGTTGACTTTCTTGCTTCTAAATTTGCACTGAGAGGTTTTTAAAATTGAAAGGGTTTTGAGAATTTGATAAAATTTAAACCTAGTGAGTTTTTGGGCCTAAATATGAATGACTAATTTTAAGTCACTTCTGTTCTTTGTCGTGTGATTCCACTTGTGATTATATATTTTTCGGAACTTGATTTGACTCTCTTTAAAGTTGCAAATGATCACTGCACATTTTTGAGATGATAAAGGCATTTCTTTCTTTTAGCCACCGCCAAATAGCTATCCTGGTATTTTGATCCATTGTTTCACCCCTTTGAGCCTGAATGATATCCTTTCTTTTTATTATAGCTCAATACAAGCCTAATAATGAAAAACCATTGCTACCCTACCTTAGGGAGTAGAAGAGCTTAATAATTATGTTGGGAATTGTGTTTGAATAAGTGTGGGGGTGATTACAATGCTTTGCCTAAAAAAGAAAAAAACAAGAAAAAAAGAAAAGAAAAGAAAAGAAAAGATTGGTTGTTGAAAAGAGAAAATCAAGCGAAAGATGAAGATGGATTGAAAAGTGCCGGGGTAATTGTGTAAAAAAATGTTTGATCTTTATATTTCCCTATGCTCTTCTATTTCCGATGGTTTAACTTGATTTATCCTTGATATATCTTACCTTGACCTTGACCCCAATACAACCTGATCAAAGACCTTTTGATCTTTGCGTGCATGTGATTTAGGTGATGGAGAAGTAGAGGCTTGTCAAGCCTATGGTAAGGCATGTTTTCATGAGTTGGTTGAGAGTGAATACAAGCCAAAATACTTGAGTGAAAGAGAGTACATCTGTGAGGATTTATCATGTTGGCTTAACCCTGATTTTGGATTGACCTGTCTTGCGGATTTGGATTGCTGAGAGAGAAAATTCCTGAATACTTAGATTCCTTTAAAGGATTGATGTGTGTAGATCTTTGCTCATTGTTCAGGATTACTTTCATTACTTTTTGGGAAGCATGTGCTTGATTTTATGTTTTTGCCCAGGAGTGCAAAAGGATAAGTGTGGGGGTATTTGATCTGATAATAATTTCAGCTTTTTAATGTTCTTTGTTTGATCTAATTGGATTCCATATGAGTTTAATTGTTAACATTTAGCTAAGTTTCTGATTTAGAATTATCTTTGGATGTTTATTGTGAAACTTTGCTAAAATGTGATTATAAACACTCATAAATGTGTTGTGATTTTCGGAGATTCATGAGTGATGGAGTCCATTGGTTTTGAACTATTGAGAAGAGAGTTGAAGGACTTTAAAGGAATCAGTATCAACCCCTAGAAGCAAAGGGAGAAGAGTATGCACGAAGAATCAAGGCTGATTTTGATTATATTGAACAACACGGCCCGTGTCAATTGACACGGGGTAGGCCGTGTCCTATTCTGAGTTTGAAGATTTGAAGAATTTGAACAACACGGCCCGTGTCAAATGACACGGGGAAGGCCGTGTACTCCTCTGACTTCACGAGGAAGAGCCAATATCAGGCCTTGACCGAAAACACGGCCCGTGTCAAATGACACGGGGTGGGCCGTGTTCCTCTCTGACTTGGAATGTTTGGAAATCTGCCACCAGAATAAGACACGGGTTGGGCCGTGTAGAAGGACACGGCCCGTGTCATCGCACCAGGAGGTTAAGTTCGTGCTTTAATGTTAAAATTAGGTTCCAAAACCTATAAATAGGGTGACTTAGAGCCCTTTAAGATATTCTGGACAGAGAGAGCCGTCAAGGAGACTAAGAAAACACGAAGACCAAGAAAGAGGAGGATTCGATTGAAGATTGGAGACTCGGATTCGAGCGATCAAAGATCAATCATTCTCAAGCCTTGGAAACTAGTTTGATTTTTAGTTTTTCTTTTCTTCTTCTCGTTCAACAATGTTTTCCTTTAATTTTTATTGTGATTTTGAATTTGCCATGTGTGGCTAAACTCTTTGATTGGTTAAGGGAGGATGAAACTCTAGTTTTGATTATGTGAATCTTGCATACCTCTTTATATCAATACAATTATGTTTTTATTCATATGTTTCTGTTCATAAATCAATATAAAGGTTTTTATATTCTTGCCAAATTTCGAGAGTGGTGAAACTAGGATTGCTATGCACGGTTGCGGTGGTATGACTAGTGAGACATATGATCTAAGTAATTTAATCCCTGGTGTGTGATTAGACCTTAGTGTGATTGGTTTTCTAATTCTTAATGCAATCATTAGGTAGGTGTAAGAGCGGTTGCTTTACAAATAACTAATGGTTAGGGTTTGATTTGAGCGGTTCTTTAATTGAGTGAAACTTAAGGAAGACATGGGATTTATCTCACAATCACATAAGAACATAATTGATCATGTTGGTATAAAGGGTATGTAAGTTAGCATAATCATATAAATCTAGTGGTGGATTCTATCTCTTAACCAATATCTTTAATTTGATAATTTAGTTTGTGTTTACTGTTTTGATTTTAGTTCAATTTCTCTTTTCAGTTTTAATCAACAAAACCCCCTTTTACTTTTACTGTTTATTTTTCATCAGAGTTTAATTTAGGAATTGGATTGATAGTGTTAATTGAATTGGTTCTCTGTGGATCGACCCTTGCTTACTACAACTGGTTGCAAGGTTTTTATATTTTTGGTGGAACTTAGCAACTGTTTTTGATATTATATTTAATCACATTCCACACCACACCAATGTCAAGCTCCAAATCAAAGCTTGTTCATTGGCCTTAAGCCATCAAGACACCCAAGAATTATACCCGGATTCAAGCATTGGGAAGTAGTGAATGAAAGTCTGGGAAGTAGTGAATGAAAGTCTAGATGTCTAGGTTAAGTATGAGTTTAGGTAAATATCAATGTATAAAGCCATTTTAGGAAATGGTGAATGAGTTTGAAAATATCATTTATGGTTAACTTGAAATATTGAATATGTAATGCTACTATATCAGTGCACAATTACTATATTTTTCAACTACTGAATATGATTTGATAGTTGCTTTGATATTATTATTTTTTTATTGTGGTTGGGATTTATGTGCATATTAAATTGAAAAATAGTGTAAATATAGTACTTGGCTTCATCAAATGAGAGAAATAAAGTTTAAATGGAAGACAAGGCAACTTAAAGCTTTCTCTTGGCTCCTATGCATGGACAACCAATTGAATTGAATCTTGTGTGATGAGGCTGCATTAAATATATATATATATATTGTCAAGATTAAAAGTTACTTAAAAGTCACGTGCCTATTTAAAAAAGTTATATGTATTTATGTTCTAATCTTGACCATTCATATAAGATCTGAAAGAATATGCAAGACAGAGAAGATAACAGAAAAAAAAAGTTACAGAGAAAGAAAAGAAGGATTCTAGAACTTTAATATTCCATCTCAGATTCATGAATGACCAATCACGTGTACAATGAGTATTTATAGTAGCTAACTATACAACAGAAATCTTAATACAGAAAACTAACTCTAACAGCATAACAAAATATAATAACAAAAAATGGTTGCAGCTTCTATAGCTTCTGAATGCTCTATCTTCTAGTTATCTTCTAAAACACTCTATCATGCCCCCCTCAAACACAGGGTGGTTCAAGAATAGCTAACCACACTGAGTTTGTCACGAAGAAAACAAAACCAAGGCTTTGACAAAGGTTTGGCTAACACATCAGCAATTTGATCAGCTACTAGAATATGCTTAACAAAGAGCTGCTTCCGCTGAACTTTTTCTCGGACAAAAAAGATATCTAACTCCATATGCTTTGTGCGAGAATGAAGCACAGGATTGTGAGATAAAGAGACTGTGTTCATATTGTCACAAAATATAACAGGAGCAGTAGATAGAGAAACATGCAATTCTTGCAACAGGGATTGGATCCACAATATATCAGCTGCAGTTTGAGTAACACTGCGGTATTCAGCCTCTATGCTAGACCTTACAACAACAAGTTATTTTCGAGACCACCAGGAAATTAAATTTGGACCAAGATAAATGCAAGAACCAGAGGTGGACCTACGATCATTAGGATCACAAGCCCAATCAGCATCACTAAAACCATACAAGGTAAGCTTAGATGCAGACTTAAGGAGCAAACCATAAGAAAGAGTGCCTTTACGATATCGAAGAATTCGTTTGACAGCAATACAATGCTCTTCAAGAGGATTATGCATGAACTGACAAACTTTACTCACACTGTATGAAATTTCAGGATGTATAATGGTAACATACTAAAGAGCACCTACAATGAAGCGATAAAGGAGTGGATCAGTAACAAAATTGGACCCTTCTTTAGTTAGTTTGAGTCCTGAAACCATAGAAGAGCCAATGCCTTTAGCTTCAAGCATATATGCTTTACTGAGAACATCTTGAATGCATTTAGACTGAGACAAACGCAAACTTTCATTGGATAAAGTGGTGACCTGAATTCTAAGAAAACAGTGCAGATTTCCCAAATCTTTTAGAGCAAATGTAGCATTAAGATTGGAGATAAGTTACTGAATGACTATACTATTATTACCAGTGATGATAATATCATCAACATAGATTAGCACATAAACACAATTAGTTGAGGTGATTTTGATAAATAATGAAGGATCACATTTGCTTGAAGAAAAACCAAGAGCAAGAAGGGTTTGACTAAGCTTCTCAAACTAAGTTCAAGGAGCTTACTTCAGTCCATATAAAGCTTTATGAAGCTTACAAACTAATGACTTTTCAGGAACCTCATAACCTGGAGGTTGAGTCATATAAACCTCTTCATGAAGCAAGCCATTTAAAAAGGCATTGTTAACATCAATTTGCTAAATACACCAACCAGTACTTAAAGCCAAAGTAAGAATAATTTGAATTGTTGTAGGCTTGACCACGGGAAAGAAAGTTTTAGTAAAATCAAAACCAGGTTGTTGGTGGAAACCTTTGACAGCCAATCTTGCCTTGAACTTGTCAATTGTACCATCAAATTTTTCTTTAACACGAAAAATCCACTTGCAGCCAATAGCAGACCTGTTTGGAGGTAGAGGAACAAGAGACCAAATTTTGTTTTTAAGTAAAGTTGTAAACTCAGAATCCATAGAAAGCTTCCAGTTTGGATCAGTAAGTGCCTAAGGGATGGACTTTGGTAGGGACTGAATGAGAAACACTTTTGGCTTAAAAATACCAGCTTTAGAATGAGTAACCATAGAATGAGGAGGCTGCTGCTCAGTAATAGAAGGATGATGAGGCTGCTGCTTAGTAACAGAAGGAAATTATGATAAAGAAGGAGGAACAGATGGAGGTGATGTGATATGAGGATTAGAGGAAGGTGAAGAAGTAGCAATAGGAGGCAGGGGATAATGTGCAAGCTGAACAGGAAAATAAAGAGGAGGTGGACTAACTGAAATATGATGAGTAGGATGGGAATGAAATGTAGAAACAATAGATGAACACTTGGAATAAGGAAATTTATGTTCATTGAAAATGACATCTTTGGACAGGTATATTCTACCACTTGAAGCAAGACATTTGTAACCTCTGTGATTAGTAGAATAACCTAAAAATGTGCACTCTCAAAACGAAATTGAAGTTTATGCTTGTTATATGGTCTTAACAGAGGAAAGCAAGCACATCCAAACACCTTGAAGAAATAATAATCTGGAGTTAAGTTATCTAGCATGGTGTATAGAATAGCATTATTATGAGAAGGAGAGGGAATTCTATTAATGAGAAAGACAGCTGTGGAAAATGCATGATCCCAAAACTGTAAAGGTAAATGGGATTGAGCAAGTAAAGCGAGTCCCATTTCTGTTATATATTTATGCTTTCTCTCAACCACTCCATTTTGGTGGTGTGTGTGAGGACATATGATTCTATGATGAATACCTTAATTTTTAAGATATGTGCAAAAGGAGCGAAATTCACCACCCCAGTTAGCTTAAATGGCTTTGATTTTACAACTAAATTGAAGTTCAACAGCTTGTTTAAATTGTAGAAAAGCAAAAAAGGCATTAGACTTTTGCTTCAAGAAATAAAGCCAAGTATATCTAGAAAAGGCATCAACAAATGCAATGTAGTACTTGAAACTAGTGGAAGAAATAATGGGAGCTGGTCCCCAAAGATCAGTAAACACAAGTTCCAAAGGTTTAGTGTAAATACTTTGAGGAGAAGAAGATGCCAATCTATGAGACTTACCATAACAGCAAGCAGAACAAAAGTCATACAAAGGTTTAGATAGTGCAAGTATATTATACAATTTGAGTACATGCTTTACAACCAAGGCATGAGGATGCCCCAAATGATTATGCCAAAGACTAAATAAAGAAGAATCAGTGTTTGGTACATACTCTGAACCAGAAACTGGTAAACCACTATTTACAGACTTATGAAGTATAGTTTCTGCATTATTAACTGTCAAGCTATCACTAGAGTGCAAATTTATTCTATCATTAGCAACTAAAGAAGACTCAATGGTGGCAGGTAAGTGCTTAAGAGAGAACTGATCAAATCTATACAAGCCATCAGGACCGATGCTGCTATGTAGAAGGACTTCATGAGTGTCTTGAGATTTCACAACACAAAAGGTGGCATGAAATTCAAAATAAACATTGTTATCTCTAGCAAACTTACTAACACTTATTAGAATTTTGGTTATAGAAGGAGCATGTAATAGATCAAATAGATGCAAAGAAACAGTAGAGCTAAATGGAGAATATAAAGAGGAAGAACCAATATGTTTAATTGGCACACCTTGACCATTGCCCATTAAGATTTGCTCAGTACCAGGGAATGAAGACCTCTCCATCAAATTATGATGATCATATGTCACATGATTTGTAGCACCTAAATCAAGAAATCATGCAGGGCTAGTTAACAGATTAGGTGCAGCAACCATACCCTGAGCAGGACCTTGAAATGGAGCAGAAGTTGTTGGAAATAAAAAAGTTGTTGATGCAGGATAAGGACTAGGTGAAGGACGAAACTAATGACTGGAAGAGGCATAGGGAATTTGTGGAGAAGGATAAAAGGATGGATAAGAAGGTAGATATTGAGTGGAAACCGGTTACTGAAATCGTGAAGAAGTGGAAGCTTGTTGCTGAAATTGTGCAAGAAACAAGGATGGAACCTGATAGGCAAGATCATATCTGTAGTAGCAAAAATTTGTTGCATGACCAGGTTTGCTACACAATTGACAAACAATAAAACCATGATTATTGTGAAATCTGCCACCTCTGCCTCTTGATCTACCAAAAAAACCAGATCTACCTCCTCGAGAACTATAGAATGGAGGTCTTTAACTTGAAAAACCAGGATAAGCATCAATTTGATAATGAGAATGATATTGAGAAGTAGGTGCATTGTACTGAAATTGATTTTGTGTACTTTGCACACCATAACCATGTGGCTGCTGATGAGAACTTGCAACAAAATTCGATTGATGTGATCTAGAAAATCAGAACTCTGTGGTTTTGTGGCAGTAATGTGAGCAACATTTGCAGAAAGTGCATCAGGTACAAATTCCTTGTGATGTTTTTCCAATCGAGCTTCATGTAGTAGCAACAATGATTCAATTTCTCCTAGTGTATATGGATTTAATCTACTGGTGACTGAGGTGACAAAGGAGTCAAATTCTTCTGGTAAGCCATCTAAAATTACTTTAATATGCTCTTGAACACTAATAGGATTGCCAACAGAAATCAGTGAATCAACTAGTGTTTTAATTCTCAAAAGATACTCACTAATTGATTTTGAACTTTCTTTGTATTTCTCAATTCAAATCTGTACTGGCAAACCTTAGCTCAAGTATGAGAGTTGAAAAACATGTGAATGTGCTCCCAAAGTTGCCAAGACTTCAAACAACCAACCATACAAGTTAGCTTAGCATCAGATAGTGAAGATAGTAACCAGGATAGCAGGAGTTGATCTTGTTGATCCCAAAGTAAAAACGCAAAATTTACAATTCCAAGAGCTTCATCTTCAGCAGTGAGAAACTCAGGAAGAACTTCATCAAGTCCAAGTATGAACTTTATGAGTTTATGGCCTTTGATCGAAGCAAGAACTTGCTGTTTCCATAGAAGAAAATTGTTCTCATCTAGCTTTATGGAAATTGAATGAGAAAAGGTAACAAGATTTGGATTGAGAGAAGACGCAGCAGTGGAAGTGGTTTCCATGGATCAAAGCTTTGATCACCATGAAAGAATATGCAAGACAGAGAAGATAACAGAAAAAGAAAAGTTGCAGAGAAAGAAAAGAATGATTCTAGAACTTTGATATTCCATCTCAGATTCATGAATGATCAATCACGTGTACAATGAGTATTTATAGTAGCTCATAGTAGCTAGCTATACAACAGAAATCTTAATACAGAAAACTAACTCAAATAGCATAATAGAATATAATAACATAAAACGGTTGCAGCTTCTATAGCTTCTGAATGCTCTATCTTCTAGTTATCTTCTGGAACACTCTATCAAGATCTAATAGTTAAGATTTACTCATCTCACTTCTTATAATAAATACTCCTATTAACAAATACGCTCTCTATATATATAATTGAGTAATGTATAATAAGGGAGGCATATGACAAAAAGGATGTAACTCATTCCATCATAATTGTCCAATCATTTGCACCTCGAATATCGTAGTTGTAATAAATGGGTGTGCAACCTTGTATAAATCTACAAAATGAACCTAGAAAGGAAAAACCTAAAATAGATTTTGATCTATTCGAGAAAATGAAGTAAAAAGAATGCCCAGATTGGATTTTATATTAGCTTGTGAGTTGTCTTTGAAGGAGAAGGCTTGATTGGTTGGTCTGCGCAGACATTGGTTGGCTGCTATTAAGCACAAATACGTTATTTTTTAGGTGTGTTCGTGTGTTAGACACGTATTCGTGTCAGACATATGAGGATATTCATACAACATATGTGTCGTGCGTATCTGAATGTATCTAATTAAAAGGATTATTATTTTTAGTTTGGACATGTCTCAGATACGCTTGAATACGTCTCGGACAAACTTAGACACGTCTAGGATACACTTGAACACATCTAAGACACGGCTTGGACATGACCCATTAATATTTAAAAAAAAATAGTTTCTATGACTAACGTTCAATTAGTAAGTTCGTAACTCACATAAGCCTAATCACATGACTGATATTCCAAGCTACTATTTTCATATACCATTATTTTAAATTTTATCTTTTCAAATGTTACTATTAGACTTTTAAGTTTTATTTTTTCACACACCACTATTTTCATTTGTTTTTTAATTTTACTGCGTCAAATGTACTAAGTCGTCCACTTCGTCGTCACTGAAGCTTGCACTAATAATCCTTCTAGTTAATTTTTTTTGTGGATACACATGTACTTGTATATGGTTAGTTCTATTAGGAAAAGGTAATTTATGATATTTTTTAAAAAATATCAATAAAAATTATGTTCTATATTTTTTAAAAGAAACTTACTAAATAGTAAATATTAACACATATAACATATATTAAAATATCATAAATTTTTAAATTTATAAAAATAATATTAATAAATCATTGTATCATAGAATTTTGGTTGACTTTGTTTTTTAGCTATAAGTAGAACAACAAAAAGGGGAAGATCATACGCAGCACACGCGAAATCCTGGGACAGAGACTGTGGAAGAAGAGTTTAGACTTGCAGTGTAACTTTTCCTATTCCTTATTAAAAAGCACATATTTACTGTACTCTTTAAATATTTTAAAACACACATGTTTTATGGGTTTTTATTTATTATAATTAGTTAATTAATTATTTTTAAAAATTTATTATTTTGTATAAATATTATTAATTAAAATTTGTAAAATAAAGTGTATATATAATTATTTATAATAAAAAGGCAAAATTAATTTAAGTTATTTGTGTGTAAATTTACTTATGTATAAATATTAATAATTAAAATTTATAAAAAAATTTGTATATAAAATATGAACCATATTTATTATTTATTAATTAAATAATAAATAATTAATCTTATTTATTTATTTATTTTAATATTATATCTATAAATACAGATGATAAAATAACAGT
Source organism: Ormosia semicastrata (assembly GCA_029884595.1). Lineage (NCBI taxonomy): Eukaryota > Viridiplantae > Streptophyta > Magnoliopsida > Fabales > Fabaceae > Ormosia > Ormosia semicastrata. Next base: position 32,198,018 of record JAQQTO010000057.1, on the reverse strand, counting down.
GCTCCATAAATTTTTAGTAGCATGTTAAACACTTATTAAAAAATCTTACTTATGCATCTTTTTAACTTTTGCATGTGTCTGTATTCTTGAGTTCACTCAATCACGTATCCAACTCACCTGTTGAACATTTGCCACACAGATCCCAGACTTCCCATTTGCACATCAAACTCTCAAACAAACCCATCGAACAGAACAAAAGCCTATATTGTATTCACCTTGAGCCCAGCAATCCCAATCAAACACAACCCAGGAATTTACCATCCTCACAGGAACAGAATAATCCAACCCGAAAATCACTTAAACACCCACAACCTCATGCACCATTCATACATTCTTGAATGAAGCACCTGCACTAACCAACGGAGAACACACCAGAAAAACAAAACCCACCGAGCAACCCCACTCCCGAGCCAGAACCACCCAATGCCACGGTCCTCCCCAGATCGGTAAGAGCAATTCAGGTCAGTTTAGTTTATTTGAAAATTTGTGCTTCGTTTGTTTTCGAATTTGGGTTCTACTTAATAAGGTATTAGAATGAGTGGGCCAAGTTTTGCTTTGTTAATGGGAGAAAGAGAAATGATGAATTTTAAACTAAGATGATTAGAAGAGTAAGACTGAGTCATCGGGAATAGGAGTGTGCAAAAATTCCAAACGAATCAAACTAATCTTTTAGATTGAATCAAATCATTCCATAAATAATTATATTTTTTTAATCGATTTTTATAACTCGAACCCTTTTTTTTTTTTTTTAAAAGTAGTTTGGTTAACCATTTTAAAAACAACCCTCACTTTTCATGTTTATGATATGAGTTTTATGAACCTTAACCTCCAAATTAATAATCCTAATCCCAAATCGAGCACCATGATTCAACTAGGTCGCGATCTGCAACGTTGATCTACGTAACTATGTTGCTCGCTACTCACTAGTTGGACACTTGGTGTTACGTAACTGCATTTTCTTCTTTTTGGGTTGATCTGCATCTTAATTTGTTTGCTTTGAGTTGCGTCGTCATCTTTCTTCTTTCTGCTACTTAATGTTAGTACTCGTGGCATCGTTTGGGTTATAACTTGGACACTTGGTGCTTGTTTTATGTGTTGTTGCAGCTAAAAAACTTATTGTTGCTACATATCCTGATATAAGTACTTTTTTTTTACTAAAAAAATATTGCTATAAATTTGTTTGTTTTAGATTTGTTTTAGATTATGGTATTTTGATGATTGTTGGAGTTTTAATTTTTGGGTGAGGTGGTTTGCGAGCGAAATCTTGTTTCTAAATTAATGGTGATGACAGTTATGTGGTGATTTTTTATTTTGTTTGGAATTGTTTTCTACATATGGGTTTTGTTTTCAAGTGAGTAGAAATGGTTTGATACGCCATGTTGAAAGGACTAATTGATCGTGGAGATCATGAGAAGATGTGGAAAAGCAAAGAAAAGTAGCTACTTTCACCCTTAGAGCTAGCTAGCTAGCATTTGGTTCTATTGTGTGCCTTAATTTTCTCTAGTCTAAGTGTTTTCTCTATTTTCATTGAGTAATTAGAGTTTCGGTAATTTAGAGATTAAAACTATTTTGTATAGAGCAATCTAAAAATAAATAAAATGACATCTTATCGTACATGCTTGATCTTCTTTTTTAGTTTTTTTTTTCATTTTTTTAATCATGAATCTCTTCATGAGACATCATCTGCTGAAATAGTTTATGTCATTACTAAACTTTGTGTGTTTATGCTTCTTTTGATATGGTTAAAAAAGAAAGAACTGTTTCCTTATCTGCAATTTGTTAACTAGTGCTACTCCACCAAATTATGGAGACGTCCCGAGCTGAAATCCTAGTTTCTACTTTCTATGTTTGCGTATGTGTCAATGTTCATGAAGACGTGCAGGAATGAGAAATTTCAAGTCAAAATCCAAGGTAAGCAGCCAATAATTTAGTTTCCAAATACAAAGTAGAGTATAATCCTTTTCAAAGAGGTGGGCAGATGCTGCACGACTACTTCTCATTGTTAATTGAATGAGATCAAAGCCACACAAGTCCTTAGCCATGTGGCCCCACTGAGCTTTATATTTGGATAAGGTTATCATCGATCTATTTTATTTAGATTTATAAATAAATTAATTTTTTTTATTTACTAGTATTTATATATAGATTTGAATATATGTAAAAGATATAAGTTAAAATTTGTAAGTTTTTATATGTACAGTTATTTATAAAAAAAGATTAATATGATTAAATTTCTATGCGAATTTAAATGTTATTAGTTGAATTTAACCTTTTGATGTTAACCATTGATTTATATTAAAATTCTCCTTTATACTATGCTATTATCTCCACTATTTATTATTTAGAGTTTAGGGTCATACATAGCTTTGGAGAAGGAGAATTTTAATATGGACCACCCTAGGGTGATTCATGGGTGGACCAAGCATAATTCAATCATTAAAATAAATCAATGGTTGATATTAAAATATTAGATTCAATTAGTAATAATTAAATTTACGCAAAAATTTAATCAGATCACTCTTTTTTTATAAATAACTGTACATATAAAAAATTTATAGATTTCAACTAATAATTTTTATATATACTCAAATTTATATATAAATATTGTCAAATAAAAAAAATTCATCCATAGATCTAAATAAAATAAGTCCGTAATATCCTTATGGGAAGATTAGAATCCTATGCAGGTTGAACGACCCTCATTTTTATACTTTTAAAGCTGAGTTCTGATGTCCTATAATTGACATATTGAACAATATCATAGTCAAATCTTTTTCTCTGTTCTGAACATTTCAATAAAATTTCTTTTCAAAAAACAAATGACGCTTTTAGCAACAGTAGTTCTAACCGAACTAACACGCTGCGTTTACAGACATCTTGATCAACCACGCGATGCAACAATTGGCACTGCATTTAGTCGCAGTCATATACTGCGGATAAACAACATAGTGCATGTTTGGATAGGATTCTGATTAATTTTTTTTGAGAAAAAAGCTGTTTGAATAGTATTTAATCATGTTTGGTAAAATTAGGCAAACATATACGAAATTTAATGTAAAATAAAAGCTTTTTAAAGTTTTTTTTTATATATACTTGAAGATTGAAGTTTCATGATTTTAGGCTTTTATAGATTATTCCTTACATTTTGATATGTAAATACCATTTTGTCCTCAATCAAATAATTTTTTTAATCATTCTATACCTATTTTAGTAATTTAATACATAAAAATGATTCTTTTTTATATCATCCAAATGAATTAGATTAACTTAAAATCACTTTACAGCTAATGCATCCAAACATAAAAATGAATCAATTATAATCGATTATAACAAAAAACTTTTATACAATAATCGATTACTAAGCATAATCAAATTTTTGCAGTTATCCCAAACACACCAATATTGGACTGCGCTAAATGCTTGGTTTTTTGAAGCGTTAGTTGACCAAGTTAGAAGAGACACCGTTTATGTTATTTGCACAATAAAAATTTTATATAATTTTTATATATTGTTAGTTTGGACTAATTTACCAAATAAGAGTAAATAAAAATAAAATTTATTAATTAGGTGTAAGTCAAAAAATAATTATCAAAGTTGTATAAAAGGAATAGTATGTGATAATAAGTCGTGGCTAAGAGTCACGACTTATATTTGATCTTTTTTCTATTAATTTTTTAAGATAAGTCGTTGGTAGAAAATACGATTTATTCATTCTTAATTTTTTTTATTTCGGTTAATGAAACCGTGCTTGACAAAAATGACTTTTTTTTATTGAAGTCGTGGCTGGGAACTATGATTTTTTTTTTTAAGTGCCGTGGCTTTGAGCCACGACTTGTATAGGGTTTAGGGTAAGTTGTGGCTTTAAGCCACGACTTGCATTTTCTATTATAGTATAAATAAAAAAAATTATCAAATAGGTATAACTAGAAAAATAATTACCAAACGAGTATAAGTAATTAATAGTAAGTCGTGGCTCTTACATCTGAATATTTTTTATTAATTTCTTAAGATAAGTCATCAGTGTAAGCCATGACTTATTAATTATTAATTTTTTTTATTACGAACATGAAGTCGTGTATCTAATCTACGACTTTTTTTTTAATTGAAATCGTAACTCCTAACCACAACTTCTATTTTCTATTTTTATTAGGATAATCATAAGCTGTGGCTCAAAGCCACCACTTGCATTATCTAATATTGTTTAATTCTTTATGCTAGGCTTCCATTTTTGTCTCTGACGTCATAAAGCCTCAAAAGATCAATGAGCATCAAATTAATAATTGAAATGATCCAAAAGTTCACCAAAAGTTACTCGACTTTCTTGGAAACATATTTACAAAGTATATGACAGATAATAAGGTGGAATGAAATAGAAGTTAATACAGAAATAGGAACTCAAACACATCATTAGGAGAATATATACTAAGATGAATTGGGACAATTTAAATGTGTTAATTTGGTTTGTCTAACCTTTTTATCAATTTGATCTTTTGAGTCTCATAAAATTCCTCTACAGACAAGTCCTTATATTTGTCCGTTTCTAGTGAGTATATACATTTCTTGGAAACGTTTGTGACGACTGATTTAGCATATGATCCTTTTCCTCACGTAGGAAATGTATATAGACATCGTGGCTTTGAGCCACGACTTATGATTACTCTAAGCAAATTGTGTTTGGTATACATGATTTCACTTTGAATTAAATAAAAAATAAAAATCATGGTTCTCAACTACTACTTTAATAATAAAAAAATTAAGTTGTGAGTTGGAGGCACAACTTCATGTTCTTAATAAAAAAATAAAATTAACAATTTGTAAGTCGTGACTTACACTAACGACTTACTTTAAGAAATTAATAAAAAAATAATTAGATGTAAGTCGTGGTTGAGCTATTAATCATTGTTCAATTTACATCATTTTGATAATTATTTTTTAAGTTGCACCTATTTAATAAATTTCTCTTTTATTTATATTATAATAATAAATCGTCGTTAGTTTGAGATAAAAAAATTAAAAATATATATGTTAAAATATACATTTTTTGTTTTATTATTTAAAAAAATTATGATATAAAAATTATGTAATTTTTTATGTGTAAATATTATTATTAATAAATAATTAATAACACGAAAGGCATGTGTGTTCACTTTAGCAAGCTAAAGAATAAAAAATATATCACTAATAGTTGACTTCGATGGACTGTACTACTTTATTCAACTTTATTCCGCTATTCTTTCAAGGATGAATTGATAAATGTATCTGCACCCAAAGAAAAGATGAAATGATAAAGATATCAAATAGTGCCAACAACTTGTACGTTGATTGATTGTGCCTAGTCTAGATAAAATTTTGCAATTCATGCTTAACTTAGATAACAATTTAGAACTTGAACTAAATAATTACTTTTTATTTCCGTTGGGGCTAGTCTAATTAAAATTTTAGAACTTGAGCTTAATAAATTACAATGTGTTGATTGAGCTTGTCTTAGATTGAAAATATAATTTGAAACTTGAACACTAATTAACTTGATGGTATTTTATATTTTTGTTTAGTTATATTAGTGGTGTGTTGCATAGATTATTTTATATTTTATATTTTATTATATTTTTAATTAGAAATTATTTTTAAATTTTCCAAGGCAGTTTTTCTTTATACAATCAATATTATTTGACTCATTTTTTTTATTACTTCTTACTCTCTAGTATTGTTGTCTTTTTTTATTTCAATTCATTCTTTTGTTTTAAATATTAACATAAAAGTAAACTCTTAAATTAGTCCTATAAAGATCGACGTGTAACTATATTAATCATTGAAATATTTTTTACTAAATAAGTCTTTTAAAGATATAAAAATGTCATCAAATTTGTCATTGAAGAGCTGATTTGATGGGCAACAAAAGGACGATTTGAGCGAAGGTTTTATATCTTTGAGAAACTTATTTTATTGAATTTTTTTTGAAAAACTAATGTTGTGACAGCCTAATTTTTAGAGAACCAATTAAAGAGTTTACTCTTAACATAATGTTATTTTATTATATTTCTTATTTTCATCAAAAATATTTTTTTTCTTCTCATGGCAATTTTTTTCACTAAACTTCTCAAGGCTATTATATGCTCTGACTACTACTCGATTACATTTTTTTTCTTACCAACACTTGTATTTTTATTTTATTTTATTTTAAATTTAAATATCCCATTATTTTTTAAAAATTTTGATGTAATATTGTTGCCTTTTTTAATTTCACAATTTTTTTCTTTTAAAAATTAAATGCTTTTAACTTTTCAAGATAAATATTTTTAATTAGAATTATTTTTCTAACTTTTCATGACAATGTTTCTATATACGATCATTGTTATTTGGTTTTTTATTATTATCAATTCTTACTCTCTTATGTTGTTGTCTTTCTTTAATATTGTCACTATTCCATTCATTTAAAAAATAATAATAGATGTAAGAATACATGTATGAAAATAGGTGTAGATACGTTATCGTATTTCCATATATAATAGGGTCACACCAGCTTCTACACTCACCTGGTCCAATTTTATTTCTTTCTCAACTCGAGCTTCTTAATTTCTATATAATAATAGATTAAGTGTGTGTTTGGGAAAGTTACAAAAATTTGATTATGTTTAATAATCGATTATTGTATAAAATTTTTTTTTTATAATCGATTATAATCGATTCAATTTTATGTTTGGATACATTAGTTGTAAAGCGATTTTAAGTTAATCTGATTCGTTTAAATAATATAAAAATGAATTATTTTTATGCATTAAATTATTAAAATAAATATAAAATAATTAAAAAATTTATTTGATTGAAGATAAAATAGTATTTACATACTAAAGTGTAAAGAAAAACTAATCATAATCCAAACTAAACACACTCTAAATGTGTATGGATATAGGTGTAGATACATTATCGTATTTCCATATTTAACAGGATTACGTCAACTTTTACACTCACCTAGATCAATTTTATTTTATTTTTTTAATTACAACTCGAGCTCTCAATTCCTATATAATAATAGACTAAATGTAAGAATACATGAATGCATATAGGTGTAAATACATTATTATATTTTCATATTTAATAGGGTAACGCTAGCTTTTACACTCACCTAACCCAACTTTTTTTTTTTCAATTACAACTAAAGCTTCTGAATTCCTATATAATAGTAGACAAGCACTAAACACGGGATCATACCCATTAACGTATCTACCCTTCTAGTCTTTACTCCATTTCCAAATCATGGAATCTGCTCTTGGCTCTCCACTCTCTTACCTACTATCAACAGGATTTTGGTATCTCATTCTCATAGTAGTTGGCTTTACACCCCTCCTCAAATTATTGAAACATTATACAACTGAGAAATCCAAAAAAATCAGACTTCCTCCAGGTCCCAAACCATGGCCTATAGTTGGTAATCTTCCTGAAATGCTTGCAAACAAGCCTACATTCAGATGGATTCAAAAGCTGATGAATGATCTAGGCACCGAAATTGCATGCATTCGTTTAGGTAACGTTCACGTCATCCCTGTGACTAGCCCTGAAATTGCCCGTGAGTTCTTGATAAAACAAGACGCTGGTTTTGCTTCAAGACCCATGAACTGGACAAGTGAGCATGTCTCACTTGGATATCTGACCACAGCTCTAGTGCCGTATGGAGAACAGTGGAAGAAAATGAAGAAAGTCATCACCAATGAATTGGTTTCACCCCTGAGGCATCAATGGCTTCACAACAAAAGGGTGGCAGAAGCTGATAACCTTGTCCGTTATGTGTACAACCAATGCAAAAGTAGTGGTGGCCTTGTGAATGTGAGGGTTGCAGCACAGCATTATTCTGGGAACGTGATTAGGAGATTGATTTTCAATAGAAGGTACTTTGGAAAGGTTAGGGAAGATGGTGGACCTGGTTTTGAAGAAGTAGAGCATGTAGAAGCACTTTTCAATGTGCTAAAGTACCTCTTTGCCTTTTCTGTTTCTGATTACATGCCATGCTTGAGGGGACTTGACTTGGATGGTCATGAGAGAAATATGAAGAAGGCTGCTAAGATTTTAAGGAAATATCATGATCCCATTATTGAGGACAGAATTCAACAATGGAAGAATGGGAAAAAGACAGATGAAGAAGACATGCTTGACATTCTCATCTTACTCAAAGATGCTCATAACAATGCACTGCTCACTGTAGAGGAAATTAAATCTCAAATTATGGTAATTCTCTTCTTCAACTTTTATTCCCAAATTTGGACACATAGTCACACTGGTGCACAATACTCATGAATGCTGACAGTGAGAAAGTTGATGGCGCGGTCCCAACCTGGTACAAACCGATGCATGTGATTTCATACCTGCATTACCTGCTACTATTCAGTGAATCATCTTTTTTTAGAAAGAAACATGCTAATAATGCCTTTTAATATTTTTCCTTAAGAGGATAATAAGCCATCGACAAGAGTTGGTCTAAAAGTCAAACTAGCGTCACTTTTTCAACTTTAAAAAGAAAAAACAAATTTATATTTTCTATATATATATACGACATATTAAATGAAATGCTATTTCTAATAAAGACACTTCATAAAAAAAAGTCTAATAAAGACATATAATAATATTCTCTTTCATTAAATTAATTTTATTATTATATACAATAATTTATTAACTTATCTTCTATTAATTGGTGAATTTTTGCATTAAATGTTTTTATAAGAAAATGTCATAAATATTCCAAAAAAAATCTTCTACATACTTAGGTTATGTTTGGTGTATATAATAGTATAGTATAAGATAAGATGATAGGATAGTATAAAGTATGATAGTATAATTAATAGGATAAGACATAATCCTATCTATTGTTTGATAACAAAAAGATAAATTAATGATTGTATAATATTTTTTTAAGATTAAAAAATCCTTTAGCATAAAAATTAAAATAATTAAAAAATAATAATAAAAAACCTTATGGTGGTGGTGGTAGTAGTGGTAGTGGGGGTGGGGGGGGGGGGTGGTGGGTGGTGGTGGTGGTGGTGGTGGTGGTGGGTGGTGGTGGTGGCGGTGGCGGTGATGGCGGCGGTATGGTGACACTAGCGATGGTGGCGGTGGGGGTGGTGGTGGGGGTGGTGGTGGTAACGCAAGGAAGAAGAGTGATAAATATGAAATTGAGGATAAGATTGAAATAGAAATTTTATCATGTCTTATCATGTACTAGGAGAGAGAATAGAATTATCATCTTAGAACAGGATAAAATGACTTGACCTGATTTCATTATACTATCAGTTAAATGTACCAAACATTGAATAAGACATGATAATATTAACTTATACTATCATGTCTTTTTTATATAATGCACCAAACGTAGTCTTAGTCTGTAGAACTTGGCTGGTTAAGCTAATAAAAAATCGGCATTATTATTATTATTGCTAAACAAAATTCTATATGATTTTTCGTGCCTTTAACCACTATGTAAACATTTATTAATTAGTCTACATTTTTAATCTATTAATTTAATTAGTCTATATAGACTAAGTCTATAAAAAAAATTTCTAATTCAGCAAAAATATAATAGTAGAAGAAAATGCTCCCAATGGACGGAAGGGGGTTCATTTACATAAAAATTAATATTTAAAGAAAATTTTCACGATACTCTTATTTTTTTCTAGATACTAATTAATACTTGTAATACTACCTTAGTAACTCCAATATTTAAATTTTAAAATTTTCTTCTTATACTCAATAAACATAAACCTATATATGTTGCAGGAAATGATGATTGCATCAGTGGATAATCCATCAAATGCTGTTGAATGGGGACTTGCTGAAATGATAAATCAGCCTGAGCTACTTGGAAATGCCATTGAAGAATTGGACAACGTGATTGGTAAGGAAAGGCTAGTGCAAGAATCAGATTTTCCCAAGCTCAACTATGTCAAGGCTTGTGCAAGAGAAGCTTTTCGCCTTCATCCCATTGTGGATTATAACATTCCCCATGTCTCCATGGCAGACACAGTTGTTGCCAATTACTTTATCCCAAAGGGTAGCCATGTGCTGTTAAGGAGACAAGGACTTGGCCAAAACCCAAGAGTTTGGAAAGAACCACTCAAGTTCAAACCAGAACGTCATCTTAAGAATGATGGGTCCAATTTGGTTCTGGCAGAGCCAAGCTTGGAGTTGTTAACATTTAGCACTGGAAGGCGTAGCTGTCCAGGACTCACGCTTGGCACTGCAATGACTGTTATGCTGTTTGCTAGGTTGCTGCATGGCTTCACTTGGAGTGTGCCACCCAATGAGTCAAGCATCGACCTTTCTGAATCTGAAGGAGATACCACCAAAGCTAAGCCACTTGTGGCATTCGCAAAGCCAAGGTTACCAGCGGAGGCTTATGGCATTTATTAAGCAACCCTGTGAAACCATATTTAATGTGCTTAAGGAGTAAAATATTGTCAAATTTGCGTCCAAGATAATATGTTTAGTTGAGTTATGCATAAAATAATAATACAATAATGGACGAGTTTGGGCATAAATGTTTGGACTAGAATTTTCTAATTTGATTTTGTTGAGAAGTGTGTTTGCTATGATATTTAACTAGTGAGTATCAAATCTTTATGAATTCATGGGGTCTTAACACCACGATTCTGCCACAAATCGTCTCACTTTCCTCCGTCCACTGCCCACAGAGGGCTCAATTGCGAACTGACAGTGCATTCGCTCTGAATCCGCCAAGTGGCGCTTTGTTGCGCCATCCGTCACCATATGTTGTGTTGGCAAACTGTGTGAATTAAGTCGTCACCATATATATATATATATATATGTAACGCTTGCTAATACTTTACAACCTTCTCTCTTATGTTGGAAGACACGACAATAAATCAACCTTTTTTTTTGTGTTCAAAAAATGGGATTCTAGAATGGTAGGCTGGACTGGAGGGGCGAACCCACATCTAGTGGTCACAGGTGTTGTCCAGGATTCAAGCACAGTAATTGTCCACGGCTCATCACCAGCCCTATTCTTGAAGGGGTGCAGGGATGCACTCAACCCCAATCAGAATTTAGCTCAAACTTGTCCCTCAAGTAACCAATTCAAGAATCGAACTAGAAAACTCACAAAACTTAGCGTAGATTGGGCTACTTTGACCACAACGCTCGGTGGTAACTCAACAAATTTTAATTTGTGAAGATTGCGAGATAAGTAGAATGTGCATTACAGCTGCGTATATGTCTGTGATTGTACGGATAGTTGAATACACTGAATTATTTGAACAAAGTTATGCCCACCACCAAATTTTCACTCAATTAGCTGGGAGTGGGTACTAAAAAAAACTGTTTGGACGTGGGTAAGGAGTAAAAAGGACAAGAAAAAATGACCATTTTCCTTGTTTTCATAATTTTTAAAATTAATAATAAAGATCTATTTCAAAACATGCACTTATTATATTTTACAAGCATATAAAAATTTCTCGGCGAGAAGTGTTCACCCACAATGCCTCTTAAAACCCAAATATTTTTTCCTCTCAATTATTTTTTTTGGGGGCGGGGGGGCGCGGTGGGGGTGGGGGATTAATTAAAAGGTTATTAAATCACATATATATCCTGTGCTTGCGTCATGAGATTAATAACATAAGGGTTATATTGAAAACTTAATATTGTGAGAGGCATTGCTCTTACAATTCTAGGAATGGAGTACTAAAAGTTACTCTCCCTCATTAAAACTTAATATTATAACTTATACCTTTCCTCTATTTTATGTTTACCTCCTAAACAAGGAGAAGGAAATCCCTCTTATTTTTTTACTTAAATAGTCAAACAAGGGAATATAACTTCCTTTCTATTTTCACCCTTTCCCTTCTTTCTCTTCCCTTTCCACCCATTTCCGTCTCTAAGACAAGTTGGGTATGAATATGATGAAGGTATTAATCTTGGTCTTTGACTAACATATATCTTCATATTCATTATTATAAGACTAACTTATTAAGTACTGTTATAATTAAGAAGTCTGATACAATTGTCTTATTCAAAATTTAACCTTTATCCTGAGGGCAACTTGCCTGTCTCTAACTCTTGCAGGTTTTAATTGAATGTTCTGATCATCAAAAAATTAATTGAGTGTTCTTCTTTATTCAGACACATATCTAATGTACCAAAAAAATTTATCCCCAATATTTTTGGTATTGCATTTTCTACTATTAGATTTTTGTTTCATTCAAGGGTGGATACCATAAGATTTTTATGTTAATACTATAAAAAGCACCAATAATATAGGTTTTTTTTAAAAAAAAAATTGGGTACAGAAATCTAATTTGATCACATATAATAACTTTTTAAAAATTTAAAACTAAATAAAATTTGAATTAAAACCGTAACATACTAAATTTTTTAGAAAGATTTCTTTAAAATTGTAAAAAGTGAACATTCGTAATTTTTTTTCTTTATAAAAATCTCTTTATCTGTAATTATATAATTATAATTAAAAAAACTAAACTTTGGATTTTCAAATAATAAATTGTAAACACAGTGAGGACTATTTTGCTCTAGGTAAATTATGCAAAACTAAATGTTACGTGATGGACTAGGTATACTTTTTTCCTATCTTTCATCCTCATAAACGACAAACAAATACATTGTCAAAGAAAGAAATGTGCAAGACCCATTCCCATGAAGAAAAATACTTCAAAGATAAACGATGACTGTAAGAAAGAACTATCTTTGATCACCCCTTTGGAAAAAAAAGCAAAATATATACTGTGTGAGAGTGCAAGTAAGGAGAAATATAAAAATAAATAACTAAATAAATTGTTAAGAAGGATTGTTTTGATTTTGATTGGGATGACTGTATACCTCATCTCTTCTTTCCCGCTTCCAGACAATGGATGCAAAGCATCCTTCATCAGAGAAGTGTTTCTGACCTCCTCCATTAGATTGAGTGAGTAAAGATGAATGCTGACCAGCCTGCAGTTCACTATTAAAGCTTCTTATGCCATTTTGATTCATATATTCCCTTACCAGATGGTTTGTTGTTTCAAGATGACTAGACATGCTAAGTCCTATTATATCCACTTGCATGTCCTCACGGTTGGGATGACAATTCAGATCTATTTGTCCAGCACTGGACTCACCCACCTCAGGTTGACATCTGTTTAGTCCTCCCTCTTTCTCTAAATGACTTCTATCATCTTTCGATGCTCCATTGGTATCTGACTCATCTCTCTGGTGACTATGATCTTTTTGGGCAGCATCTGCTTCGCGTTCTGATTGGCGTTTCTTCTTTCGTAGCATAAGGGTTTTGAACCGGCGCTTCACAGTCATGCACACATTGCATGTACATGTCGGTTTATGTCTCCCCTTTCCACTCGGGGGCTGAATGCACACAATACAAGAGCAACCAGGACGGTGTCTAGGATGTTTGGTGGTGGCTCCGGCTGATGACTCAGCAGGGTCAACAAGATTTTCTCCTAAAACCGCTGCACTGGCAAGAGCATCTAAGCCAGATGGCTCGTGCTCTTGTATTGACTTACCATTTTCTACTATTCTTCGCTTCTTAAAATCTGGGAAACATTAAGCGCAGCGAGAAAGATTCAGGAATTATTATACTAACCGTCAAGGACAAATAGAATACAACAGTTTGAGTCCAATCGACTAGAACAAAGGGAGGGTACAAAGTAACGGCAAAGGAGGACTCATTTTGGAAGTAGAATTGCAGTCTAACTGGTAATGGAGATTTCCACCGCCAAAGTAGCCACAACAAAAATGGTGCGAAAAATCAAAGGCGAAAATCAAAGGCTTCTTTCAATACATACATAAATACAGAAGCCACACAACTTCCTTGCTAAACCACACATATGGCAACATGCTGTTGGAATCTATGCATATACAAGCAAGCTAGTATAGAATTTGACAAGCATTATATTAATGCTGATGCAGACATCAATCGACGCATCCAGATTATGAATGTGGAGCATGGATGCATCAAGCATTATGAGCATTCAATCAATTGTACAGCAACATCAACCTCAAACCAAGGGATGTTCGCAGTTCGGTTTAGATCGGTTTTAAGTCAAAAAGCCAACCGATCCAAACAATATTATTTATATTGGTTTGGATTAGATTTGACTTGTTACATTTTGAAAACCGAACCAATCCAATCCAATTTAAATCAGTTTAGATTGAATCAGTTTAATCGGTTTTTGACTTAAAAATTTTTTAAACAAAAATTTTTGAGTTAAAAGCAATTTAGCCTATTCAAAAGAAATAAAAAGAAATAAAGGGAAATAAGAAATAGAAAGTAAAAATAGCTTTTTTCACATGTCTAAAATAATATTTGATCACATAAAATGAGAGAAGTGAGTGAGAAATTATAGTAATTATAAGTAAAAATATAAATTTTATATTAAACAAATATATTATGTAATATTAATCAGTTTGGATTGGATTGGATCGGTTTTGAAAATCAAATCCAAAATCTGATCCGATCTAATCAGTTTTCAAAAACTCAATTCAAAAAGAACCAAATTTATTCGATTTTAGTTGGATTTCAGTTTTTCGGTTCGGTTTTTGGTTTGGTTTTCGGTTTGGATTGGATTTGAACACCCCTAAAACCCAGTCTCAAACATGACGGATGCAGAACTTATCTAAAATACAGATAGTAGGATCACACCTTTCCTGGTTTTCAGAAGATTTTCTAATTCCCTTGAACTCAGCTCCTCTGGTGCCGAACATGAAGACCTGAAAAAACATTGTCCACAATAAGAAATGTAAATCATATGATCACTCTCATATAAAGAGGTGGTCTAAAAAAGAATAATAATAATGGTGCACCTGCTTGCATCCCAAACATTTTCAGAACAGGTCCACTTGGGAGGAAGAAGAGCATCGACTGGCAGTCTTCGCCACTTAGAGCAATCATCACATTGAGCCCATTGTTCCTTCCCCCTGGATGGAATAGTTAACATATTCAAGCACAAGTTGAAAATTTGCTCACCACATCAATATGACAAGTCCAAATGCTCTTATGGAGCATAAAGAAGATCTAATGCCTAAGTCTGATATAAGTATCAGTCTTGTGATAACAGACATAGATCCAGGAAAATACCAAACTGTTGTCATCTGTTTGAACAAATTCGCAGGCAAGACCAAGTGATAAACAAGTAGTACCCAGTCAAGACTTTCTACCGTAACAAATACAATGCTAAATATGCAAAAAAAGTGATATATTCTTACCCAGATGAACAGTCACAGAATATAGTTCTCTTTCCAAAGACTGGGGGTTCCTAAATGAAATGAAGCACGGAGGTCACATGGATTAGCCAGGTAACAGAAATTTGAACATGATGCTCCAAACTATCAGTCCATAATCACCTTGTGATAGCTAACCTACAAATTAAAAATATGGATTCAGTTGACATTGTCGCACTTACATCATATTCTTCAAATACTTGGTCCTCAATTTTGACAATGCTTGGCTTGACACTAGGCGGGGGACGAAGCAAGTCCTGTGCTTCTTCCCATGTAAGTCTCAACTCAATAGCATCTTCATTATCAATGAGTAACCTCTTGCTTTTAGGCCCAATATTGCGAGTCCTCTTCTTCTCTGAAACTGAAACTGTTTGCTGCAGTGAATGATTGTTTGTCATCTCCTCACAATTTTCAGTTTTAAGCAAACCAGCAGCTCCAGTACCCAAATGCAGATGTTCTGGATGTCCATTTAAGTGAGGTTCCCCATTCCCTTTTGTCGACTGGAGAAGATCAGCATAACTACTTCCCAAAGGCATATTCTCAGTTCCACCAGAGAAGGTTGTTCCCTTTGTTGAAATGCCATTAGAATGTGCAGATGTAGAAGCATCCTGTTTAAACAATAACCATTTATCATATTCGCCAACTGAAGAAAAAATAAATATGTATTATACAAAGAAAAGGCTACAGATAGTACAGTGGAAAATTGCGTCACAACCTGTGCATCTGTAGAATTAGATGCCTTTCTGAAACCCATAACAAGTTTGCCCCCAGGATCTATCCGACTAAACGTTACTGCAACAAAAAGATCATATAAAAGAATAGTAACTTCAGATTTGCAAGACATATTAGCCTCTCCAAAAATATCTACAGTTTGACTCTACATAGTAAACAACAAATAATATACAATAGATCAATTCTGTAAGGGCATGGATTCTTCAGTCCTAAAATCATTAGAATAATAATTGTCACACACAATCATCCTATCTAAAGGTCATATGTAGCCATGGCTGCAAATAAAGAATATAAGGATTTTTTAGGGGTAAATGAAACTATAAAAGGATTTATATCTATAAAAACATGTTTTTTTTTTTTTAACATTTAGACATAAATCAGAATACCAATATATCTCAAAAAAAAAGAAAAATTTTAATGCAATAGGTATGTGCAAGAATTTGTTCCCTAGACTGATGTATACCAGTATCACCAGCACGTAATTGCATGGCCTGTATGCAAGGGGTCACACCCTCCAATACATACATCCTACTGTTGTTATTAGGCCAAAATCTAAACTGAAATGTCCACTCATTCCCCTTCACATCTTGGATCTGCAAAGGAAGACCTTCAGATTGTGAAATAGGAGGAAAATAAGCCTGCAATTCATATGCCAGTTTGTAAGATGTGCAGCAGTCACAGGTGAAGAGATAGCAAAGCAAAATACAAGGAATCAAAGAAAATAAAACCTTAAACATACCTCAGCACAGGCTTTCGGGAGAACAAGACGACCAATTCGACCTGCATCACTGGCACTCAACACCTTCTCAAATAATGGCACTACAGTGGACTTCAAACTGTTATCATAACATTAAGGGAAACTGCTAATAAACCAACTTTATATTATCACAGGGTTTACTATAAATGTGCAAGAAGACTAGAATAAAAAATATAAAGGATACTCTCCAGACAATCGCTCCAGTTCTTGATCAGTAATCCTGGGCCAGTATCGAGGAAGTAACTGATTCTTGCCCCTCCCCTCAGTCGGTGGCCGGGCAATGCGTGTCTGAGAAATCATGCCTTTATCTGTTTCCAGGTTCATGGTAAGCCCAGTCTTCAATGGTTTGGGCAATATAGGGCGAGATCTTTGCCCTTCATGAAAGGGAGGAGATGCTTTGCCCTCAAGCCTTCCTTCTACAATCTCTCCAGCAGAAGGCAGGACAGAATTGTTCCCTGATGGGTTTCCCAGATACATACTCAAAGATGGCTGTGCAGGTGATTCATGTATGTTTTTAATCTCCCATGCTGATCTATTATTTTCTAATGTAACAAATGTTAATGACTGAACAGATGGTTTCATCACATTTGAAAATCCAGTATCCACTTCCCTGAATGAACACTTCAATTCTTGGCTATTTTGCCCACTACATGACAATATGCCATCTCTCTGAGCATGATTCCAATGACTGGATTCACTAGCTTCAACAACTCTGCACAATTGCATAAGTTTTCCTTCATCAACACTATCCACAAACAGTGTGCCATCAATATGAGCAGAATGTCGATCACTTGCATTATTTTTGGTTGATGAAACAGACCGATTAGGATTTTCACTACTCCTCATCTGCAGAAAAACATCAAATAATAGGAATCTGTTAACTTCTGTGTCAGGGAATCAAATAACATAATATGCCTAGGTGGAGCCACTTCAATATTATTGCTGACTACATATGTCAAATAACTGCACTAACAGAATGCCATGGCACAGAGTCACTAAAAAACCCAACAAGCTAGCAACAACAATTTGCTGAACATAATTAGAAAAATAACTCTAAAAAGTCTAGCAGAAGCTTAAGGTCCTTCAAATGATCATTTTTGTATGGAAGCCTCTCAAATTATCATAAGCATATACATGCGTTCCATATAGATGATAAGCAAAAGTTTGGTGTCAGACATATCAGCCTTTGTATACAGAGAGAGCCTTTGTATACAGAGAGAGCACAACTAACCAAAAATTGCTGAAGTAAAGCCACTGCTTAAGTATTGATATCCAACCCACACATTTGAAAGCCCAGAAAAAAAGGGAAAAAAATCAAAACAAATATAAAAGGCTATACATTTAAATTGCTGGCAACCATTTTATTAACAAATTCTTGGAGACAATAATCTATCATTAAAATAGTCACAAAATGCTAATCCTAGTGACCACTATTGCATTAAATAATTGGGATGAAAATTTAGACATCCATGAGCAAAAGTGAGACTCTAAAAGCAGGATTTAGCAACAAATATGAGACAAAATAAAGCCAATTGCATTAAACAGAAATTAACCATAAATTACTTATGTGAAACCAAAATTTACGCTGGAAAATATCCAGATTAAACTTACCAAACGAAGTTGGGAAGTCTTTACACAGCTAAGACAACCTATACCACCAAAGTCAAGGTACTCAAACAAAGATCTAGATACTATGCATCCACAGTGGATAGGCTGCCAAACCAAGTCAGATAGAATTCAATGGATAAGGACAGCAAGAGAAGGCCTGAATAGAATTTAAATAGAAAAAATAAAGAATAGATTATCACTTTACCTTTTTGCAAAATTTACACTCCCTCCAACCAGTTTCTTGACGGTGGAATTTATCACAGAAATCTGAAACCTCATAGGCAGATCTGAAGCACATGGAGTGACACATTAAGGATTTTCAAGTGGGAAATATGAAGAATTAATAAATAAATTATTACTAATCAAAATGCATGGCAAGATTACCAAAAGTATAAAACAGGGAAGAGATTAGCAAAGGGAGAACAATATTACATGACCTAGAGGTAACTTCACAATGAAAACTAAACCTAAATCCATTTGAATTGGTGAAGTATTTTATAAGGAAAAATGTCCTTGAAAGTGTAAGGTGCACTTTAGAGAGTAAAGTTTGTAGTTCATCAAAATTAATGGGAAAATCAGTGTTTGTTTTTTTTTACAAAATACAAGCATTTAGATTTTATTAAAAAAATGGATATGTGAGAACTCATTCCCATGATTTTCTTATTATCAATTACCACTTACACTTTACTTTCTAACGTGCACCCTACACTTTAGAGGAGCTGGATGCATCTTTATAGAAAGACAAGACAATTCATAAGAGAAGCAGGAAATGTGGCATTAGAATTACAGTAGCTAGGTAGAATTTAATGAAACCATCTACCAGAAAACATCAAAGCGTAAGAAACATTTAAAAAAATATTCACTAAATAGAGTCAAGTAGCCCACTGGATAAATATACACTAGTATCAGTAAATCACATAAACTCTAAGTTCCTTATCAAATGAAGTATCTAATGCTTGTGACTCTAAACACCTATGACAACAATCATTTACTTATACAGTTATACAAGAATAGTAGAACTATACTGAAAAATTGAAAAGGAATCAATCAAGTCTTTATTACAACGAACATTAAGGAAAAAAGTAATATACTTGCCACCTTGGCATCTACAATTATCATATTGTCACACTTACAATGGATCAAGGATGTCACGCTTCCATTCCTCCATAAATCTGGTATCACAGAAAGATGCCAAAAAATTAGTCAACAAAATACATAACATTATTTTTTTACTACTAACAATTAATACTTATTTCGTACACCCCTGCTCGTTCAGTCTTTAGAAATATTTCCCAAATTAGCTACATTGAACCTCATCCTCAAACAACAATAATTTCAAAGTTTCCATTTCTACCTTGGCTTCCACAATTCATGATCAAGCGTATTGTTATGGAATTAGTACGTACAATAGATATTGTTCTTTGAATTATCCACTTACTGTTATTGACAACAATGAGACCAATTTCTCTTTTTTTTCTTTTTTTTTCTTTTTTTTTTTTACAATGAAACCAGTTCCTTTATATTAGGCACACCCACATAAATCAGAAAATCACGGGAAGGGGAAAAAAAAAGAGAAGAAAGAGAGTTGAACTTCACTGATCCAATTGGAAGCCCCACGAGATTACATCAAAGTCAAAACCCAAAAATATCTATGAGATTCAAAACAACATCAATGGACACCAGACCCATAATCCCCAAAAATGGGGAATAGATGCAATTGAAAGCAAAAGGACTCAAATTTACCCGCACTTGGTGCATAGTTGGGCGAATCCATCAGATCGCAGAGGCCACCCCTTCTTCCATTCGTGTGCGCACGAAGCATTGACGCAAATATCCGAACCCATCAATCCAAATTCCAAAATTCAACCCTCCCTGAAATCAAAATCAAAATCAGAATCAAAACCCCTAAAGCAAAAAACCCCTTTTGACCCAGAACTCACTAAAATTCTTAAGATTAACATCCATGCACAAAGTTTCGAGATTTATAGTGGGCAAATGGATAACAAAAAAAAAACACCTTTGTATCACCCCAAAATAAAACCTATGAATTAATGGGTCATTCACATGAACAAAAAAGACCCAACTTTGCTGTGGTTGCTATCTCTCTGCTCAAATCTCTGCAACCACACACACATCTGTTATATGAGTAGTAAGCTGAAGAAGAAGAAGAAGAAGAAGAAGAAGAGAGGCAAGGCAATGAAGAAGAACAGAGAGAAATCACCAAAGGGTAATGGGAATTAACCTGGGTTTTAGAGAGAGAAAGCGTGGGCGTGTGTATGGGATTGAAGGGAAGGGGGCTGTCTCTGTACTCTGTAGAGAGAGAAAGAGAGGAAAGAGAGAGGAGAGAGAGTGCATGCAAAGGAACAGGTGCATAAAATGCATGCACGACACTTGAAGACACAAGACACCACCGCTATACTAACCTTAATAACACAAGTCGTTCATTTTTCTTTTCTTTTTTACTATGTTGTTTACTTTCTGGACAATGATAGCCTCACCCGCGGGTTTTGAGGGTATCTGTGTGTGTGTGTGAACTGTGATTTGACTCCCTTGCGTTTGTCTCACCCTTTGTTGCATTGGGATTAGGTGAAACACATGTATATGCTTGCACATGTAGGTGAGGTGGCATTTAAAATCTTAAGAAAAAGAATTATTATTATGGGTTGTTTGATTAAAGGCCAAAATATATATATATATAAAAAGGAATTATTAATGATGGGCGATGGAGCAAAAAGGTGTAGTTGTGAAATCCACATGAAAGTTAATGCTATTGCTTCCATCCTCTATCCTTTTTGTTTATTGTTTTAGGTAGTTTAATTTTAGATTAAATTACACTCAATTTTTTTAGAGATGCTTAAATTATATTCTTTTTTAAAAAATTACACTTTCTTTTATTGAGAGATAAAATTACATTATATTTTAATCTATTTTTATGTTTTTTTGTTAAAACTCTCATAGGCTTAAAGATTCAAAGTTATAATAGTCACTACCTAACAAGGTTAAAGTTGCAGGTGTTGACCATTAGACACAACGGCAACTTTGGCATAAGTTAGAGACAATTAAGAAAATATTTAAGAATCTTTTAAAGAATATTCTTAATGGTCTATTTGAATAGTGAAATTAAATTAAAATATAAAATTTTAATTTTAATTTTAATTCTTTCATAATTAAATTAATCCAAAATCTTAAATTTTATATTTGGAGTTATCAAAAATTAAGATAAGAAATTATAATTTTAAATTCAATTATAATTTTATTATTTAAAGGTATGATATAAAACATCAAAAAATTATATACAAAAATTAAAATTAATAAAAATATTCATACAATGATATTTTTATAATATAATTGTCATTTTTTATAAATAAAATTTTTCATATTTTTTAGAAAAAAATAAATAGCTATTATAATAATTTTTATATAAATATAAAATAATTTTTTATATAAATAAAGAATTTCAATAAATATGATTGTTCATAAATAAATGTGGAGAGAAAAAAAAAATTAATTTTTAAGTTATGAAATTAATAATTCTTAAGGCGTATGTTAAGAATTGAGAAAGACTAAACTTACGTCCATTTGGATAGCGGAATTAAATTAAAATATAAAATTTTAATTTTAATTCCAATTTCAATTCTTTCAAAATTAGAATTGGTCAATCTTAAATTTTATGTTTGGAGTTGTCAAAGAATTAAGATAAAAATTTATAATTATAAATTTAATTATAATTTTATTGTTTAAATGTATGATATAAAATATTAAAAAATTATTTACAAAATTTAAAATTAATAAAAATATTAATATAATAATATTTTTATAATATAATAGTCAATTTTTTCATAAATAAAATTTTTCATATTTTTTTAGAAAAAAATAAATAACTATTATAATAATTTTTATATAAATATAAAATAATTTTTTATATCAATATAGAATCTCAATAAATATGATTGTTCATAAATAAATGTGGAGAGAGAGAAAATAAATTAATTTTTAAGTTATAAAATTAGTAATTCTTATAGAAAATTAAAAAGTAACTTAGTTATTTTTCATTATAAATTGGTTAAAATTACATTTCAATTATAAATGATATTCCAAACATAAAAATAATTAAGAGATCCAATTTAATTCAAATTCCATGAGCCATTAGTTGTTTTTCATTGAATTGGTTTATGGAATTATAATTCCAATTCTAAATGATATTCCAAACATAAAAATTAAAATTAAGATGTTCAATTCTAATTTCAAGTTCTAATTCAATGCTCAATTCTATGAGCCAAAAGGACACTAAAGGTCCGTTTGGGTAGTTAAACATTTTTTTCAATTCCAATTCTTTTAGGAATTAGTCCAGAATCTTAAATTCTATGTTTGGAAAAGAATTAAGATAAGAAATTATAATTCTAAATTCAATTATAATTTTATTATTTAAAGATATGATCTAAAATATTAAAAAATTATTTACAAAAATAAAATTAATAAAAATATTCATACAAGGATATTTTTATAATATAATAATCATTTTTTTCATAAAAAAAATTTCATGAATTTTTTTATAAAAAATAAATAGCTATTATAATAATTTTTATATAAAAATATAAATAATTTTTTATATAAATATAAAATCTCAATAAATATGATTATTCATAAATAAATGTGGAGAGAGAAAGAGAGAGAAAGAAAGTTTAATTTTTAAACTATAGAATTGATAATTCTTATGGTATAGGTTAAGAATTGAGAAGTTAACTTAGTTATTTTTCAATTCCACTAATTAGTTTATGGAATTACAATTCCAATTCTAAATGGTATTCCAAACATAAAAATTAGAATTAAGAGGTCCAATTCCAATTCTAAACTTTAATTCCATGCTCAATTCCAGAAACCAAACGGACACTAATAGTGTTTAGTTAACTAGACTAAATTGCACCTGTAGTATCACCATTGTGCCCAACGACCAATACCTAAAAATTCAACTTGTTGGCTAGTGGTTGCTGCGACTTCGACTCTTTAATTTTGCGAGAATTTTTGGCAGAAACTATAAAAATAGACTAAAGTGTAGCGCTTTTAGAGTTTGATTTTTCAAAATAGAGGAGCGAACAATGTAATTTAAACATTTTTCAGAGATGGGAGTGTAATTTACTCTTAATTTTGTTATTACACTTAATGCAATTATTTTGATATTTTTTGTAATATGTTAGATTTTTTTTATTAACAAAAATTTAGGGTTAAGGAAAGATGTTTCTATTCTAAGATTAGGACAAATCACTAACTTCAACAATGATTTATCGTGGAACTATAGATCATATGCTAATAAGGAATCCCTAGATTCAAATCTGGTCATGAAATTTCATTTAACCTAATCATTTGTTTTTTTTTTTTTGCTGTCATAATCATGATTTGAGAAGGTAAATTCCTTTTCTATTTATAATTTTCATGTTATGTTATTTTTCTTTTTTTTTTTTTTAAAGTAATCAGTATATTACAACTTTGAATTTAAAGGTTTTTTTTTTTGTCTTAGACCAATTGTTTATATAATTTCAGATTGAAAATAATAGTTAGATAAAGTCTTCTTTAAAGTGACAATCTTAGAATTTAAATTTTTAATATTACAGATAAAATTTACTTAGTTCGAGTCCACTTTCATCTAATTCTCCTTCTTCCAGTTCATTGGACTTCAGTCCAGGTGCCTTAATATTTATTTTGCAAGTGAGTAGAAATATTAACCTTTAAGTTTACATTTAAATACTTATAAATTTCAATAATATAGAATTGTTGAATTAGTTAAAATATTGGAGTAAAATTTGAGTGTTTAATTGATGAAGTAATATTTTTTCAGCAAATTAGCTGTCTCGATCGGTTACATTTAATTATGGGTAAATATTTGAAAACAAAGGAATAAAATAATTGTAAAGAGAATCCTTTAATTTTTATGCCAATTATAAATGTTTTAAAATTGAGTCTAAAGTTAACATTAATGACTTTTCTCCCTTATGATTTTTTTTTCTCAAAAATAATAAACTACAAAGTTACCAAGCCAACTTATTTTTAAATCTGACCAAGCCAAATGTTATGTGTTGACTTATCAATTTATTTATTTTATTGTGGTCAATTGGTGTCTGGGCCTGCTTGTGTACACATCAACTAATTTATTTTCCCGGTATGATTAAAGATAAGTTATCCACGTCAAAACTAGAGGATTCATCAATTTATCTTGAAATTATATATATAAATTATTAATAATTATTTAAACTCAAATTCAATACTTTTGTGCATTTTAAATATTAAAAAGGGTAACTAATTAAAGCACTAGATTAATAAATATATTATTTTTGGTGCATAGATTAATAAATATTTACTTAACAATAAGAGAATATTTGATAATTCATTTTTTTCAAGCTAAAGGTTAAATTTGATGTGCTCAAGAGTTGACTCATTAAAAAGTGTTGGAAGAAGTGCTTTGAGTTTGATTCTTATTAGTGGACATCTAAGTTCTCGTTAGGGGTGAAAACATGTTAGGTTAGGTTAATTTTTTTTTTAAACAGGTCTGACATGTATCTCAATTATAAGACCTGAATCTAACTTATAAGCTTGTAATAGGCTAATTTTTAAGGTCTGACTTGATTTTTTTAAAAACATAACCTGACCTGAAAGCCTATTTAAAAGCCTACTTTGCAATGAGATCTTTAAATAGGCTAACATGTCTACTTTTAAATAGTGTAACAAGCCTTTATATAGGCTAACAGACATACATTTAAATAGATCAACAAGTCTTTATATAAGTTAATAGGCATACATTTAAATAGGTCAACATGCATTTATATAGGCTAACAGACTTAAGCCTTGAAATAAGTCAATGAACCTACTTAAGACCAATAGGCCTTTGTTATAACTTAATACTCACCTTCTAATTTTATAGATGCTCACCACTTTTTTACTCTAATCTTTGGTCGATGTGGGACTTGGAGATATACCAAATTGTAACTATATTTTCATGTTTTGTAACTATATGCCTCTAATAATTTTGTAACTTGGTATATCTCTAAATATCACATCGACCAAAGATCAGAGTAAGAAAGTAGTGAGTATCTATAAAAATAGGAGATGAAAAGTTATTATTTTCATTCTAATAAACATATTACATTAAATATATCAATAAATATGTTATTTATATTCTCACTTATTAACTTAGGTTTTCGTTATTAATTTTTATTAACATTTAATTAAAAAATATAATAACATATATTATATTATATATATTTAAATAGGTCGATCGACTGTCAAGCTTAAAAAACCTATTAGATGGCCTGAGACCTGACCTTTTTAGTTAAATAGACTTTTAAAAAAGTCTTGACCTAACTTATTCAATAAACAGGTCACATCAGGCCATAGGCTTCTGATAGATAGTTTAACCTATTTCCACCCTAGTCCTCGCTAAGATTTATGACATGTTCTAACTTTGAAATCAGGTGATATCACCTTTTGTTTTATTTGTTCAAGGTATTTTCGTACTATTTGGTTGTAAGATTAATTTCTTCCCGTACATAACAATATAGTTGGGCCCTCTTCACAAATAATATCTCTAAGATTTGAACATTTGTTCTTTATTAAGAGCACAATTCGCTTACCATTATACCCAACCCATTATAAGTATTCCCTTCCCCTAAACTTTTATTAATAAAAAAGAAGAATAAATTTAATAAAACTATATTCAAACTCACACACAAATAAATCCTAAACTCTCATCTTTGGGCAGCCTGAGAATTGAAAGTTCACGTATAACACTTTATAATGCATCTTGATTCTCATTGACTAACCAAACCCATTAATTAAAAGTTAACATTCATATTCATAATATATTTTTTTCCCACACCCTTTGCTTATCATCACACTTTTCTTAACATAATGGAATCAAGTGTAGAATTTGTGTGCGCGCAATTGATAATAGAAATATTATGTTGACTTTTGCATATGATATAGTTAAATAAAATCTTTCAGCATGTATGCAATTATGTATATCCCTCCATGTACCAAAAAAAAAAATTCTTCTATATATGCATATATTTTTTATACTATTTTTACATTTATTTAATAATATATAAGTATATAATTATCAGTATGTTACATAGTTAACAGGATTATAATAATCAGCATGTGCTATGTGGTTAATAGAGCTAATAACGAATTACCAATATTGATAATCGATTATTATTCATGTTAACCATATAACACACGCTATTAACCTGATTTATAATTATTAACTAGGAATAAAAATGATGTAAGAAAATAATGTGCAAATATATATATTTTTTAAATCATGTACCCCTCGTGGACCGCATGAAATGAGGTGGTTTGGAGTTTCAACTCTCCTTTTTGAGGGGTAAGGTTTTAATATCTAAGCATAGTCTGGTATAGTTCAAAAAAAGAAAAAAAAATATTTCGGTATATTAAACACTTATCGGATGAGACTTCAGCAATACTGGAATTGATTGGCTCGCTCACATAGATGAATGACATCATATAGAAGCAAAATTTTATTACAAAAATGTTTGATTGGTGCATGAAAACTTGCATTAAGAATTCTAGAAGTGAAGGTGTGTTTAGTTAGACAATAATATATCTTAAACGCATTATTTCTTTGTGGTTATGGACAACAATATTTTAGTTGTGATTCTTTCCAACATGCTCTAGGTGCTCAACAAGAACAACCACCCCCTAACTGTCTGAGTCAATTTTGTTTGAAGTTTTCTACTTCACATAAAATGGTGAAAACCCACGCTCACAAAACCATGAAGGCCTGAACTTGTACTGCTGTATCAAACCGCCCATTCAAATATAAAAATTCGACCACTTACGAATGTTCTCAGAATTGGTCGTCCAAAAGTGATTACATCATCATCAAGGCAGAAGTCTTGGCCAAAAAGCCAAGATGAAGGTGGGAAATGCTTGATGAGAGTAAATCAAAGCATTGGTCCAACTACCTAAATAAATTATCGACATATATTTTAAGGCCAAATAAATGGTGCACCTGTAAATAAGGTCATTAAATTAAATTTATTTAAAGAAATGGCTAAGGTTGATTTAGGAAAAAATGAATAGGAAGGAACGCTAACCATTCCGAGTGGTCAATTAATCATTTTGAATGGTCATTGCTGTTGCGGGAATAATTATTTGTTCTTCACTGTTCCTTCCTTCTCTGGGATGGCTGGCGTAGGCTGTTAGGATAGCTCTAGAAGCTTCATTTATGGGTTGGATCCGTCGAGTTTGAGGGTACCCGTTATGAAAATCAGCAAGTGCACCAAATTATAAAAATAATAAAAAGTGAGTAAGAGTATCGTCTCACAAGAATTAAGTTATTAATTATTAAATTTGGTGAAAGTGACATTATTTAAGCTATCAAAAAGAAAGAGAATTATTACAAATTCAAATAAAAAAAATATAAGTAAGTAAACAATAAATCAAAGGGGTGAAAGACGATGATATTAAAGCGTTAGAGTTCAGACTTCACTTAAACTCTTTAAATGCACATTCAAATATTAGTTTAACTATGTTCTATTTCAATGATTTATGGTCAATTCTCAAAATTAATTAATACTCAATTCATTGATATATTAATCCTCCTACACTGTTTGGAATTAACTAATTCCTTAGTCTAACCTCAAATAGAAAGACATTATCAAGAACAAATGAATTAAAAGCAAGACCACATAACCCACAACGTCTATTCCTAGCGATTACAGAAATTATGGTGTTTATCACATGTTCTAGGTTCATGCAAATTTTTTCAAATCATACATTAACCCAAAAGATCATTCCCAAATTGATCAGGTTTAGAAAAGCATTAAGAATAGAGATAAACACGTAAATCATGAAATAGAAACATAAATTAAACTCATAAAAGAAGTTACATCATCAAAGTTCAAGATTCATCATCCCCCTAACAAAGAAAAATTAGTTACACATGGAAAAAGAAGAATACAAAGGGAAGAATATAATAAACTCCATTGTAGAAAGGTGGAAAGGTTGAAGAAAATTCCTAATCTTCAAGCCTAATTGCGCCCACACCACATTAGGGTTTGTGCCTCTTGACGGCTACTGCGTTCTGTCCAAGTGTCTCCACACACGTCACCAATTTGACGTAACTTTTCTATTTAAAAAGAATTCAGTGTGTTCTATTACGCGTTCAGCGCTCAAGCACTCCGAGTCACTTAAATCACGGTGTGGTATTCGCAACCAGCGCTCAAGCGCTGACTGTCTAACGCTCAGGCGCTAGTTCACTTAAAGTGAAAACTCCAACGCGCAACGCGCGCTCAAGCAGTGGTGGCCCAGCTCTCAGGCGCTGGTGTGTAGATGCAATTCTCTCTTTTCTTCCTTGTTCAAGCATCCAATCTTCTCTATGTGTAATTACCTAACAAAACACAACACAAACACGTAATAAGAACACAATTAAAACACTAAAAATATAACAAGACTTGAGAACAAAATTAAAAAAAAAAGATTAAAAGATGATGAAAACTCAAGATTTTGAACTATAAAAATATGAATTTTTGCAGGTTCATCACTCCTCCAAACTTAAGCTTTTGTTTGTCCTCAAGTAAAAGAAAAACAAAACAAAATACAAAAAACTAAAACTCAAAACAGACTCAAACATGGCAATACCAGGTATTAAAGGTCACTCATATCCTCAAAAACTGCTTCACAATCTAATTTCAAAGTATCATACATGAACAATCCAATTGCCACATCATCTCTCACATGCAACTCTTATGCATCAATGACTTTCCAAAAACATGAATGAAAGGTCCAATCTCCTCATAAAGTAAAAACTCAGATAGGTTTATAAAACTGCAAATGCACATCAAACCCACATCCATAGGGTTATTTTTCATCTCTCTCTCCACTAATGCAAACAACACATAACCAAGGATCAAAAGAGATTTTATAAAGCTTGTAACGTAAGGCCAAAAGTATTGGTTAAGAAAGAAATGGTAAGATAATAAAAACAAAAATTAAGATACAAAATTAAGCAAATTTCACAATTCAAGCTACGGAATATAGAACAAGTGCAAAACAGAGCATAAGAATCAATACTTTATTCACTATTTTTTTCTTCCTTTCTTATTTCTTTGTAATACTTTGGGTGAACTTTTTTTTCATGAAATTTTTTTTCAGCTCCGCAAAATTTTATGCACAAAAATAACAAAGACTTGGATAATAAAATAATACAAGATATGCACTCAATAAAGGTTATGTAAGAGAGAATTTTTTTTTTAATTGTGGGCATGGGAAAAAGAAAATGTGAGTAAAGAAAAGAAATAAAGGTCAAACAATAACAAGGCTGCAAAAGGGACCTAATGATATACTGTGTCACAGGTTGGCTTGAAGGCTCAAACAGTCCAAAGAATGCCCTTATCATTTCCTTAATTATGCATTGCCTAGGATTTCGCCTTAAGAGAGAATCAAACAACTTCTAGATGCAAATCATCCACATACATGCATTCTCATAAACTTTCTCTAAGCTTGACATGTAATTAAATTCCAAGTTGTATCAAACATAAAGATGGGAAGAACATCCATACACAATTGAAACAATAGAGATAAATACAACTCATGGATTCTCATATAATATCCTAAGAAATCAGATCAATCCACAATTCAAACAATCATTGGATATTCAATTCAACAGACCAGCATGCACAGTTAATGACTTAAAATACAATAGGGTGATGGAAATAAAATAAAATAAAATAGAACAAATAAATAAATGCAAAAATTAAAAGCGAAAGGAAAGAGAAGAAAAATCTTTTTGGTGGCCGATAGCTATATACATCCCCTATAAAATTTCCGAACTTAGGGAGGCACCTAAGTGACTCAACATTACTTTCAAAACAAAAACATAAAAATAAGAAATAACAAAAAAAACAAAAATAAAAATAAAAGAGAAAAGAGAGAAATTTTGGGTTGCCTCCCAAAAAGTATTTGTTTAACGTCATTAGCTCGACGTTGCCTTTTATTATTATGGTGGCTTGAAGCAAGAGAAGTAAGATGACGCCTTTCTTTTGTCAGATCTTTGCCTTCATACTCGGTCACTGCCTTTGTAATTCTCACAGGCATTTGGAACTTGACTTGAACCTGATTGTTCTGAACACACCTTAACATGCGAAATCTCATCAGGCTATAAAGGTCTCAATTTTTCAATAAATGACAAATCAGGTTTCAAGTTAGCAGAAAATTTTATATCATTATGCAACAAATTATGAGAGATGAAAGGACCTTTTTTTATACCAGAAATCTCAGATAGAGGAGGACCTTTCTCATTCTCATCAACAATCTTTGAAGTACAAGAATCAATAACAATGGACAAAGAATAGTTCTTACCATCCAACCCCTTTTGAAATTTACCTTGAATGCAATTAACAGGGGCATGAAGATCTGATGTTGGGGCAGACTTATTAAAAACATTTATAGTCACTTAATCTCCACTCACCCTCAAAATAAGCTCTCCTCTAGGCATGGTCTTCCAAGAATCGCAAGAATGGTCTTCCAAGAATGAGCGGGATATCAGCATCCTCATCTATATCTAAAACCACAAAGTCAACTGGGAAAATAAATTTGTTAACCTTTACTAGCAAATCTTCCACAATACCATACGGATGTCTGATTGATCGATCTGCTAATTGAAGAGAAACCATTGTAGGCTTAACTTTATCAATTCCCAGCTTATGCAAGATAGACAATGGCATCAAATTAATGCTAGTGCCTAGATCATATAAGGCCTTATCAATGCTTAACTTCCCAATTGTACAAGGGATATTAAAACTTTCAGGATCCCTTAACTTCGCCGAAAGCTTCCTTTGGATAATGATACTGCACTCCTCAGTAAGTGCTAAAGTCTCATCTTCTTCCAACTTCCTCTTCTTTAAAAGCAAATCCTTCATGAACTTTGCATAGGATGGCTATGTTCAAGTGTCTCAGCAAAAAGAATGTTAATTTGTAACTTTTTAAAGACATCTAAGAACTTGAAGAATTGTTTCTTTTGGTTCTTCTTCTTTAACCTTTGAGGAAACGGGAGTCTAGCATACAATGAAGGGTCAATTGTCATATTCTGCTCACATTCCTCCTTCTTCTTCTGCCACTTTGGTTGTTCCTCTTTAGCTGTTTCATTACAACACTCTAGAGTTGAGACATCCACAACAGGAACATCAGTTTTTTTAGCTTCTGATGAATCAGGTGTTTCTTTAACTTGTTCTTCCAAAGTCTTGCCACTTCTCAAAGTGATTGCATGACATTGCTCCTTTGGATTTACCACAGTATCACTTGGAAAACTGCCTGGAAGTCTTTCTTGAAGTTGCTTTATTATTTGCCCCCATTTGATTCTCAAGACTTCTAATAACGGCCTCATGATTGTTGAAATTGGTTCTCGATTCCTCCATAAAAGCTGAAGTCTATTGCACAAAAACAGAGGTCTGCAGAGAAAGTTTCTCCATTGCAATCTCAGAAGGAGACTTCTGTTTGGGCTTAGCATTCAATGGTACAGCTTGATTCTTCCAAGAGAAATTGGGATGATTCCTCCAGCATGGATTGTAAGTACTAGAATAAGGATTGCCTTGTGGCCTTGAAGGGTTTCCCATATAATTCACCTGCTCTGGAATATTGCACCTGAATTCCCTACCTCACATTGACCATTGACATGGTTGCCTCCACAAAAATCGCAAGTCAGACCTTGATGATTAACTATATTTACCTATAAATTACTAACTTGCTTAGTAAGGTTGACAATATGTTGCATTATAGTCTGATTCTGTGCAAGTATAGTATCAACAGCACCAAACTCCAACATTCCCTATTTAACTGTAGCTCTTCCACTAGGAACTTGATACTCATTAGTGGTCATTGTCTCAAATATTGCTTGGGCCTCCTCTGAAGTTTTTGTGTTTATAGACCCACCTGCAAATGCATCGACCATTGCTCTAGTATGATGACTCAACCCATTGTAAAAGATCTGTACCTGCTGCTAAACCTCAAAAGCATGGTGATGACATTTCCTTAATAGCTCCTTAAATCTTTCTTATGTTTCTTAGAGAGATTCTCCCTGATTTTGAGTAAAGCAAGCAATCTCACTCCTTATCTTCACAAACATTGATGGAGGGAAATATCGAAATACCGAGTGAGGAACTTACTAACTAGATCATCCCAAGTAGAAATGATTCCCTGAGGCTGGGATTGTAGCCAGCTTTTGGCTTTATCTCTAAAGAAAATAGAAAAAGTCGTAACTGTATGGCGTCATCACTGGCTCTATTATACTTGATAGTATCACAGAGCTGCAAGAAATTGACAATGTGCAAATTGGGATCTTCTGCTTGACATCCATTAAACTGATTCTGTTGCACCAACTGTATAAGAGCCGGTTTAATTTCAAAATTATTAGCCTGAATAGCAAGGCGCACAATACTGGTTGAAACATTCTTAGCAGATGGAGTTGCATAGTCAGCCATAATGCGTCTTTTCGGTGTATTAGTTTCAGCCATCTTTTCTTTTTCAATTTTTTTTCTTTCTCTGATTTTTTTATTGCTATTTCTGTTCTTGTTACTCTGGATTAAAAGTAATTCTTCTGACTCTGAAGAACCTTGCATAAACAAATAAACAAGTAAACCAGAGTGAAGTAAAGAAAAGAAATTAAAATTTAAAAATGAAAATGAAAAAATAAATGACTAATAAAAGAAAATTAAGAAACAAATTAAAAGAAAATTTAATGAAAATTAAAATTAAAAATTTAAAAATAAACAAAAGAAAAATAAAAATAAACAAAGAAAAATAAATACTTAAATTAGTGTCTTTTCAACTACTATTTAATATTAATAACAATAATCCCCGGCAACGACGCTAAAAACTTATTGTGAAAATCAGCAAATACACCGAATCACAAAAGTAATAAAAAGTGAGTAAGAGTATTGTCCCACGAGGATTAAGTTATTAATTACTAAATTTACTGAAAGTGACACTATTTAAGCTATAAAAAAAGAAAGAGAATTATTGCAAATTCAATTAAAAAGAAATATAAGTAAGCAAACAATAAATCAAAGGCGTGAAAGACGATGATATTAAAGCGTTATGGTTTAGACTTCACTTCAACTCTTTAAATGTACATTCAAATATTGGTTTAACTATACTCTATTTTAATTATTTATGGCCAATTCTCAAAATTAATTAATACATAATCCCTTAGTATATTAATCCTCTTACATTGTTTGGAATTAACTAATCCTTTAGTATAACCTCAAATAGAAAGGCATTGTCAAGAATAAAGGAATTAAAAGCAAGATCACATAACCCACAACGTCTATTCTTAGCGATTGCAGAAATTATGGTATTTATCACATGTTCTAAGTTCATGCAAATTTTTTCAAATCATATATTAACCCAAAAGATCATTCCCAAATTGATCAGGTTTAGAAAAACATTAAGAATAGAGAAAAACACGTAAATCATGAAATAGAAACATAAATTAAACCCATAAAAGAAGTTACATCATCAAAGTTCAAGATCCATCACCCCCCTAACAAAGAAAAATTAGTTACATATGGAAAAAGAAGAGCACAAAGGGAAGAATATGACAAACTCCACTGTAGAAAGGTGGAAAGATTAAAGAAAATCCATATTTTTCAAGCCTAATTGCGCCCACACCACATTAGGGTTTGTGCCTCTTGACGGCTACTACATTCTGTCTAAGTGTCTCCACACACGTCACCAATTTGGTGTAACTTTTCTATTTAAAAAGAATTCAGCGTGTTCTGTTACGCATTCAGCGCTCAAGCGCTCTGTTTCCAACGCTCAGGTGCTGAGTCACTTAAATCACGGTGTGGTATTCGCAACTAGCGCTCAAGCGCTGACTATCCAATGCTTAGGTGCTAGTTCTGCAACGCGCGCTCAAGCGGTGGTGGCCCAGCGCTCAAGTGTTGGTGTCTGGATGCAATTCTCTCTTTTCTTCCTTGTTCAAGCATCCAATCTTCTCCATGTGTAATTGCCTAACAAAAGCACGTAATAAAAACATAATTAAAATACTAAAAATATAACAAGACTTGAGAATAAAACTAAATTAAAAAGATTAAAAGTGGATGAAAACTCAAGATTTTGAGCTATAAAAATATGAATTTTTACAGGTTCATCAGTACCTATAAAGACTTCGACACTCAAGTCAGTAACCAATATAGAAGAAAATATTAGGAAATATAAAAGGGTAGAGAGAGAAAGAAAAAAATTATTTATGTCAGAGGAACAATGCCTATTTATAGTAGTTTTAAAGTGTACAGTACACACCCTAGGATGTAGGTAGGTTTGTAATATGCCAAAAAAACTCTCCATTGTGGTACTGACACGTGTCCTGGCCATTACAAATATTTTGGAAGATATCTTAGGTGATAAGATCAGGTAAGATTCTCGAGTTTCAGGTTATAGGTCGAGTATTAGTTGGAGGGTCGAAGCGGGTCAAGTGAGCCCTGTATGATGGGATTTGGAGGGTCAGGTTCTAGAAGGTGAGTTAGGTCGAGCATAATCTTGAGAAATAGGCCATTACGATCCATCGGACATAAGGGGTGTCATGTAACTTGGCCTAAGTTTGAGATATTGGGTTGGACTTTTAAAGTATCAATCCATCGGTAATCTGAAGCTAACTATTGAATATGGTTGTAACTATCTCCTTTCATTTGTGTGGCCGTGGGATTTTCTAAATGATGACCTGGGTCGAAGAACATGGGCACATGATTTTTTGGTGCACTCAACACAAGGGTTTTGAGAACCTATCCTATTGTTCTGATTGACAACATAAGCAGAAGAACATAGGCACAACTTTTTTGGAGCGCTTGGAAGGATCAAGGGTTTTGAGAACTTGTCCCATTGTTCTGAGTGACAACCTAGGCCAAAGAACATGACACAAGATTTTTTGGAGTGCTTGGCAGGATCAGGGGTTTTGGAAACATGTTTTGTTGTTCTGAGTGACAACCTGGGTCGAAGAACATGGGTACATAATTTTTTAGAGTGTTCGGCAGAATCAAGGGTTTTGAGAATCTATCTTGTTGTTCCAAGTGACGATCTGGGTCAAAGAATATGGGCATAGGATTTTTTGGAGCTCTTGATAGGGTCAGGGGTTTTGAGAACTTGTCCTATTGTTTCAAGTGACGACCTAGGCTGAAGAACATGGGTACAAGATTTTTTGGAGCACTCAGCATGATCAGGGGTTTTAAGAACCTGTTCTGAGTGACAACCTAACCCCTTGGGCATGGGCACAGGATTTTTTGGAGATCTTCGTTGGGTCGATCGTCGTGCTTTCTCTTGTTTTGTAAGTATCTGCTCATTTACATTAACCATTTCAAACATTGTTTCCTATTGTAGTTAAAAATATTAACTTGCAGCTTCAATCACAAAATAATGGAATAACGTGCATAATGTCAAATTGTAACAAGTAAGACTAATGTTTAAATTTGTATTTTATAAATTGATAGGTGTGCCTCATTAAAACCTCTGATAGGAAAAAATCCTATTGGTAGGAAAAATTGCACATCACCCATTTTCTAAATAACTAATTACTTTGGCCTTTATATACATGTCCTAGTTTTCAAGGATTGTAAACAACATAATTTAAAAAACAAATATGTAAAGGGGTGTTTCTGTCTTACTACTTGCTTAACTGTAATACTTTCTTAGATTAGTTGCATTCCAGCTCTTAGGGATCGGTTTTCCATTAACCTTAATAATGTTGTATGACCTTTTCCCCAACTTAGCTGCAAACCTGTATAGTCCCTCCCAGTTAGTTGCAAGTTTTCCCTCACCTAGTGGTTTTCTATGAATCTTTGTCTATCTAAGCACGAGGTCCCTGACCCTAAACTTTTTTGTCTAACCTTGAGATTATATTTCCTAGCATTTTTTCTCTTCACTATCTCTTCGCGGAGATGGGCCATCTCTTGGTCTTCTTCTAGTGAGTTTTCTAACTTCATTCTTCGATCCTCTTCATTTCTTTCTTCTTGGAAGTT
This sequence comes from Ormosia semicastrata, assembly GCA_029884595.1. Classification (NCBI taxonomy): domain Eukaryota; kingdom Viridiplantae; phylum Streptophyta; class Magnoliopsida; order Fabales; family Fabaceae; genus Ormosia; species Ormosia semicastrata. The sequence continues at coordinate 32,161,673 of JAQQTO010000057.1, read as the reverse complement.
CATTCTCCTTAAGCTTAGTTCTCCCAACTCAACAGGTATCATTGCATCAGCTCCATAGGTCAGCCGGAAATGTGATTCTTGGGTTGTGGATTAAGTCGTGGTGTGATATCCCCATAACACATTGGGCAACTCTTCGACCCAGTTTCCTTTGGACTGATCCAATATCTTTCTTAAACCATTCAAGATTACTTTGTTGGCCGGCTCCACTTGGCTGTTTCCTTGTGGGTGTTCGACTGACATAAGCTGTTACTTGATTCCTAATCCTTCCAAGAACTTCTTGAATCTTTTGTTAGTGAATTACGTCTTATTGTCTAAAACGATTGCTTAGGGTAGACCGTATCTATAGATCATATTCTTCTAAGTGAATTTCTCAACCTTCTCCGTTGTAATTCGAGCAAGTGGTTCCACCTCAACCCACTTAGTAAAGAAATCATTTGCCACCAGTAAAAACCTGACTTATCCAGGAGCAATGGGGAAAGGACCAAAAATGTCCATTCTCCACCTATAAAATGGTTATATTGAACAAAAAGTATGGAGTTCCTTGGGCAGGGCTTGAGGAAGCTGAGCAAATCTATGACACTTATCATATTTTTTGACATAGTCTAAGCAATCCCTTCGCATGGTGGTCCAGAAATAACCCTCCCTCAAAAGCTTGCCTATCAATGATCGTCTACCTATATGTTGACCACAGATGCCCTCATGAACCTTGGCCATAACATATTCGGTTTGATCAGAACTTAGACATCCCAAGAGTGATATGTTGAATCCTCTTCTATATAGTGTGTCATTCTAGATGACAAAAATTAACAGTTCTCTTGAGCCTTCTAGCTTGCTTCTCATCTTCTGGAACTATCCATGTTTGTAAATACCTTAAGATCGAATACTCCTAAGAATTGAGTTTCAATATAATTGCCATTACATGCTCCCATTCTGTGTTGTGACTACTTATTATTTCGTGGATGACTAATCTATTATTCCATAGCTCTTTAGTGCTTGCAAGTTTTGACAAAAGGTCAGCTCTGGAGTTCTGATCCCTCTGAATATGCTTCATTCTAAAACTGGTGAACTCTTTTTCTAAATCTTTGGCTTTACTCAAATATTTAGCTAGCTGGGATTCTTTTGTTTGGTATTCTCCTTTCACCTGCTGAGCCACGAGTTGTGAATCACTCTTTGCTACCAGGTCGGTCGCACCCATATCATTAGCAGAGGTCATTCTTGCAATAAGGGCCTCATGCTCTGTTTGGTTGTTACTTGCTCTAAAATCAAATCTCAAAGATTGCTCAACCACAACTCCATCAGGTCCTTCCATAATAACTCCCACTCCACATCACTACATGTTTGAAGCCCCATCAAAGAACAAAGTTTATTCCTTGCTTTGCTTGACCTTCGACAATCTAAAAAATTTAACCAAAAAATTTGATAACACTTGTGCTTTGATTGGTCTTCTTGGCTCGTATTGAATTCTATGCTTTAATAATTTCACCGACCATGAAATCATTCGTCCTGCAAGTTTGGGTTTTCTCAAGATCTATCGAATGGGTTGATCAGATCGCACAGTGATGGGATGACTCTGAAAATAAAGTCGTAGGCATCAGGTAGTTATTATAAGCACCAACATCAACTTCTCAATCTTCTGATATCTCTGCTCTGCTCCTTGTAAGATCCAACTGACGAAGTAAATTGTAAATCAATCTCTTCCCTTTTCCTTCACTAAGACTGAGCTATCTGCATGCTCAAAGATTGAGAGATATAGATATAGACTTTTTCCTGGATCAAGTTTGCTTAGGATTGATGGTGAGGCAAGAAACTCCTTTAACTTCTGAAGGCCTCTTCACATTCTTCATCCTACTTGAATTAGTCGGGTTTCTTTAAACACTTAAAGAATGGTAGGGCTCGATCTACGAGTCTTGAGACTAAGCGAGATAAGGCCATGATTCTTCTTGATAGCCTTTGCACCTCCTTCATCAAGCTTGGGCTTCTCATTTCCATGATGACTTTACATTTCTCAGGATTCACTTCTATTCCTCGGTTTATGAATATGAAACCCAAGAATTTGACTGCTTGGATCCTAAATACACACTTTTTCGGGTTCAGGCACATGTTGTGGACCCTCAACTGATCAAAGATTTCTTTTAGATTGGTCCCATGGTCACTCGAAAATGAAGTTTTTGCTACCATGTCATCCACGTATACTTCCACAACCTTACCCATTTGGTTAGCGAAGATATTGTCTATCAATATCTGGTAAGTTGTTCTTGTATTTTTTAACCTAAAAGGCATAATCATGTACCAAAAATTGGCTCCTTCTATTATGAAAGTTATTTTTTCCTTGTTTTTCTAGTGCATAGGGATTTGATTATATCTCGAATAAGCATCCATGAAATTGAGGAATTCATACCCCAATGCACCATCAACCAGACTATCAGTGCTCGGGAGTGGATAAGAATCCTTTGGGCATGCTTTCTTTAAATCGATGAAATCTACACATGTTCTCCACTTCCTATTTGCTTTCTTTATCATCACAATAGTGGAGAGCCATGTGGTGTACTTTACTTCCCTTATAATTCCAGCATCCAATAGTCATTTTACCTTTGCTTGCATTGCCTTTCTCTTTTCTTGCCTGAGCCTTCTTTTCTTTTGCATGATCGGCTTCGCCTTTAGGTCAAGCGCCAGTTTATAGAATATAAAATTAGGGTCAATCCCAAGCATATCAGATGAACTCCAAGCAAAAAAGTTGGAATTTTCCTTCAACAACATTGTCAATCTATCCCTAGTCGGGGCAAAAGATTTGTTACTACCTTAATAGTTTGTATCGGGTCTGATCCTATCATTATAGGTATCATTTCTCCTTCCAGTTGAGGCCTTGACCCATTGAAATCCTGTTTTGGGTCAAGCTCGGTCATGCACATCTTGTTCTTTTTGCTGACATTCTGCATTAGCCTTTAAGTTGGTGCATTTGGTCTCAAAGCATCATGATAACATTATTTGATCTTTAGTTAATCTGCATGAATCACTTCTATGTCCTCCTCATTTATCGAGAATTTCATTGTCAAATGAGTGGTAGATATGACCGCTCCCAATTTATTCAACGATGGGCGCCCGAGTATTGCATTGTATGAGGCTTGGCAGCGAACACCCATGAATTTGATATTGATTCTTTTCTTTCCTGTGAAAGTTGTCCATAGTTTAACGTAGCCTTTAACCTCCACTTGCTCTCCTGAGAATCCATACAGACTACCATCAAACGGCTTCAAGTTAGACTCAAGAATTCCTAATTTCTTCAAAGCGTCTTTATATAAGATATTTGTCGAGCTTCCCTAATCGACTAGCATTCACCTTATATTAAAGTTTGCCAGTGTGATAGTGATAACCATCAGATCATCTTGGTTTCAATCTAACCCCTAAAAATCATTTTTTGTGAAAATCAATGGAGGTATCTTCTTATCACTTCTAGGTCGGGTTTGGTGATCTACTACTATGATAGTTTTAACTACCCTTAAATGCCTTTTTCTCGCATTGGCTGATTCTCCTCCACCAGTAAATCCTCTAGAAATTGCATAGATGACTTATTTTACTCCACCATAATTGATGGCTCGGTCATTAGTTTCACGTTGATTCTCTTGTGGTCACCTTTGTTCTTGAGCGTCGGGCTGTTCATGAACTTCTTAATTTCTATTTTGTCATCTATCATTACTTTCGTCCATTCTTCTAGCTAAAAACCTATCCAAAAATCCTCTCCTCGCTAGGTCCTCCATCACATCTCGTGGCCCAATGCAACTGTCTGTGGTATACCTATATGCTTGATGAAATTCACACATTTTTTATCAATCTATATAGGGTGGTTAATGAGTTTGAGCAGGTGGAAAATGGATTAAACCTATGTTGAACACGTTTCTAAGAATTTCTTCTCTCCGAGAATTGAGTGGAGTGTATTATTGATACCTTGTAGGTAGGTTAGTTGGTTGGGGAAAATCTCTATTCGGACCTCTTCAGTCTATTCTTCTTATACTCATCTGTTTTCTAGGGTTTCGGTTAGGACTAACAGGTCGTGGGTGAAAAGATTGGGAACTTTCTACTATTTTTCTAACTTTAGTGGCATCCTTCATGTTAATATATTTAGAAGACCGAGTGAGAAGATCATCTAAATCAATTGGGGGGCCGCTTTACTAAGGAATCCACAAAAGTTCCAAGATACAAACCTATTAAGATGGTGTGAAGTGCAACAGTTAGGTTCAAACCTTTGATTTGCAAGGCTTTTCGGTTAAACCAAGTCATAATTTCTGTCAAAGATTATCCAACTTCCTGTTTGAAGTTGATTATGCTGGTGGAGGTCTTTTGGTGGGACCGGCTTGTGGCAAAGTATGTGAAGAAATGGTTAGAAAGCTAGAAAAAGTCATAAATTATTTGGCGGAAACGAGGAAAACCATTGTAAAGCTTCAAAGTGGCAAGAAATGCTCGATATCTGATGGGATCCGATTCTCTAGCCAACAACATTCCAGAATTGAATGCCTCCAAGTGCTCTTGAGGATCAATCGTTCTATCATAAACATCCATTGTGGTAGGAGGATGAAAATTAGTTGGAAGAGATATAGACATAATGAACTCAGAAATTAGATGGTCAGGGTTAATTTGGATCGGTGGTGGTAGGTGTGGTGGTGGTATCATGTGATTAAGGCTCGAGATAGTTGTTAGAGAGTTTTGTGGTTGAGTAGAGTCTCCTTGGTTTGCTTCATTTTCTCTATGCTGGCGACCAACTTGAAATTCCAACTGTTGCAAACGCTGCCTGAGTCTTCGCATCTCTTGAATAGGATCCTCAGCATTCTGATTTTCTTCTTCATTTGGCTGGTTAGCATAGGGTTGATTATCTTCTACATTAATGCTAGTAATATGACTCATTGTGATAGCCATGGTTGATGGTTGAGGACTTGTGTTTAGGGATTTTTAGCAGCAAAGGAAGAGAAAATAAGAAATTATTTTACCAAATTTCCCACAGACAATGTTAGTGTCCCTTCCCTTCTCTCAGATTGATAGCATAAGCTGTTGAGATGGCTCCAAAAGCTTCTTTTATGCATCGAATTCGTCGGGTTGTGAGGTACTTGTAAAGACTTTGATGCTCAAGTTAGTAACTAATATAGAAGAAGATTATAGGAAATATAAAAGGGTAGAGAGAAAAAAAAATCATTTATGTCAGAGGAACAATGCTTATTTATAGAAGTTTTAAGGTGCATAGTACATACCCCTAGGATATAGATATGTTTGTAATAGGCCAAAAAAACTCTTCATTGCGGTGCTGACACATGTCCTGACCGTTATAGTATTTTGGAAGGTATCTTAGATGATAACATCAGGTAAGATTCTCGGGTTTCGAGTTATGGGTCGAGTATTGGTTGGAGGGTCGAAGCAGGTCAAGCGGGCCTTGTATGGTGGGATTTAGTGGGTTGGGTTCTAGAAGGTGAGTTGGGTCAATCATGACCTTGAGAAATGGGTCATTACGATCCATCTGATAGAAGAGGTGTCATGTAACTTGAACTAAGTTTGAGATATTAGGTTGAACTTCTCTCTTTGATACAATTTATTTACCTTTAATTTTATATTATTAATAGTCTTTCACATTAATTATCCTAAGATTTATATGAAAGGAAGAGCTAAGAAAAGCCTGAGCTTATATGTAAGAGTTTTTAGTTTTTTAGTTTTTAATTCATTATAATACACTAATCCAGTTAACTTTTTTTCAATCAAAAGATTTTAAGTCTCGAGCGCACATTTAATAGCAAAGTCCCTATATGAAAGTTTTTATCTGGGAATCCACGTGATAAGGTTGACAATCAATTAGAGGGTGCGTTTGGTCTTTGCCTAACTTGTCCGGTAGGTTGGGTTAGCCCACAAATTCGTTGATTTTGACCCAATTTAATTTACAAAATATGGGTTAAATTAGATTTACAGATTGGATTAAATTGGGTTGAAAAATACTCCAACTCACAATGTACGAGCTAAGTAGCGGATTTAGAAAGTATCAACCAATAAATCTAGCCCACCCAAGTAGTTATTATTTTTATTTATATATAAAAGTCATCTAGCCATGATGACTTTTCAAGTTAGTTTTTCTCAACTTTTTTGTGGTGCCAATTAAGTTCAAGTATAGGCATTATGATCACATTGAAAATGTGACAAAAAAAATAGAGAATAGAAACTCATAAAGCATTTAATGGAATTTTGCGATGAAAATCCAGTGAAGCACCTAGACAATAATGAGTATTTTAAGAAAATTGAGAATAAAATAAATGATTATGTCAATCTTATGTTATATATGATGACATTGACTTCAATTAGTTAATGTGGTTTGTTATTTGTGGCTTTTGCACTACAAAAAATGCGCTATTTTGTGTTTTTTTTAATTTGCAGCAGTTTTTAACCCCCACTAATTAAATTGTGGCAGTTTTAAAAAATGCTGCATTTACGATGTTATGGAGGTTTTTTAGAGACCCCCACAACAGTGATTAATTTGCAACGATTTTTAACCTCGAATATCTATTTGTCTGATTCTATTTACCAAAAAAATGCATAATTTTAAAATTGCCACTATTTGATTATTGTAAACAACATTTTTGACTTTCTTGAAGTCTAAAACCGCTGCAATTCATCTGATGAATTATTTTTAAAAAAAGACTTACTGCATTTTTAATTTTTAATTTTAGTAACGTTTAAGATGCACACTCAAAACAATTAATTTTTTAAAACTACTGATATAAATGTGAATCAAATTGCATTAAAAATATTCATAGTAACCATCACAAGTTCGAATCCATAATAAGCTAAATAAATTCATCCCTTATAACCTAAACTTACAACTTAAAATTCTTAATAACCTAAAGTAGTGCCACAATAAATGAACATAAAAAATTAACACTAAATATGCTATTGGTGGTTTGTGTTGCTACCACTAGATGATCTTCTTGCATCCAATGGCTTAGTAGGTTCACTTGAAGTATCACCTAACTAAAATAGTAAAAGATATTTAGTAAGAAACTACAAAGAAATAAAGAAAGAGAGAGTGAGTGAGAGAAAATATTCTAATACTTCAAGTTTTTCATCTCAGTATCAAAGCTTTAAACAAAATATTCAAAACTGAGACAACAACTTCTTTATACCAATCTCATGCATGTCATGTCTACTAGAACCTCATTAATTACACACTCATTGAAACTTAAATAGAAAATGAATGGAAAACATATTCAAAGAAATTATGCAAACAAGACACTTATAATCAAACTAAGCATACCCTAAATTAGCAGTATCTTAAATCTAAAATTCCTGTAATTGAACGCAGTAAGTCCTAAGTACCTAACAAGGCATATGATACATAGAAATAACAAGCCTAACTCTAACTATAAACCAGCAAAATGGAAGCAGGGGATCTCAAATATGACTTGACCTCAAGTCACTTTCATGATTCAAAATTTAAAACCCAAAACATATTTTATCCCAAGGTGCTCCCACATCTCAAACATCTCAGTATATAAAAACATGTAGATTTATTTTCAATATTTGAGATCATATGAGTTTTCAAAAAGAATGTACAAATTCCATCAATGAGAGGGAAAAATAGAAATACTACCATGTGTGAAAAACTAAATCTTTATAAAGACAAAAACAGAATAGCATCAAATAAATGAAATCAATCCATAAATTTTCACACACTCCAAAAAGCCCCTCAAACTCTCAAATCCAAATAATTCACAGATAGATCACAATTTAAGAGTCCAAGGCCATAACCAGCATGAGCCTTCCAAATCCAATCAAGAGTCTCATTAGCAGCATAGTTCTTACCTCTGGTTGAGGAGCAAAGAAGTCAGCCAATTATTTAGGGATGCTTCCTTCCTTCATTATCATGTACGCCTTAAATACATTCTCCAATCGGAGGTACCTCTCTTGCCATTGGGTAAATGATGATGATATAGCAGTCTCAGCTGAAGAACGACTCACATTACTTAGTCGAAGTTTAGTATTCCTGAATGTATTAGTAAGAGTTGCTCCTATATCCATGGTTCGTACTCTCCCAGAGTGTTCTTCCCCAAAAACTTTACCAACAGCATCATTATGGGAAATTTCAGATTCATCATTAGTGCTTTGAGTCATAATCCGGTCAATTGCTTCCTATAAGCACGCAACATTATCATTTACAAAATTGTCAAGATTTAAATGTAAAAGGTTAGAAAACAAGATAATTGACTTACTATTATAAAGACACCCAGGCTAAACTTACCACTTTATCCATTGCTTCTGTATTTACAAATGATCTATCATTTTTTGTGTGAGTTATTTTATACATTTTTTCCCGACCAACTTTCTGTCCAGTTTCTAGTAACTAAGATAGAAAGAAGTTCAAAAGAAAATCAAAATAGACATTACCATTTCAATAAAAAGGATCATGTTAGTGTAACTATCATCTCATTCCTTCTTCTTGAATTAGGTTTAGAACCACCGGTATGTGGAATTGTTTGCTTGCTTCGAATTTTTTTATTTCTTCTATAAAGCTCCTATAAACAAAGTAATTAAATATTTATATAGAAATGAATTATAACAACAATAAACCAATCAAAGTACATCAGCATCTTACTTGTGTTGATGGCTTTAGATAGTAATGAACAAAAACAACCCATTGATCTCTCTCTATACCTCTTGGCACATTACTTATGATTTCATCTCTTGTCATGGTTGTGTCACAGAAATCATTCCATAATCTTTGCCTATGTGCAACCCACTTATCCCAATACTATCATTGCAATATCATTTTGCAATGCCTTCAGTAGTCCTAAAAAAAATCGAGGCTTCAAATAAAAAACAAAGTAAGGTTATTTATGCATTTACATGCAACCATGAAATCTAGTAGCAACAAAAAGATGTGTAATTATATTTATACCTTTTTGATTGCTTCAAAACAATCATTAAAGTAATATTTAGGTGTAGGTATAGGAAATGTTGCTGACCACCTCTCAAAGTGAATTGAAAATGACTTGCAATTTGTTGCTAATGTTCCATAATATCCAGCAAGTAAGCCTTGTGCTTCACCATATGTTGCGTCGTACTCATCAAAGTTCACAATAATGTGTTTCCCACTACATAAGTTGTTAAATTCGTTAACCTTGAGCTTAATTCTCTTGATAGCTCCTTCTGAGTCTTTAACAAGAAAACAAGCATACAAAAAAATAAAAAAATAAAAACTTCACAAAGTTACCAATGTTATATGATCTCAAAGTTACTCAACCATAAACATATAATGCATATACCTATCGCCTCCACAGTCCAATGCTGTGTAGACTCATGTCCAATATAACATGAAGATGTTGTTGAATTAAAAGGCTAAGTTGAAACTTGTTTTGGGATTTCAACTGTTGGTGCAGAATTTACTAGAGCATATGGGGGGCTTGAATTGTTGGTAAAGGATTTACTAGACTATGTGGTGGGGCATGAGCTGATGGGGTCTCTATAGGAGTTTCTAGTTAAGCATGAATTAATGGTGAAGAATGTATTGGAGCTCGTGTTAGAGGATAGGCATGGCGCTGTGGTTGAGGTGCTGACTTCAGTGGATTCTGAAAACGTTTACTCTTTGTCATGACTACATATTCATGAGAAAATAAAGACATTAGAGATAAAATGTAAATTAAATGTTTACAGTCATATTTCTAAATATGCATTAAAGACAAATAAATGAAATAATCATAGCTTCAATTATGTAAAACCATTACCTTTAGAGAAAGCACCATATTGCTAAATTACCAACATTATATGATCACATTTTTAATCAAAACATGTGTGCATCTGTTGCTAAGTTAGAAGGAACATTTGCATAAACTACATCATCATTGAGATGATCTGTAGCCAATTGCATATACTCATCATCAGGGCTAAAAAATTGCTCAAGTTCTTACTCTTGGTATGGCTCATTCTCATATACTTCCTCTTCTACTTCTTCTTCCATTTCATACAAATCTCTTGGCTTCAAATGTATAGCAACACTCCATCCTTTATTAACCACATAATCTACATAGTACACCATATGTGCTTGAGATGCCTCGATGTAGATTCGTGGTCTTCATGTTCACTAGTATGAATCAATCTATCAAAATTAACACAATTAAAATTCTAATGATCCTTTTTATACCCTCTATCTCGAGTAGTGTTAGCCTATTTACATTTGAAAAGAGTAACCGTGAACATACCATAATAGTTAATTTCAATAATACCTTCCAACCTCCCATAATATGGTAAGTCTGCTTGCCTTAAGTTCCTATCAACACTACTCGCAACACAAGATGTGTTAAAGGTTAAGAACACTCCACTATTTTGTGTTTCCAATCCTTCTTCTCTTTCCAAAGTTCAAAATTTGAACCCATTGATGTTATAAGTTGTAAATCTTCTTGCATTATCCAATGGACCTCATGCTAGAAACTTTAGATCAGTAGACATTATGTCTATTGTGTCTAAATTCATAATCTAAATAAAATGATTATCTTAGTCAAGTTTCCAATCTCAAAGCAAATACAGAAAAAGGAAACATTGCAAATGATTGATTTCTTACCCTTCTTAGAAACCAATCAGCAAACTCTCTATTAACTCTTTTCTCTATCTCTATAGCTGGATATCTTCTTCCCCTTGAAGTCCTCTTTATGTTTTGCCTAAATTCACTACATGAAATAATTACATTGCAATCAATGCACATGACTAGTCTATTTCAATTGTATAACTACAAACCATTTAAAGTTTATCTCGTTTACTCACTCCACAAATGGCGTGACTATTGCACAATTCAGAATCACATATTGGTGAGCTTGTAGTTTCTGCATCTAAGTTAAAGTAAACATTGAGGAAGCTCCTACTGGTTTACCTAATCGGGGGAAGATAGAGGACATTTTATAAGGATCATTGTCATTTGGGTCATCATGAACATGTGTAGGTCTGTTGAACCTTGTTTCTATATCCTCTATGTATCAAGAACAAAAAGTAAGAGACTCTTCAACTAAGTAACTTTCAGTTATGGAACCTTCAGGTTGTGTCTTATTTTGTACATTTGATTTTAAATGACCTAATTCCCTACAAAAATGATGGATAATTAGTGTACACAACTATTTTAAGTAACTTAAACATAAATGACCTTAAATTAAAAGTAGCATTCTTTTACCTCTCCACATGATACATATACCGATAATGCACTGGAGCTCCGAGTTTTGCTTCCTCTATTAGATGCACAGTTAAATGAACCATGATTGTGAAGAATGATGGAGGGAATAACATCTCCAGGTAGCAAAGTGTAACCACAATGCGATCTTGGAGCTTATCAAGGTTTGAAGGATTCAAGTTTTTACCACAAAGGACTCTAAAAAATAAGCAGAAGTCCACCAAGACTACAGTCACATGGTTTTGCAACACATTACGAATTGCTAATAGTAGCAATTGCTCTATAATAATATGGCAATCATGACTTTTCAACCTAAAAATCTTTTTTTGTACCTCATCAACACATCTAGAAATGTTACTTGAGTAGCCATCTGGTACTATAACATTCTTCAAAGTTGCGAGAAACAACTTTTTGGTATCACGTGTTAGTGAAAACAAAATAAGGTGATATGTTCCATTATCATTCGGCCAAAGATCACGCCTTATGCCCATTTCTCTTAGATCTTTTTGAACATTAAGATTATTTTTTGATTTAGGTTTCTCATGGAGCAAAGTATATATGATATTATCATATACATTTTTTTCAATGTGCATAAAATCTAGATTATGACGTAATGAGTTAGATTCCCAATATGGAAGGTCAAAGAATATACTTCTCTTGTTCCATTGCTTAGTTATTTGTCTAGATCTTTTCCTTATACCATCCAACTCTGCTCTTCACTAAATGTAACATTAAGATTTTTCACTTGCCTCAAAATGTCAGATCCTGGTAATTTTAATGGTGGATTCCATTTCTCTGTGCTTCCATCAAAGCGAATTCGATTTAATCTAAATCTATGATTTCTTCCCAAAAAACGTCGATGACCCATAAAGCACCACTTTTTACTATGAGGAAGACAACAAGGTTCCGTGTCAAAGTTGTAAGTTGGGCAATCCAAACCAGTATGTGTGTTCCAACCAGATAGGATACCTAGCCCAAGAAAGTCACTAATTGTCCATATAAGAGTTGCACGCATTCGAAATGTTTCATTCGATGACGAATCAAAGGTTTACACACCATCATTCCATAGATCATGTAACTCCTTCACAAAGGGTTGTACGTACACCTCTATATTAGTTCCGGGCATCTGCTTGCCTGGAATGATCATTGATAGGATGAAGGAAGTGTGCTTCATACACATCCAAGGAGGAAGATTATATGGAATCAAGAACACTGGCCAAATGCTATAAGTGGAACTCATGGTTCCAAAATGATTGAAACCATCACTGGCAAGGCCCAAGCGAACATTTCGAGGATCTAAAGCAAATTCAGAGTGTTTTAGATAAAATGTCTTTCATGCCTCACCATCCCTTGGATGCCTTATCAACCCAACTTTGTTGCTCTCATTCAAAACATGTCATTTCATATGCTCAGTAGTCTTACGACACATAAACAATCTTTGCAACCTTGGTTTCAATGGAAAGTAACACAAAACCTTTGCAGCTTGCTTCTTCTTCTTCTTGGGGTTCCATTTAGATGTACCACAATGCATGCATGTTTGTTGCTTGTTTTTTGGATCATCATCTAAGTATAACATACAATCATTTAGATATGCATCTATTTTGATGTAGTCAAGACCAAGTTTGCTAATGGTTTTCTTGGCCTCATAAAAAGAATGAGGCAACTTTGCTACTTCAAATGCATCTCTCAACAAATTTAGTATCATAGTCATTGCCTTGTCACTTAATCCACATAAGATCTTTATATGATACAATTTTATTATAAAATCTAGTTTTGTGTACTTGCTCCCTTCATACAATGTTTGATTTCCATCTTTGAGAAATTCATAAAAATCACTATCTTCCCTAGGCCCCTCATTTAATATTTCATATGCATCCAGTGGTCTGTAGCTTGGTGGCTATAGTGCCCAAATGCATCATTAATCATCATCTCTATTGGATTTTCAGAGTGCGATGTCTCTTGCATAACATCTACATTTCTAGAAAACTCTAATACTTGTTTTTCATCATGAAGATTTCATATAACAATTTTCGGGGAATGGTTTCCAAAGCAAGTGATCTTGAACTACATCTCTAGTTTGCCATTTCCCAAACCCACATTTTGGACACGAACATCGTATTGTATCCCCAATAGCCCTATTCTCAAATGCAAAATTGAGGAAGTTATTTAAATCAATTGAGTATTCAATTGTGTTCCTTGGCTTTGCAATCCAAGATTTATCCATTGGCAAGTATTACTTTCACGCACAACTTTAGAAAATCACAAAAACGATGAATGAACAAGATAAATCTCAACACAAATATGCTGCCAAAAAGAAAGAAGTTCAAATATAGGGAAACTTAAAAAAAATTTATAGACAAAATAAACTCAAGGGATAATCATTCCAATGCCATAACATTACATTCACAAAGTATATTCCTAACTTTATCTAAAATTACATTCACAAAGCAAACAAGTATAGAGAGAACTTAAAAGTGAAAATTGTAACTAACTTGAAAAAAAATTAGAGTGAAGGAGTTATGAAAGATAACTCACTTCAAAGCAAGCAAGGGTCTGATTAATAATTGAAGCTAGTTGTGTAGAGAGGTATCCTCATTGCCATTTCCAGAGCTAAAGGAAGATTTGTTTGTCCTCACACTTTGGGTCACGGATGGTGGCATATCAATGGTTATTTTGCTTGCCAACAAGAACAAACTGAAACTAGTCAGAGCAACAAAATTTGCTCTTCTTTAAGCTCCTCCACTACATGACAAAAATTGAAACATAAGTTAAAAAAACACTACATATATCAATTGAGCTTCGTTGACTAAGAAATAAATGGAACTTGTGAATTGCAGCCTAAAAAACACATCTAAGCCAATAATGAATGGAATAGAAACCAATAAACTATCAAAGTAACAAAAAGGGCATTGAATAGATTCAGGAAAGGAATGCGTGAAAAAAATGGATAGTAATGAAAATATGGAATTTATCAAAAACATAGATAAATGATGAAGGGCAAAGATAGACATAAATCCAGGAATTAAAATGCTTGAACATTAAAGTAGTAAGTACAAGATTGGGAAAAAGTCAGAAGCTAGCACATTTGCAAGTATCTCAATTTTTTTTTGGGGTTACAAGTACCTTAGTAATAAACAGATATCTTCCAAAACAATAAGAAAATGAGACAACAGAACCGAACTCACTTGAAAACACAGATGGAACAAGCTCGGGAACAGAGGATCCAAAACATGAAAATAAATTTAAAAAATAACAACAACAACCACCTTTAAAATAACAATGAGACAGTTTGTGGAGGCGCAACGGGTCTATAACGTGGAGCAGAGGCAAGCACGATGGGTCTGTGAAACTTTCTAGACCTGACGGTGAGAGGGAAAGGGCGAGGGTGAGGGCGAGGGCGAGAGAGTGAGATGGTTAATATGGAGAGGGCAAGAGCGAGAGAGTGAGAGAGTGTGTGTGAGAGGAGGCAGAAATGGTGAAGGGTTCAAATGGATAAAGCTTCGAGAGAGTGAGAGGGAGAGCACGAGAACGAGAGGGAGAAGGAGAGGGAGAGAGCGAGAGAGTGAGAGGAAGAGCGCGAGAGAGAGGGTGTGAGAGTGAAATCAGAGGGGGGAAATGAAATCAGAAGGAGGGTAAAGCCAAAAAAAAATAGTTTTTTAATTTGCTGGGGTTAATAACCTCCACTGATAGGAAAAAAATCTCATAATTTGTATTGGTATGCGGCGTTTGATAACCCCTGCAATAAAACCCCCACATTTTAGCTTCTTTTTGTAATGTTGGGACCTAGCTTACTTTAGTTTATCTCAAATTTATGTTAACTTAGTAAGATTTGTTATGTTTATTTAGTTTTTTTTAGACTTCTTTTGTTTGATATAACTTTTTTGTTTATTTGGAACATATATCATTTTTAATTAAGACGTATTATGTGTAACAAATTTTTTATTTCATATTTTGACATTTATTTTATTAGATTTTTTTTTTACAACCTCATTATTTGTTCACTCACTTTTGATACCCATAAGATGTGGTGATCAATGAGACAATAAGTGGTGATTCGAATTACTTATCTGGTGACCTTCTTTTATTACACATAGTGAGTTGAAATTAGAATTCACTATATCTTATACAAAGATTACCATTTTATCTTTGAGGTGTTCACAACTTATTGAAACATATTTTTTAGCACAAATCAAGGATATAGTGATCAATAAAATTATAAGTGATAATCTTTATTATTTATGTGGTGACATTTTTATTCTCCATAACTTGAACTAATTAGAATTCACTATATCTAAAATAAAAATTATCATTTATTTTAAAAATATTTATCATATGTTATAAGTGTCAAAAGTAGGTATATAAAAAAATATTTTTTAAAATGCATATATGCTGAACGTACAAATTTAACTTAACCTAATTCATTAATTTAATGAGCAAATTGGGTTAAAAAATACCGCAATATATACCCACTTCTCTTTGCGAATTAGACTCAAGGCTCATTGAATACTGTTTTCTTTCTTTTCTACTTTTTATGGCCCCGGGCAGAAAGCACAAGACCTTTTTGCTGTCTAGCCTGAATAATTACAGGACAATTAACGAAAGAAATTCATCAGCAACGTCAATGAAAAAGGTCTTTCAATCAAAGTGATATTTATCGAGCCTCACGGGCAATTTTCATTTTTGGTACAAACAAATTTAAATTCCACATAATCAAACTTCATATTTATTCTTTTCTTTATTTTCTTGCTGAGAATAACTTCGTATCAAGGAGAATTTTAATATGGATCAAAGATAGTTATGGATGAATTAAATTTAACCAAATTATTATTAAAATAAATTTAATTAATGTTAAATTTAATTATAATACTTAGATTTATAAAAAATTTAGTCAAATTATTTTTTTAATAAATAATTATTATACAAAGAATTTATAGATTTTAACTAGTAATTTTTATATGCACCTAGATCTATATATAGATACTATCAAATAAAAAAAAATGATTCATCCATGGACTCAAACAAAATGGGTTCATAATAGCCTTCTAGGGAGCCTTTTATCATGGACCCATTAAGTTTGGATCTATAAATGTATTACTTTTTTTTATTTGACAGTATTTATATGCAGATTTGAATATATGTAAAAATTATCAGTTAAAATTTGTAAATTTTTTGGATGCACAATTATTCATAAAAAAAAGTGATATGACTAAATTTATATGCAAATATGAGTATTACTAGTTGAAATATGTAAATAACTAACATTTTAATCTCAATCATTGATTTGTTTTAACAATGAATAAATGGCTAAAAACCAATTGCACCATTAATGGACTATTTTGTAAGTGGTCCATATTAGACATTCCCTGTATGAAGTATCAAGTGTCTAATGGAGAAGGCTATCATGGACCCATTTTGTTTGGGTCCATGGATGAACCATTTTTCTTTTTTTCCCCATATGAAGTATCAAGTGTCTAATGGAGAAGGCTATCATGGACCCATTTTGTTTGGATCCATGGATGAATTTTTTTTTTATCTGATAGTATCTCTATGTAGATCTGAGTATATGACTAAATTACTGTGCAATTCTGAATAATATTAGTTGAATCTAACATTTTAATCACAATTATTAATTTATTTTAACAATAAATCAATAATTAATTTGTGCTTGATTCATCCATAAACCACCTTAAGTGTGGTTCATATTAAAATTCTCCGTGTCTAATAACTTGATTGAAGGCCATCCTTGGGAGGAGTTTTTGAAACGTGAAAAGCACTCTATAGGAAAGAACTATTCAATAACAACAATGATATTTTTATCATATTTTTTTCTCACATCATTTTTTATATTACTCTTCATATCATTGATTATATCACTTTCTCCTCGTCACTTTTTTTACTTAATTACAACCATAAAAAATAATCAAAAATGTTATAAGAGAAAAAATATGGTGAGATAAACATTTTTCGGAAAGAATAATGCTTTTTAGTTTTTATACATCACTCGTTAGTCACACTTTTTATAATCATATATTGTTAAAATTAAAATTTAAATATGCAGAAATTTTAATAAAATCAGCCTTAATAAAATTTTTAAATTATATAAATATAAAATAACATGTATATAAATATACTTAAATAACAATATTCCTAAAAGTGAAATGCATGTTGATCGCTAATATATTAAGGCTGATGGTCTGATGGATTGTAGAATTGACATATATCTATATAATATAATCTATATTTCTATATAAAAATAGGTAAAAATACATTATTAATCTTTATATTTTTTTTTTTGAATTTTGATCCTAATAAATCAACCAAAATGTACCATCAATTAAAGAAGAAAACATAAACTATAATTTTTTAGATATTAGTCCCTATAATTTTACTCATTTAGATTTTGATTCTTATCATTAACATATTAGTTCTTATATTTTTCATTCATTTGACTTTTAGTCTCTATAGTTTCTATTCATTAAGGTATTTGTTTATATTTTTCATAAAAAATTAATTATTATAATTTTTAATTATTAAGGTATTATTTCTTGAAGGACCAAAATATAAATAAGAAAAATTATAAGGACCTATATTAAAAAATCATAAGTATCAAAACCCAAATAACATGAAACTATAAGGGCTAATTGATTTTTTTGACCTTAAAAATATTATTACGTAAGTTATGTGCAACTATACAATTATGTGGCAGTTTTATCTTCTTAGGGATAATTATAAATAAAGACAAATTTATGATAGTATTTAATATATACTACTAAATCGTTTCTTATTATACTAAGAATTTTTGTTTTCAATATTAAAATTGAGTTTTAAAAAATAATTTATTGTAATGACATTATTTCTTATCCTTTGTCTTTCAATTATTTTCATTTTTCCGTGTTCTCTCTTGATATCTCTGCTCATAATGGTGTAATTTGATTTGTATATTATATTATAATATGAAAATTTTAAAAATAAAATATAAAAACAAATCACTGCAAAAGGGAGAAACAAGAATATATATCAACACCGTGATTAAAATTGGCGTCAAACATAATTTTTATGAACATAATTTGGAATTAGACAGGACACTTGAGCATAGTTTATAGAAAAAATTACTTTGACTTCTATTGAATTTAGTTTTACTTACAATTCACTTTTCCTTTCAATCAAAACTTAAAATGTGCATGAACTTAGGCCCCTTTAGTACTTTTTCTCTATAAAAAGACAATAATAAAGCTATTAAACTTTGGTTAATAAGATAACTAACTGTTTACCAAAAAAATTAATCATAATTCATAACTATACTTTATTTCATAAATTGATTCACAAAACATTCAAGTGGGTTAAAATTCACTTGGGTGTTTTTACTTTTTACCACTTGAATGACCAATGCAACTAGTTTAGAATGAAGTCATACTGTAACCAAAAAATGAACTCATGATTGATATATAGCTCTTAAATTCATGACATAAAAAGGGGAGAAAAGGTAGCTGCTTAACTTTAAGGTATACCCATCTCCAGCATTAACCCACGATAAGAAATGTTTATAGCAAATGAAAAAAATAAATAAATATGTAATATTAATTGTGCCCGTGCCTTTTCATTTTAACCATTGTGTGCATGTATGCATTTATTTAAGCTTGTAAACAATAGTAATAGGTATCGAGGTTCACGATCAACGTGTGTATTATTTTTAGTAGAAGGAATTTGAATTTTTTAAGTATATAATTTTATATTTAATTTTGTGATTTATGTATATAAAAATAATATTATTTAAAAGATCTCAAATCGTTTAAGTATTTGACTGTATTCTAAAAGATTAATTTTTTATTTATGAGGTAAATATATTATAAAAAAAAAATATCATATCATTGTGCGTATTTAGATTTAAAATTAAAAATGATGTGTATCTTTAAAAGTGAGGAGGGGTATTTAACATTTTATAAAGTAACTTATACAATTATTGTAACGTTGATGAAAATATTAAAGGTTTAGGATTTTGCAAAATACAAACCCTACATAATATATCATGATATACAGTAATCTATCTATTACCTGATTTTTTTTCAGCTATATTTGTTTTAGATTTGGATTATTTAAAGTGAGAGATGCACATGAGAAATTAAAATAATAAATTATCATATTATCTATAATTTATTATGCATATACTTGTATTTTATAAAATTTTATGTATTTATTTTTTTTCATTAACAATTATAATTTTATATTTTATTCTTTAAAGTACACTCTCTAAATATCCAAATGAAAACGAAATAAGACTGTTATTGTTGTATGAAACTATATAATATATACATGCTCCCAAATATTTATAGTGCATTCAATGTGGAAAATCTTTTAAAAAAATTCAAAAGCTATGCAAATTTTTCCATTCTTTTCAATTTCTTTTTGTGGAATAGGAAAAGAAAAGAAAATTATGATCTTAAGTGAACCTTACTTATAATAAGGGCTCAAATCGATAGTTGAAAATTGCATGAGCAATTATTTAAAAATAAATGCTACATTTTACGATTTTGAGTTATAATTGGCCACATCTACATGTGTATAAGTTGATGGAATATCTCAAGTGATAGTAAAGCATGTTAGCATGTGTTTGGTTTAAACTTAAATTTTGGCTTAACAGTTTTTTTTTCAGAGTTAACAGGTTTTGTTTTTTTGGTTTGAGCTTTGTTTGGGTAATTTGATTAAAATGAAAAGAAAAAAGCTTTTGAAGCCTTTCAATAACATTTTCTTTGAAGCTCCACATTTGAGCATTATGATAAAAATTTGTTAGATTATTTTTCTTCAAAAGCTAATTATGTTATGTTTTATCAAAGTAATCCTAAAACATTAAATATTATATAATATAAATAAATTATTTTATATTTTTTTAATAATTTAATATATAAAAATAATTTTTTATATATATCTAAATGAAATAGATTATCTTAAAATTATTTTTTAATTAACATATTCAAATATAAAATTAATTTAATCATAATCAATTATAAAAAAACCAATTGCACAGCTAATTGATTATTGAAATTTTTTTTCATAACTAATTCAAACACACTCTTATATTTCCCAATAGTTTTTGTTTTTAAAAGCTTTTTTCACTATTTGTATCATGTTTGAGAAATTATGCAAAAGTTTTTACACAAATTCAAGTAAATATATATATATATATATATATATATATATATTTCATAAGCTTGAAATTTTTTATTCTTAATTATAGATTATTTTAAAAATTTTGAGATATAAATATCATTTTATCCTTGATTAGATAATTTTTTAATTATTTTATAATTATTTTAATAATTTAATGTATAAAAATAATTTTTTTATATTATTCAAAAAAAAAATATTTTAAAATTATTTTTTAATTAATATAATAAAATATAAAATTGATTATATTATAATTAATTATATATATAATTAATTATTAAAATAATCAAATTTTCATAATTAATCAAATATACACTAATTTCAAAATTACGAAGTAGGTGTTATATAAGCAACATTACAACTATTTAAAAATGAGTCAGGCGGTCATAGACTTATGCCATGAATGAACATGTGCCGGTACGAAATTTCAACTTCTTGAGCGTACCAATATGGCCTTCTCCCCCATTATATTTATCTAGAGATAAAATACAGCTTCTCTCGCTAAAAAACGTAACTTGCTGCTCGTACGGGTAACGATATTTTTATTTTACTATAATTCTAATCGCTTCGTCTTTGTCAATATTTGATGGCTCTTTACTGGGCCAATCATATTTCCCAGCTAAATAAATATATATAATACACAAGTATGGACCACACTACACTAATATTATTTATACTCACCGGCCTAGATGCAATGAAAGAGATAACTCCATCTGAAAAGGTGCTGATATACAATAAAGGCAATGCTTGCCACGAATTAGAATTTGTAAAATAACTATGATTTTTTATCATATTTTTTATATTATTTTTTATATTATTAATCATATTATTTTATTATTATTTTTTCACTTAATCATAATTATTTAACATAAGTGTAAAAAATGGTATTTACTCAAAAATAATATAAAAAAATCATTTTTATTTGTAAAAGGATTCGCGAATGGAAATGCTGTACTAAACAGCATTGCTATAAAATAAATAAAACAAAAACGAAGCTTGTACTAAACAGCATTGCTATATACTAGTAAGTTAGAATCAATGTCTAAATAAAAAGAGTTTAGGTATTTTAAGTATGTGATGTTAAATTTTAATTTTAAAATTTATATATAAAAATAATATTATTAAAAAAATTATTTAAACATCTAATTGTATGTTAAGAAATTAATTTTATTGAGAATATTTGATAATATATATATAACATATTTAATGAGAAAAATATTTATTATAAAAATGAAAAATAATAAATATTGATTATTAGATTTTATATGAATAATTAAAATTAAAATATAAATGTATATAATTTTTTAAATGATGACATAATTTTTAATTAACTTTTAATTTAAATTATTTATGTATTATAATTAAGATATATATATATATATAGAGAGAGAGAGTTAGATTCGTGAAATACATCACGAACGGACTCATAACCATTAAGTTGGGTAAAAAAATAACTTATAAATTAAAAAGAAAAAAGAAAACAATTATTTACCAAAATGCAAACTGATATTTTCTATTTGTGAATCGCTTCATGAATTCCAATTCGTGGCAAGCAGCATTTTCCTTATTCAAAATTTGTTATTATTTTTTAATATTTTACTTATTTAAACAAAAAAATATTATTTAACCTCTCATGTTCTTATTTAGGATTTTCCTTTCTCTTTTTTGTCTTGAATTATTCTCTTCCCTTCCCCTTAACCAAAAAGTGGAAGAAAAGAAAAGATTGAGATGTGTAACGTGAGATAGTAGACACTTTTTAATGTTACAGTCTGACATGCTACGCTGTAGAAAAGATTTGACCTTAATCAATTAGCAGAGTTGTCCGGGTAGATCAATACCGAAACTTGCCCGAGCAAATTATCTGTTTAACAACCCATGGCGAAAAAAATTGTTTACTGTTCTCTTGTTCTCTAAGTCTGATGGGAAATTGTATTGCTACCAGGTCCAAGGAAGGGGTTATTCCTTCTTGATGTTGTACATGCCTCCTTCAATACCTTTTGAACACACAGAAGCTGAAAGACGTAGCTTTCAAACATCGCCTGACCTGACAAGCTAATATGTTCATTATTATGTTTTCCACTCACCATGTTTCTTCCTTCAGGTTGGCAATTTTTCATTTCTGTATAAAGAAAGAAGAGTAGCAAGTAGATCCACAGAATAAGGAAACGTGAACTGATTTGCATTTCCAGAACAATCAAAGAGGGATATACAAGGGAAATTAGATGGATAAAGCCAATGAATTGCATACCTTCCTTTGAAATTTTACATTTAAGAGGAATCTCGGCATCACAATTGCTCCTGGTGAAAATTTCAGTTTCCTTAGTATATATCTCATATAATAAGTATTGAGAGTATTGGCCCCAACCACTAAGCCAAGAGAAAAAAATGTAGGAATTAAGAATAGACGTACTTCCTTTTATCTACTTGGCTTTCATGTTTGTCAGGTTTCTTCAGTGACGATGATATCTCCTCCACATGGCCAGGAGAGTCAGCTGATTCAAGACACTGTGTTGTCTTAGGACTTGTATCTTCTGTGCCTTCACATTCGTGCGTATGATTATTGGAAGTTGAAGCATCTCCTGCCATTTTCTTTTCTGAGGACAATTCATTATCTCCCATGAAAATATCTTCTCCTTGCTCAAAATTTTTGCATCTGTCTTTTTGCAATTTCACTTTTCTCTCACCTTTGCTAACACTTCCCTTTACTGACATATCAGTAGATGAAGTCTCAAAATGAAAACCAGCAGCATCTTGAGGCTTTCCTTTGAACTGAAAATCTGGAGATAAACTTGGGCTGGTTGGCCATGACCAAACATTCGAGAATGCAGTTGAAGAAGCAAATGCAAACTTGTCAGAGGTAAAACTGCAAGGAGGTGAATCTGCAAGAGGTGCAGTATTTTTAAATCCACCAAAGGAAGGACTGGCCTTGTTATGTAATTCAGGGGTAGTAAAGACGCTAAAAGGATCTTTAGTTCTTTTCTTGGAGCCGAAGACTGCAAAATTTGCCTCTAAATCTTGACAGAATGAAGTGGCATCAGAACTTCTATCAACTGAAGCATATCTTTCCTCAAACTGCCAACAGTTATGGGCACCCAACTCTTCCTGGAGAATAGAGTTTGAGTAAGGAGATGATTTTCGCTTTGATGGATTTGACATACTTCTGCATTTTTCTTCCTTAGTACTGCACTTATTTCTAGGGCTTGCAAAAGCACTTTTATGTTTTCTTCTGTTCTCTCCTGTCACTATTCTTGATGATGAATGCTTGATGGCCTCACCCCTCACTGACATTAAATGCAGATATTACAACGAAAATTGGTACCAATGCTTCATATATCAAATAGTACTATTAATCACATATATAACCCTTATGAGTTAGCGCGCGCGCGAGACAGAGAGAGAGAAAGAGAGAGAGAGATAAGACGATATATTACCGGCAGTGGATGAGCTTGACTCTTCGCTGACAGAAAGTATACAAATAATAGTCAAACACAAGTGACGGTATAAATAAACAGATAAAATCACCTTGAAAACCAGGATTATTCTGATTTTACCTCAACAAGCTCGAATTATCCCTTATATCTTCTGGAACTAAATTTTGAGCATTGAGGTTCCCATCTAATCTAGAACATCTACGACCACACAACAACATAAGCAAATGCTCATCCCACTACAGAGCTTCTAAGAATAGTGCTCATACCTTGCCCTACTAGCAACATAGAAGTCAAAATCATTCTCTAATTGGTCTTTGGAAAATGAAGCCGGTGGCTCTAAAGATAAAGAAAAGGAGCATAAAAGTAAACACCAGTATGGAATGATAGATAAAACATTAATTATGTCAATATGTTACGGACTCAAAAATCAATGAAGTCATTCATGTTATATGTTCATTACATCAGATCTATGAATGAGTGAATCACATAGACAAGAGTCTAGCAATCCCGTTTTATGAGAAGTTAAAAATTGTAAGCTTGGCATAGGTAAGAAGTAAAAATCACTAACAATCATGTACAGTATAACCACTGGTAAAAGAATCTAGCAATCCCGTTTTATGAAAAGAGCAATGCTGCCTGCAAATGTTCTAGTCACAAATGTGCATAACTATAGCTCCAACCGAGTCTAACTAACATTTGTGTAAGTAGTATCATTCTTAAGAAAATAAGACATAAGGTCCATATGATATGTTTGAATGAAGTGCCAAATGACCAGGCAATTCCCTACAAAGTTTTTAGATGCATGACATAACAGAAGTATAAACTGTACAGAAACTCGCAGTAGGGAACTAACTAGAACAAGTAGAAATTAAATCAAAGAATTATGAATCTTGTCAGTGTCATTGGTGTTTCAAGAATACTTTTTGATACAATGAACTAAGATTCTATATGATGGTCTAAGGAAACAAGCAGTACCACTCATGTTGATTTCTTTCATTGCTGTTGCTGAAGACCTACGCAGCCATTCATGCATAACAACCATCATTAAGTCAAAAATATCATTATGGGAAAAGGGGGAAGGTATGCTCAAATACAGCAAATACCATTTCTTTGGGAGGTCTTCAAAAGCATAACTTGCCATTTTATAGGCCCCACTTTGCAATAATTCAGGTGATCTAGAACCCATTTGAAAAGTCTTCGTCCATGAGGTATCATATCCCTCCTCATTGTCAAATTTCTCATCAAGGAAGCTAGAACAAGCTATATTACACAAAAGGAGGAGGGGTTAAATGTTTTTCAAATATCAACAAAGAAGATGGTCATGTCATTTATTAGAAGTAATTATGCATTTCACATATTTTCCCTTCTTGAATCTATGTTTTCTTCTTCTGTCACTACTACTTTTCTTTTTATCTTTTTTGAGGGGGAGCCATTATTACATTTCTTATGACCTTGATAGAACAAAATAGTTACCATACTCGCAATAAGTCAATTAACGTTAAATATGCAGAACAGCAAATGAATGAAGTTTTTTGCAACGTGTTAAAAATAAAGTGATAAATAAAACGCAATAAGATGTAACACATAAAATATGGAAAAGAGCTAACTATAGATTACCATTCCATATGTCTTCATTACTATTTTCAGTCTCGAAGAAGAATTCTTCACTGATGGAAGAGCCATTTTTGTTAGCATGATCATAATAATGCTTGCAGTCTCCAGCGATTGTGAAACCTTGCTTTACTTTGTTAAATGGGAAGTTTGAAGAACTGATAGGGGAAACCTTTATATCCTGCATCATTGTATCCTACAAGTAGTGCATCACGTTGCATAATTTCAACATAGTTACCCAAACAAGAGACTCAGTTTGAATTAAAAAGGTGGAATATAATGCAAACTACTGCAAGTCTACCAATTAGAGGAACAAGAGGCTCAACTGTGATGTACATAATCAAGAGACTAAAAGCGGCAAAGAATAATAAAAGAACGAGATATGAGGTCCTACAAGTACGGAGGTTAATCAATGCATGATAATATGTTTCATCATATTACCAGTACAAGTCATTACTAAGTCAGGGATCTCTGCTTAAAAGAGATAGATCCTTTGCCTTAACAATCATGATTATTTCTCCAATCAAAACACCATAGCCAAGTAATTACTCACTAAGTCAATCCACCTCTGCTTATGGATATAAATCTGGCTTTATCAAAGCAGATTCTCTAATCTGTACTTCTCAATATTGTGCAAGCATTTCATATTATAACCAAAGATTATGGACTAACTTCTGGCTCAACCTTTATCAGTGCTCTAACAACTTCTCAAACACAACCGTATACATTATTTTATGGTATCCTTCCAGCCAGTAGTCATCAATCAGGTAGTATTATACCATGGAAGAGGGAATAAATTACTTCAGATATAACGATTATGAAAGCGTGTTAATAAAAGAAAAGTTGTAAATTCTTCAGGTACAACACTATATATAGAAGATTTATACATTTCAAGTATGGCACCAATGACAAACATATAGCTTCAGAAGATGCAGATAGGATTAGCCCAAAAAATAAAATTTAGAAAGATGCTTTTGATATTTGCCTCACCACTTCAAGTTCAATGTCATCCAGCACATGGTTAAGGTTCTTTAATTTTGATTTCCTTCCATCCTTCAGCAATGAACTGTAGCTGTATGGAATTCTGCAAACCACAAATTCCAAAACATGTTAAAAAAGATTCCATCTGTCTATGCTAATTGCCAGGGAATGCCAGGAATGCTACAAACCCCCTTCTGTAATAAAGGACTAAAGATGAGGCTATGTTGTTCATTAAAATATTGACAAACTCATAGAATTTCAATTTTATATTCAAGAACCACAACTTACAAGTGGATGTTGTCTTGCATGATTGATTAAGGCTACCTTTCATGAAACTAAAGCGATGATAATCCCAAGCTTCCACAAGTAGTTTAAGGAATATTGTTTAAAAGAACACTAGCTAAAGCTAATATAATATCTCATAGTTGCAATGAGATAAAACTTATACGGTCATTTTTTATGCATTTTTAAACATGAAAAAGAAGGCCACTAGTAAAATCAAGAGATCTAGCAATAATGAGAGACTTGAATGCTGCGAATTGTAACTGGCAAAAACAACTAGTTGAAAACCAGACAGCAAAAGCACAAAGAGAACTCCATCCTTTCACTCAAACAGCATTCAAACCAGACATATAGGTTTTATTACAACCATGTGACTGGAAGCAACAGAAATCTATTTTTGTAGCATTTGTTCAAGAAAAGACTTCCTAAACAAATAAAATTGGCATCATCACTCGCAAACATCCCCTGATGTATATTTAATTAGCAACAGATCACGTATACTATAACAAATGTTACAGGTATGCTTGTTTATCAGCCAAAGTTTTCATCAATGTGAGTGAGATAACTTGGTGATACTGTGAATTGAAGCAAATTTCCACTTTTTAATGAAATCAAGTTATTCAACCTAAAAGTCATGTCATTGACAATAGTTGCACTAATCACAAACTGAGTATACTTAAAATATAATTAAGGATAACAGAATAATCTTACAGAAAGCAGGAAGAAAGGAGTGAACTATCCTAAAAAGTATCAATTTAGTTACCTAGCCCGTTGTTCTGGTGAATGAACTGGTGTCTCTGTTCCCACTTTACCCAAACCTAGAAGGATTCAATTAACGTCATATGAAAAAAATGTCAGAACAGACAATTAGATAAACAGTGATATATACATAGTTCCACTTTATCTCAATATAAAAGTACATCATACAATCATCTAAGAAACAATACCTGTAAGAACAAAGAAGTCGGAAAGACATTAATTTTGAAAACCACAAATTAATATGAGCTACAGAAGACTAACATAGAATTTGAAGATATCAAGTTCCTGAGAAAGGAACTTATATTAAGACTTTTGGGTTCATTGCTACATTTGAACATCGCAAATTTAGCCATTATCATCAATTCTTTACTTTCCATTATAATAAATTATCTTCACAATTAAAGAGACAAAATTCAACCACCATCTCTGCTTTCCACCAAATTTAAAAGGGAAATATCCATACATGTTGATGAGCATAGAACAGTAATCACACAGATCCTACGAATAATGCAATATTAAATGGGAGAAGAGCCAATATGAGTTAAAAGCAAGATATACCTTCAAGTGAGAAAGAAACATGATCTTCGCAAGTTGGACACTTTTCCACAGTGGCATTAGGCTCATCATCATAAAGCAAATCCAATACGGATAATTGCGAGTCTAAGACAAAAGACAAATCAATAGGTGAGAGGAAGAAATTTTGGAGGATGATGGGTAGTTTGATGACAATAAAAAATAGATGTAATATGGCCTCAAAACCAAAAATACTGAGATAATCTAAATCTTTATTATGCAAGAAACATAGTCCCAACATACGTGTGTTGAATATCTGTAATATGCAACTTACATTGATCAGCTACTGTCTTCAAATGGCTTGGTGGTCCATTAAAAGCAGTATTCTGGTGATCAGGGGCACTTACAAAAGCCCTGTCAAATGATAAAAATATCAATACTTTGAATGGGCTACAGGCCTTTTGTAACAATCAGAAATAGCTGCATTTAAGTGAAACAAACAAGTGGTTGTTGCAAGAGAAGAAAAAAGAGAGAGAAGTGTGAAAACTGTGAAAGGAAATAAGGGGGTGCAACAACCAAAGCAAACTAATTAAAAGTTTAGTTCGGTTTCAAATGTGTGGTTTGGTTTATTTAATAAAGAGTATTAAATGCTCCTTACCCAGTGCCCTCGTTAGCAAGACCATATTTTTAAATTTGTTTTGATTAGTTTGGTCCAGACTCCAGAGTTCTGCAAATTTCTGAATCACACCAAACTGATCCAACCCAATCAATAAAGTCTTAAAATGTTTTAACCTCACCAAACCAGCTTCCACACACCCATAAAAGGAAAGAAAAGGCATAGTAGAGTCAAAAGCAACCGGTAAATATATGTTATGTTTGACTGTTGCTTCAAGCTTCACTGAGAACTCCTTTTACTTTATTGTTTGCTTGCCATGGATGTGTTAGTAAGTGGAGCAATAAGTTAGGAGAGGCAAGTGAAATAATGCGTACTAGTAGTAGTAGGCAATGCAGTCATTCTCCTAACCTCATGAAGAACCCCTTCTATCTATTCAATTGCTTTAAGATATATGTCATATTCTTAGTCAGTGGAGTAATAAAGGAGAAGGCTCAATCACGGTAACATGTAAAAGTAAGTATTCACTCACTTCTTTGGTGATGTTTCAATCTGGCAGCACAAAGGGGCGCCTGCTTCAGAATACATTCATTATATATTACATATCTCAGTTCCAAATTGCATTTAAAAGAAACCAGTCAGACTTGACAGTTTACACGGTTGGGCAAATGCACTAGAGCACATACTTGCTTCTTCTAATCTGCAAGAATCTACAGCACTATCCATGTTGGTAAACATTGTTGGTTGATTTGTTGAGATTCCGCGCGGCATAGTAGAAACATTGATTTCTCCATCATCCCTCCCTTTTATAAGTAGAAGTAATATAAGGGGAAAATTGGTAATTTTAGTAAACAAGGCATAAGCAAGAAAAGAAACAGACAAGAAACATAACGCCATCAAAACAAAAGAAACAAGAAGCAGTATTAGCTACATAATTTGGCAAGGAGTCCTAAATCCTAATAAATCTTTTTCCCTACCGTGCCACATGGCTGTCCTCCAGGACATCTATCAGAATATGAATTTTTTGAGCTTAATGACTTATTCACCAAAATTAGCAGCCAAGTTTTAATATTATGGGATTATTTCCATGTTTAGCTAATTAGTAAACCATAAAAAATGGGAAAGAAAGAAAATGAGTGTGGAATACAACTACGAAAAAGAAAATGGTCTAATGTTTACCCTAGCAGCCTTGTGTTTTTGCTTGAAAATCTCATGAAGAGACTTCTTCCCTCTTTCGCTAAGACGCTAACAAACAGAGAAGATTCGGAATAGGTTTGCTTAAATATTTAATGCAAAGGAAGTGAAGAGTCAACTATAACCCTCCGTTAGCTTCTTATAGTCCAGGATTCATGAATAATTCAAACGCACAAGATTGGAAAACTTCTTAACTGATCAATATATGCTACAAAATAGTAGATTTTTTAAACTTCACAAAAAAATCTCACTTTTCAAGACTGTAAAGAAACAGGAGCAATAAAACAGCTATGCAGAAAGAATATTAGATGCTAACCCTTCAGGCAGGAAGAATTGCATTTCTGAGCTAATGTTGACAAGTTTAGCAAATTAAGAATGTCCAGAGACCGATGTTCTTTGAGGTTTTGTCCACTTACGCCTGGCCTGTCAGAACAGTTATCTGACCCCATCATCTGCAGATTTTGTTGTTGACGCTTCTTTTGTTCAAAGTATTGCTTTTGCCTGGTCGAAAAATAAGGAATTAATTACAATTCCAGCATGTAACCACCAAATTTCGGCAGAAACACTGTCCCCGGTCTCAACCAACCAAATTCCAATGGGAAAACTAAATATTTAAAAACGTGAAGAGTATTATTCAACAGTAGCACATCTGTGTTTTACCTCTTCTGCATAGACTTCCTTGACTGAAATTTCCCATCTCAGCACAAAGCGATATCATGCACCAAATAGAATGTTTGGATATCAGAAGAAAAACAAACAGCATCATTTCAGTTCCTTGGTTCAACTAATTTGCAATTTGGAATGGCGTGTCAGGCCAAATAAGTCTGCTAGCAACCCATGAAAGTCATAATTCGAATTTGTGGCAAAAGCAATGCCTAGTTTTTCTTTTTTCTTTTTTTTTTGTTCAGAAAATCTCATGATTTCCACGAACATGTAATCAATTTCCAGAGCATGTTATCTTCTGAATCAATGCAAGCATCTAGATTGCATTTCTTGCCATCATTTTGACGCAAAAAATAGGCTTGTCCTATAGGATACTGTTTATTCTTTAAATAAATTTCAGATGTTTATTTTTCCCCCTAATTATGCACAATATCTCATTAGGATTGAAGTACATTGCAGTATGCACCGAAAGGTCATTCAAATTTCTGCTAAGTAACATGAAAACTGAATCCAAAATCCAACTCACAGTAGTGACTTTCCGCCTCGATCCTCCCATCCATTGTAACATCGTGCAGGATGCGATCTAAAACCTCACACGAAACGAAGTAAAACCGCAATGTTCAAACATCACATTTCGAAATTCGATTGAAAAAATCATAATTCGAGAAACAATCACAATAATCGTCAAGAGAAATTTAGACAGCAAACGTGATGTCATAGAGAGATTTTGCAGTTACAGAGAAACTTCAGAAGAAGAAGAAAACCTGCAATGGCGAATCGAAATCTGAATCTCGGTATCGGAGCGTAGTGAAGAGAAAGGTGGAGCTGAAGAACCCGCTGCTTCAGCGAAAACCAAAATTTTCAAATGGCACCGCGGGAAGAGACTGAACAGACTGAACTCAGCCTATAAGAAAGAAATTTTTAAATACTGAGTTTATATATAAATAAATAAAAATTAAATTCTACATAAAATTTAAATTTTGCTCAATTTATATAGTTCGTAAATTAGTAAATAAATATTGATTTTTCTAAATTATGCATTCACCTCAAATGTTCTCCTTTTTTAACATGTATAATAATAATAAAAGGAAATTGCTCATGTGTACAAATAGCCATTGAAACGAAATAAAAAAAACTAAAAAGAAAGGCATTGCGTTTTGTTATTATTCAAGTATTCAATTATCCGGATGAATCCACATGCACCATCTCAAAAGATTTTTTTTTTTTTGCTATAATACATGAACTGTATTTTTTGTTTTTCAAAAATCATAGATAATGGATTAATTTTTTAAAATACGGTCAAATACTAAAGTAAAAAATTTTTATAACCGTATCATTTATTTTCGTACCACACTGCTATCATATATACCAGCACTTGTAATAAAAGAGATTTTTGTGTAATTTATGTAATGTAATAATCTTTTTTATTTTTTGTATCAATAATGTAATATATCTTATTCCTAACCAAATGCGAACAATGATAATAAAAAGAGAAGAAATAAATATTAAGAAAAAATATTTGAATTATGATCAAATGATATGGATATATTTAATTATTTTCAATGTAACAATCAACTCCTTAATTATTATTTGGTATTAAATTACAGAAACTTAACCCACATCAGAGTAGTGAAAATTAAAGGAGGTTATTTCCCCCAAATAAAAATATTAATTAAAGGAGGTTAAAGTCGAAATGAATCATGCTCATTAATTAATTTCCAAGCCCAGGTAATTATTACAGGCTCTAATGTGAACTTGGTATATTTCCAAGGACTGTGAAGTTGGAGTTGGAATGCAGTGGCATGACAAAACCCTTTCACCACTAAAGAAACTAAAATCACATATGTCATTGGATGGAGAAATGCTCGCGAAGTAAAAAATTCAATCCCATGTATATCTATCTATTTGATAACACAATTAAGTTTGTCTTCAAAGCTAACTCTTCTACTACGATTCTACGACAACCCGTGTCAAATTTGATTTCTATTAAAATATGCCAAATGTATCCTGGTTTGTTCCTTTCACATTTTGGGTGGTTCTTGTAACGCAACCAAAGATATACCATGTGTACTCTAATTCTACAAAAGAAACATTAAATATTGTAAAATTATCTGATAGCGATTACTCTAATCAAAATCAATACAAAAAATGTAGAACTTGGCGAACAAGGAGTACAAGAAAGATAAGATCTCAAGTCCAACATAAGCAACGACACCATCTTCGATAAACCTTCAAGGTGACATTTTTTTGGCAAACAAGTAATGCACAAGTATAAATACCCCAAACCCACAAGGATCTAAATGATCTAAACAATCTGAGTCTCAGATAAAAATTAACTAAGCAAGCTACGTACTGTCTCAGGGCAAATGGCAGAGGACAATGTAGTTCTGTTGGATTTCTGGCCAAGCTCTTATGGAATGAGGGTGAAGATCGCTTTGGCAGAGAAGGGGGTCTCATACGAGTGCAAGCAAGAAGACTTCCAAGTTAAAAGTTCACTGCTTTTAGAGATGAACCCAGTTCACCAAATGATCCCAGTTTTGATTCATAATGGAAAACCCATCTGTGAATCACTCAACATCGTTGAGTATATTGATGAAGCTTGGAACCACAAACCTTCTCTGCTGCCTTCTGACCCTTACAAGCGATCCCAAGCCAGGTTTTGGGGCGATTACATTAACAAAAATGTAAGTTATATAGCTAAGAAAAATGCTAGGTAGCCAAATTTTTTAAGCTAGAATTTTTTATAGAATGAATTGGAATGTTTTTTAATTCTTAGATGGATGAGTAGTCTCATCCTCTTTATTATTTTCATCCAACAACTACCCTTAAATTAATCTTGAT
Source organism: Ormosia semicastrata (assembly GCA_029884595.1). Classification (NCBI taxonomy): domain Eukaryota; kingdom Viridiplantae; phylum Streptophyta; class Magnoliopsida; order Fabales; family Fabaceae; genus Ormosia; species Ormosia semicastrata. Next base: position 32,128,447 of record JAQQTO010000057.1, on the reverse strand, counting down.
AAATTCTATCAAAACTCTGGCTAACTTTTTCTCACTCTGTAACATTACTCAATAGCTATATACTGTTATTATGTCTCTAACAATGGCATGAACAGTCTAATATATATATAGACATGATAGGGGTATATTGGTTTGATTTGTTGGATTCCACTTTATGTAGGTATACAGCATTGGAAAGAGGGTATGGACAGGGAAGGGTGAAGAGCAAGAAGAGGGCAACAAGCAATTTATAGAATGCTTGAAGACCCTGGAGGAAGAGCTCGGAGACAAGCCATATTTTGGTGGTGAGGACTTCGGGTATGTGGATGTGGCTCTTGTTCCCTTCACTAGCTGGTTTTACACGTACGAGACCTGTGGGAATCTAAGCATAGAGGCAGAGTGTCCAAAGCTTGTGGCTTGGGCCAAGAGGTGCATGGAAAAAGAGAGTGTGGCCAAGTCACTCCCTCACCCTCACAAGATCTATGGCTTTGCCCTGCAATATAAACAGAGACATGGACTTGAGTAGAGATTGCTGCAGAATGCATGGGAACTGGGGAAATAAACTCTCTGCTCAGTGGAGAATAATAATGCATATGATTAAAGAATATATAATGCCACTGTGTGTTTGTTTGTTTTTTTTTTTTAACGTATGTTTAGAGCTTTCATTCCATGTGTGCTAAGTACTATGAGCGTCATTAATATAGCCTTTAAATTCATGTATGATGTGATGTCGTAAATAAACATGCTTTCTAAAAAAATAATAAATCTTTCTTTTTCTTCTTTTTTTATGTGATACAACTACAAAAGACCTGAAAAGATAATATGCAGTAGTTTTTCCATCTTAGTGGTTAGAAATTAGAACAAACTCACAAAAATCATTTTCAAACAAAATATATTGAGAGAAATTTTTAGATGTATTAGGAGCAAGATATTTTTTTTGCTCTGTGCCATTTATTGTTTGCTAGAAGATGAGTGGATCATTCTTGTCTCCTTAAATTAATTTATTTAAATTTTTTCTTAAAATATTAACTATGGTTAACAAAAATCATGTTGTCACTCCTTCCAAATCTCTCAACCCATTCCCGTGCTCCAAATCTCTCAATAGTGCATCTAAGGATTTGATTAGTAACATTTCCAAATCTCTCAACCCTTCTCTCCAAACCCGCTGTTTATCTGCAAGTCATTGTGAGATTCAACACTGAGAAAGTTATTTTTGTCGAAGTTCCCTACTTCTGAATGTGTTTTCGATGGCAAGCGTATTATTTGACTTTGATGAATAGACTTGTGAAGTCGGAAAAAGGGATAAAGGGCCTCTCTTTTTTGGGTTATATTTTGGGTTCTTTTTTTTTTGTTTTTTAAAAATATGAGGGAGTGAATTGAATTGAATGGAATTGTAGTGGGAGTAGCTTATGCTGAGAGTATTATTGGCATGAGCTACGATGTTGTTTTCTGACAACTCGAGTCGTTGTTGCGATGAAGAATGTGCCAAAATGCTAATATGGGGCTCTATCATCTTAAATTCTCGTTCTTTGTGTATTTGACTTTTTGCTTGCTCGCCGCATAAGCCTCATTTGAGGGAGGAAGAGCAAGGGGAAAGGGATGGGGTGATAGAAAAAGTGGGTTTTAACTTTGGAGTGAAGGGTGAGAGTGGCGTAGGAGGCATAGGAAGGGATTGAGAGATTTGGAATGAGTTACAGTATGCTTTTGGTTTTTGGTTCACTATGGTTGGTATTTTAAGAAAAAAAATTAAACAATTAATTTAAGGAGATAAAAATAATTTACACATCTTATGTGATAAATAATAAATAATACAGATTAAAAAAATATATTGCTCCTAATACATTTAAAAATTTCTCATATTTCGGAAGATTTAACCCTGTAGATGTATAGCTATAGGCCTATAGCAGCTAGATGCTTGAAAACTCACTCACCAACCAGCCTTCAAATGAAATGTCATTTTTGCATTATTATTACTCGACAGTACATACGAAATTTTTACGTTTGTTCCTTCAAATGTAAGACATATATTTACATAATAATTTTGTAAACTAAAAAATCCTTATCACAATTCACTACTTTAATATTCAAATCTTTACTCAACCAAATAAATTTTTTTTTAATCCTCAACAAATGTAATATTCCTTTTTTTTTTGTCAAAACAAAATATAATATTCAAAATCGTGTGGATAGCTTCCAATAATATTTCAAACCAAGCGTTACCCATGATTTACTTTGGGCCAAGCAAGAAAAAGCCCACAAAATGGACAGCGAAGAACGCAAAGTAAATTTACCGTGTTAACCCCCATATGAAGCGAGGAAACCCTAAACAGCTCTCTTGTTCCCTTTTATAAATAGGGTCTTGAACCTATTATCTTCAGAGAAAGTAGCTGCCGCTAAGTTGGCCTCGTTTCTTCTATGGTGTTCGACTAGGTTTTTGGTCTTTTGTTATAGCAGTTCTACTTTCTTAGGATTGAAAAAGAACGATTCTTTGTTTTCTCTCTCTCTCTCTCTTTTTCTTTTTCTTTAAGAATCCTGTGGTCAAGTATCGGATTAGAATCCGTGCACAATAAGCCGATGCTCTGGATTATACAATGAAGGACGCATGGTTGTGTGCACGGAAATTGATGTCCTTGGGTTAACATGTCTGCTCTCTCTGATTGCTTCTTGCAATTTGATTTGAGGGCCTGGTTAAGACCCACATTTTTTTCATCTTAAAATCATTTGAAGTGCAAATTAATTTCAATTTTTCAGCGTATGTGGATTTTGAATTTTGTTATTATTACATTGAAACCTGAAGTTGCTGGGCAATGCGTTTTCTTTTTGTGCTGGTGTTTTTCAGTTGATTATAGAAGTACCTGTCTCGCTTGGAATTTTATGCCTCTTTTGTTTTTTATCTTTAAATTTACGGCTTACGGCCACCAAATTGGCGCGGGTTTGAAAACAACAACTTGTTAAGTGGGATTATGGCTAAATTTACCATCTCTATTAACTTGAGCAGTCTGTACAATAATATTCATATTGATTCTTTCACATAAAAAAATATCAGTCAAAATATGCTTGAAGCTTGATCTCGGCATTTGGACTTTCCACCGTGCTGCCCGCTGATTTTGTAGGGGTCATCATCCCCACTATGGTTCCTTTAGATAAGCTGTTTAGCTTTTCTCTCTTTGGGCCTATGCTACTTTTGATGTACAAACAAAAAATGATTTAATTTTGTTGAAAAATTTTATATATCATATTGTCATGTTATTAACAATGTCGATATATGATTAGTTAATAATGGAAAAAAAATTTAAATACATCAAAATTAAACTAAAAAAATTAGTCAAAAATTTCTGTACGATTTTTTGGATTAGTTTTTATAAAATAACTTCTCTTTCAATTATTATGATTATAATTTTTTTACACAGAATAAGTTTATTTATAAATTTACTTAATTATGAATTATTTTTAAAACTAAATGATAAGTTAATAAAAAAAGTACCAAAATTGCAAAATAAAATTAACAAAGTAGTGTTTTGTTAAGCTTATTATGTATTAAAAAAATATCAGATAAATCTCTTCTGAGAATATGCTCAATGGCACTTATCTACTTGATTTTATTTTTATTGGTCATTTCACTCATTTAACTAAATTCTTAATTTTATTTATTTGAATTAGTTTAATTTATATTTAGTTTATAATAAAAATCTACTTTTTTCAATTTTATTTATTTGAATTAGTTTTTATATTTAGTTTATAAAAAAAAAATAAGAGAGTATTTTTTTTAAAAAAATATTGATTCTCTGAAAATAACAAAACCAAACATGCCTAGCTCTCTTATACTTCACTATTTCAGCATTCTCTATCTCAATACTTTGGTGCACTTAAAGGAGCATTTTAGTGTTCCATTTTAGTAAGGAGAAAACTTAAGTGGTGGTACTCTTACTCAATTACTAAAATGTATTAGTATTAATATTTTCATTTCCAATTCATTCTTCTTTCTGATAATTCATTTTTCATAGTTACTTCATTTTTTTTTCTTAAAACTTCTAACACCCTTCAGTTTCTCATAAGAGAAGGGCCAACAAAGAAAATGTCATCTCCGTTCCTAGCCTTGCGATGTCAACGGACATTCTTGTTATTAGTTGGGTTGATGGGGATGTAGAAGTGGAGATGTCCAATGGTGGTGGAGACAATTGGGCACTAGTGGCGTGTGGCAGAGCTTGTGCTGTTGATGTGGCAATAAACAACAATGAGGAAGGGTTTGGTTTGCGGTGGTGACGAGTTTTGGCTAGGCTAAGTGGTGGTTGGATGGTTGTGCTTCTGTGTGACATGCGTCGTTGTGGGACGACAGCGGAGGATGATGGTGTGCTTGGGTGTTGGTTGTGTGGAGGGCATAGGTGCAAATGTGACGACCCGGCGATGGCATGACGACAGAATAGCGGACATGTTGAGTTTGATGATTGACTGGTGGTGAAAGAAGGCTCCTGGTGGTCGTTGGTGACAGTGTTGGACGGTGGGTTGACGATGACTAAATAGTTGGTTAGGAGCAGCAATGAAGGTTCTTAGCTTAGTGTGTCGCAGTTCAGGTATGGTGACATGGTTTTGGCAATGGAGGAGTTTGGATGATGGCGAAGTGAGGCGACTCGGTGGCACAAAGATTGGATTCCATGGCGATTGATGGTGGTTGGTGATAAGTGTAGGTGGCGGGATTATTGCATGGAGTGGTTGTTGGTTGTTCTCAATTCATGATATTGTGACGGTTCCTCGGGTGAAATGTGGTGGTTACAACGAGGTGGTCCAAGTTATGGTGGGTTCGATGAAGGTGGTTGGTATGTGGTTATGGTAGTTGGTATTTGGACGATGACGTGGCTGAGGGGTGTCGCTAGTTGAAGGTGGTGATTATTGATGCTTTTAAGGTGGTTGCTCGATGTGGGGAAGGTGGTCATTTCTTTGCATTGGACGTTGGGTTTTGGTGTTGTCGGAGAAGACAACAATGATTGGTGGTTATGGCAGGTTCGTGGTGGTCGAGTTCTGTTGTGACTTCGTGCATGGAGCGGTGTGGCGGAGTTTAGTGGTTGTGGTGTAGCTTGGGTGGCGTTTTCTGGTGTGTGTTGTGGTGTTTGGGTTCATGGTTGATTACGATTTTTTTGGTGAATATTGGAGGCGGAGTGGCTTGTTAAAGGTGGTGGAAATGATTTTAGATGGCAAGGGGTGACTAGGATGTGGTCTTGCTGGGCATGAGGGTGGAGGCTTCTGGTGCATGTTATGGTGTTTGGATTCATGGTTAATGGTGGTTTTTTAGGTGAAGTGAAGATGACGGAGCTGGTTTCATGGTGAGGCAGGAAATGGTTTTGGTATTTGATGGTGAAGGTTAGGGTTAAAAGTTGAGCTTGTTTTCTAGCTCTTTTGTGTTTTTGGGAGGAGAAAAAATAATGATAATGGGATGGCCCTCCTAAGAAAAAATGAAGTAAACAGTGTGAATAATAAATTATTAAAAGGAATAATGAATTGAAAATGATGTGAAAAAATTGGTACAAATGTATTTTAGTAAACCACCGTCACTTAAGGTACACTTAAGTTTTCTCCTTTTAGCAAACGGTGCACTAGTAGTCCTTTGATCCAACTTGTAGCACTAAGTTATTCAGTTTACTAGTATACAGTATACACTAAGTTATTTAGTTTACTAGTATTTTAAGCGTTACACGTGTTATTGTTAAATTAAAATTAACATTTAATAAATTATATTTATTATTAATTTTGGTTGTGATTTTTAATTATATTTTGAATTCGTAATAGAATATAAGTTTAAAATTTAAAAAAAAATCAAGTATAAAAGTGAATATTGGTAAGAAAGATATTAAATTTGATTAAAATTCTAAAATATAAAAATGTACATAAATTGATTTGTTTGGACAAAGTTTGAGTTTTAAAATCAAACATTTTATATGCCACTAATTCAAAAAACCTAATGAAACAAAATGCAACAGTTTTAAAAAATTAAGTATTATCAATATGATTTAAGTTACTTAAATAAAAAAATCAAGTGTTACAAGGAGATATAAAAATAATCATATAATATACAAAGAGAAAATACATGTCTTCAAATCATGACATAATCAACTATTGAAACCAAATCACATTGATGCTAAAAAGGAAAGCTGATGTTATAATTGTATTTAAAAAGATAATTACCATGTATATAATACAAAAAAATTTACCTTCAAGGTATCTTTGATATTAATTTTTCCTATATATGCAAAGAAGATAAATTCATCTAAAAATGATAATATAATGAATTAAAATTAGTGGTATATAGTTTTTTATGTAACATATATAGTTAAATACATTGTCAAAAGTAAATGTAATAGTTATACTTACCAATCATATTATATGAAAAATTTATTTATAAACAACATTAATAGTAACACTTGATACTTCATCTTTATGGGGAAAATAACACCAATGATTTCATACATTAACACTCTTAATAGTTATAGAAAGTTCCCCTCAAACATGTATTTTTTAATATGATCTGACATTTAAAAAAATAATTTCACTTATCTAAAAAAACTGAGGAATATCATTATGTTGTTTTAAATTTTTTTTTTTTGAAAGACTTACTTTTAAAAATAAAATATTTTGAACTTGACTCCTTATTCAATGATATTTTTCACTTTAATTATCCTTAATATAATGAAAATTTTAGTTAGTCATTTATTGTGTTGATCAAATATGAATCAGTTTGATTTTTTTCACAAGATTTGTATACCCATAACAATTATGTATATATTTTTACGATAAAATATAACCAAATTTAATGGAATCAATAAAACTAAATATATGAACAGAATAATATCTATTTTAGAATTTAATATACATTTAGGATTTGGACTACTCAATCATATATATCTTTACGTGAATTGCATTGATAACAAAATCTCATGATTTAAATCAAATAAATGAGAAATTAAAACGATGAGAAATCTCATTGATAATATAAGACGTGAAATGTCATGAGATTTGAATTAAAATGTTTTGCTCACCCAATGAAACAAGTTAAAAAAATTAAAAGTAGTGCATTTAAATTATTTTTTGGTACTTTGGAAGAAAAAAAGAAAAAAAGAACAAATAAAGTTGATACACCTTCGAATGGTCATGCCGAGTGAAAAACTATATATAAGGAGTCAATAGGAACATAATAGCCAAAATAAACGATAAATTCCAATGAATATTAAATCATAGTATGAAGCAACTTTTAATACCAAATTAAAATACTTAAAAAAACAACAAAAACACCAAATTATTGTCAACATAATTATAATTGTTCAAACAGTTTTAATCATTTTAGTCTTCTTGCATGATAATTAATCATTATTCTTCATCTTGATAGTTTTTAACTTCTTAGAAATTGACACATTGACATCTATTGTGCAATCATTTTATCACTATTTCTCCTTTAGTTCCCCTATTTGCAAGGGTTACATCATTTAGTAAAGAATAATTATCTACGTCATTTACCTGTGACAATTATATTAGAAATAAGATTTAGTAACTAATTGTGTATATTAACATTAAGTGCACACTATAGGTCTAAAAAATATATACCATGTTGGATGAGGATCTTCTCATGTTGGTCAAAATAGGAGAGGATAATGTTTTGCTAAAAATGGGAAAATTGTTAGTTTTCCCCCTCCCTTCCCACCCTCTAACTGCCATTTTTTCCTCTTTTAGCAAAACAGATCCTCTCTATTTTGGCCAACAGGAAAGGATCCTCATTCATACCATGTTAGAAGTTGCATTTCCATCTATCTCATTGTTCATACTCTTAGATGAAGTAGAAGAATTGTCATTCTACATGTGCACAATGTAATTGTTAAGTTGTTAATCTATCATTTTTGGAAAGGGAAAAACTCAAAATTTTAAATAATACCTTATGGAAATCATAAATATCCATGATGAACTGGATAATGTTGGGATCTGTGCAAACTTTCTGGACATTATAATTTATAGTGTGAGAATTAGTAATGCTTGATTCTTTTACAATGACCTTGAACAAAAACTTTTTTCAACCAATTTTTTAACCTCTTGGGGCTATTCTTTGGGATTTCCTCCCTAGAAACATGTTGTAAATGAAATAAGTTTATGTTTAGCATGAAGAAAATGTTCACAGCACATAGTAGCAAACAATTATTTTGTTTAGGATGAAATTTCTTACCCATACATTAACACAATAGAATAAAGTCTTGGTGAAGTATCATGATAAGAAGATAAAGTATCAAGCTTTTACACAATCTTTGTGAACATTGCATGAAAAGAAAATTAAAAACATCATTGTTGGAAGAAGTAAAATGGAAAAGACGCAAGGTAAGGATGAAAGTGCACGGGAAAATTTTTTAAATCAAACTATGTGAAGACGTATGACAAATAGGAAGAGCAAATAACTTGTAGTGTAGTTTGTATGAAGATGCAGATAAGCATAACATATATATAGGAGAGTTTGTGTAACACCCGTAAAAATATAATAGACTTATGTATAGTTAAGGAGGTAGCTTAATACTTGTTTGTCATGCATGTTAAGTTTTATGGTCATCTGAGTATGTTTAGTCACGTTGCCACTATGTGTGAAATATAGCTATTATTAGCCCTGATTTTGGCTTAAACTACTTAGTTGATAGAAATAAATGTGGTGGGTTTGTTTCTAAGTCACAAATGAGTGAAAGATGGTGTAATTTAAATTTGAGATTAATCGGAGTTAGTTTGACATTTTTAAGTATATTGATTGTGTATTTTAATGTCAGATTGATCTCCAGCAGACATGAAAAATTATGAAAATGGTCGAACAATATTTTTTATGGATCTTAAGATTTATTTTAAACTTGTTGAAAGTTAGAGAACTTGATTTGGTGAAATCTAAGTGTTCTTGGCAAATAGGAACTTAGGGTAAGTCACTCAAGTGACAATGGAGCACACGACTCCTTTGCACTTTCTGTGCCTTGACATTTTAAAGTAAAAAATGAGATATTTTGTCATTCACTCTCATCTTTTTCTCGGCTGCAGGAATGGAAACCAAAGGAAAACCAAAGCAAGGAGTTAGAAGAGAAGAATCATCAACCAAAGAGGAACTGCTAAGTGATTTCAATTTCTAAAGCTAGAGGTAGAGGAAAATTTTGTTTTGCACGTCTTCTCCTTTTCTCCATCTTGTTCATGTGATGGCTTGGTGTGAGTAATGGGGTTTTAGTGTGTTTTAGTGTGTTTATGGCCTATATCTTGTTGTGGAACTTGTGTATGGCTTGTTGTTGATTTGCTGCATGCTTGGTGATGGATTATTCATCACTTAAACACTTAAAATCTCATTTGAGTCAAAAAGGGGGTTTTAGGTTTTTAAGTGGAGGATAGATTCATTGATCCAATTTAGAGAGATTTGGAAATTGTATAAGAGTTACAATGAGTTTATAAACCTTGTGTAAGGTTGAAAATCACCTAGAAATGAGTTTTGAATGATTGGATGAAGGGTATGTTTCAATGGAATAGTACCCGTACCTACAGAATGATGCTTGCACCGATGCGTGTGTGTGCGGCACTGCGGCGTGCGAGGGGTGTGACTTCCAGTAAATGAACCCGAGAGCTGGGCGTCGCGGCGTGCCTAAGAATGGCGTCGCGGCGTAAGTGGACAGAGAGCAGGGCATCACGGCGTGGTCGTGTTGTGCCGTGGCGTGAGTTCTAGTTTTTCTTAAAAATTGTTATATGATGCAATTGAGCCTTCTAAAGGTGTAGTTTCTTCTTTTATATTTCTTAATGAGTGTTGAGACTCTAATAGGGGTATTTAATGAAGTGAGAATGTGATGAATCAAATTAATTCGTAATGCTATTTACAAGAAGTAATTATTCATAGTTATGTGTGTGTGTGTGTGTGTGTGTGTGTGTGTGTGTGAGCCTCACAATTGAGGATAATCTATGATAGGTAAAGAGAATAGTTTCCTTCCTATTATAGTGATAAATTGAGGATGAATTTTCTCTCCTTCATTATTCTGGAAATTGTGGTGGAATTTTCCCTTTCTGCTAGATGTTATCATAAGTGGAGACTAGTTGAGGTGAATTCCTTGCTACCGGGGGTGACCCTAAACTTTGATAGTGTGAGGACGTGCAACTATCTCCCTATTGTATGACTTTGATGATAGATTTCCTTGTTAATTGTTGAAGACCGCGTAGTTGATGGATTTCACTACCCAGAGAGAAGACGACTGAAACTGGGTTCGAGTGCTTGTTCAAGGTTTATGGATGTGATTTTCATTACTTTGTTCAGGATTCATGTATAGCATGACATCACCATGGACTTGGTATCATAACATTATTCATTTCATTTTTAAGTTATTTCATAGGCATGAACATTAGACATAATTTGGCATAACATGACAATTGTATAGGCAGTTGCTAACCATAACACTTAAATTCATGATATTGCAATTGTATGCGCAGGTGCGTATTCATTATGAATGTTAGAATGTTGGTTTTGGAATACTTCTACTGAGAATTGAGATTTCTCACCTCATTTGTGTTACCATGTAAATTCAAGTACGAGTTTTTCAAAAGGGAAGCAGAAGATGTATGGAGATTAGTATAGTTTATATGCTTTATGTAGACAAAGCTTGTGTATATTAGACTTGATCTAGTTTGTAGGGAAGTTTATGTATTACAATATGCTCTTTTGAGGTAAGAATATATATATAACTTTTGTTTAATGTGACTCTCCATAATTCTTTGTATAAATGTTATAGATTAGTTTGTTATATGAGTTTAAAGTAGCATGACTAGTATTGGTTGTCCTTATATATGTGAGATGTATCGAAATATCAATATTGAGATGTTACAGTTGGTATCAACTACAAAGTAAATTTTAAGGATTATAAATCACGTTAGTCAATCTAATATTGTCAATCACTTTATATTAGGAAATAATTATCAATCACATGCAAATAAAAAGTTGACATGAATGAGTCTTATTATGTAAGAATTATCTACTAATTAGTAAAATTTTCAAAAATAATTAGTAGAACCTATTATTATGATTGAAATATGATGAATAAAAAATAATATAAATGATCAAAATATTTCATATTAAAAATTAAATGGGTGATCAAAATTAAAAAAAAAATCAATAAAAGAGTCAAGTGTAAAAATTGTAGATGTCACTAATCATGCAAAATTATTTGTAGATGCCACTAATCATGCAAAATTATCTAATTCCCAAATAAAATCAATAGAGAGGAAAAGGATTTAGGAAGAAATAGTAAATGTACAGGAGTAAATACTCTGTGATCAGCAAGATTACCCTGTCCATATGCAACCTCCACATGAATTTGAGGTCGTTGAATAGTAACGACGTAAGGAGAAAGAAGAAAGGATGTCCCTTTACAAAGATCTAACTCGTTGCTCAGACAAAGATCTAGCTCGTTGCTCCAGTGACTCTCCAACCAACCACTACACAACCTAACCTTCATTGTACGTAGACTACGATGACGGCGACGATGACGATGAGTTAGAGTCAGGTCATACTTGCGTTGGATTGCATGTAAAGAGGATAATTGGCTGCAACGAGGAAGTTGTGGCATGTTGTGGTAATGAAAAAGAAGGAATATTACTCATTTGATTTTTTTGAGAAAGATAAAACAAATTTTAAAAATAAGGAAACAGACTTTTGAGGAAATGAAGGACAATTTCTTTGGCAAAAGTTCAGATTCGTTGACGCCATAAAAAAAATTTATCAAATGGAAACACATGTAAGGTGCTTGCTAAGAGGAACATTATCAATATCTTATTATCAATATCCCTTGTATAATTTCTTTATTTTTTTTTGAGTTATTTTTTCAAAATTTTAATAATTTATAATATTAATAAATAAATTTTAAATTTTAATTTATTTTCTAGTTTTTAATTTTTTTTCAATGTAGCATGATTTTTTTAATATAACAACACATATACACTTAGTATTTAAATTATAATATGATATATCACATTATAATTATTTAAAATATATATTTATTATATAACAATATTTTTATATATATATTATTATATTAAAGTGACACATGTGATAATTTAAAAATAAATATCTTCTCTTTATATATCTGATTATTCTTGTTTTTTGATACATCAAATCCATTGAGTTTACTCGGTAAACAATCACCGATTTGTTGCCAACCCAGCATCAGATACCATTGTTCTCCGAACCAACTTTCCAGTACATTTGTTGCTTAACCAAGTCAATTGTGATTAACCAAAAGCTTCATTTTTCCAAATGATTGAAGATTAATGTATTCTACCACATACAATTGAAACATTGAAAGTCATACTAGTTCAGACGCTTGCCACACTGTCAAATAGTCATACTAGTTCTAATAATATCCAAATAGTTTTGCTTAATGTAAAATGTCTGATTTTTCTTTTTAATTTTATTTTATTTCTGTAACTACAGATCCGATTTTACAGTTCACAAAACAGAAGGGGCGGGCTTTCTCTAACGGAAAAAAGGCAGGAATGAAATCGACAACAGCGTTCTGTAGCCTATTAAGGTCTGTACATTCCTAACCGTCCCATGTTCATCATATCTATACCTTCCTCCCATTAGCTTTGTTCACCAGATCTGTGACGAACACCAGACAAAAGGCCATCATAAATTGACACTCACCCCCAAAAGGATAAAACAGCATCAGATACAAGAAAACCACCATAAAGTTTATAGAGAGAGAAAACGAGTTTGGTGAGAGACTAGACAAAATGGTGGATGAACTCTTTCCACCGAGACTGGTCAAAAAGTACCGAAGGATTAAATAAAAAATGTAATACTACACTTAGTTACCTACATAGCAGGTTTCATGTGCTTTACCGTTAACTTACTTTGCTCCATATCCAATGGTTATGAATATAAAGAGCACTGGTGCACCTTATTTTATGGAGGATGCACTTCAAACGTCTCCGCACTTTAATATTGTTACCCAAAAGTAGTAGTCCTCATGGCTGGATTATGATAGGTTTAACTTGTTTCAATTTTGATTTTATATTCTGATCGGATCAAATTTTTAGTATTAGATTTGATTCGATCATGGCTCGATAGTGATTTGGCTAAGATTGAATTGATCTAATATTTGGATAAAATATACGAGTTTAAATATTATGAATAGCTAAATGTAAAATAATTTAGATAAAAATTATATGATGTTTTATTATATATATTTTAAAATAAATTATATTAATACAAAAAATATTAATTTAAATCAAAAAATTTTACAATTAATTACTAATTTTTTTAAAAAATTATTAGTTTCAATAGATTTATTACATGACTTGTATGCGGGACCATTAAAAAAATTAGTAAAGTAAAATAATTATAAATTAGTCTACAAGTTTTCACCAACAATAATTAATTAAAAATGATTAAATTTAAAATGCATATAACCCCATCTAGCTACCAATTTCAAAAAACTTATGTGGTTTGGTAAGTCAAAGAGTTCAACTTAGAGTTTTGAATCACATGAAAAGTTTTTTATAATTGACTAATGATTGAAGGGATTTTTCATATTTTTGTAAAAAATTATTATTAAACATAGCTAATTCTAATCTCAAAATTTAAAATAACCATTCGTTAGATAAGCATAACTTTGAAAAGAATATGATTTTTTAAAAGTTTATCTGCAATTAGTTTTTAGAAGTTAACATAAAAATGTATGCTATATCTAATAATTAATTCAGTAGCTATATTAAATCACTTCATATTATAAAAACTAGAATCCAATGTTCACGTGGGTTTATTATACATTTGTAAACTCTCTTTTAGGCTGTGTTTGGGAGTTTGGAGGGAAAAAAAAGGGAAGGATTTAAAAGGAAAGGAATTTGAAGGTTTAAGATATATTTTTTATCATTTTATCCCTTTCAAAAAAATTAATATAATTAATATTTTATAAAAAGTATTAAAGTGAAAAATAAAAAAAAAAATATTAAAGTGAAATATTACAAAACCTAATATATTGTTATTAAGGTGCAGAACCAAAATTTTTAATTCTTAATGCGTTTTATGAGATAATTATTTTTTACTGTGATTTTTTTAAGAAAGAGATAAAGAAAAATGAAAAAAAATTATATGAGTAGTCATTTAGATAACGATTTCTTAAGATCGATGAAACACGTACAAAATAGATGTGTGGAAAGCAATTTTTTTATATCAAAATATTACTCTTTTGTACCAAAAATAAAAAATGACATATGTTAAAAATTTGAATTTGAATTATATTCTACGATTTTTATTCGATTTTGTCTAATATGCACAACTCAGATCCATTAATTTAACAAATTAAAAAAAACAATGGTCAAATGGAAAAGCCACAACTTGCTGAAGTGATCGTTTTCCAGTTGCCATCTCCTTCGTCCTTCCTCTATCTCTCAAGTTGCCCAAGCGCCACCCCCCACCTAGCCAACTCCACTTGCGACGATGAAGTTGACAAAGAGAGAGGAGGATGAAGAGGACTCGTTCGCTGATCTCAGCGAGTTGCCGCAGTGTTCGACGGTTTTTCGGAGGAGGAATATTCCACAGGGAAATGTGGGTAATTTTAGACCCAAACCCCCCAATTTGGGGGAACTGAAAATGGGAGACATACGAGGGCATCCCATAATCCCCTTTTCCCTTCCCTCTTATTTTCAAAATTCTCAAACAAAAGTTTTTTCACTCCAAACCCCTCCCTTCCTTCCCTTTCCCTTCTAATCTTCACTCCCAAACACACCTTAAAAACCAAACCATAGATTGAATTAGCGAAATCTTTAAATTATGCATCGATTAGTTCAAACAATTAAATTTGTAATTAAATTGTAATTAAACTAGATTATATTTAAATTGGATATATAGTTAATTCACGATTTGACTAGTTTAGTCTAGTTTTAAAAACATTATTCTCAAGTTTAATATGCACATAATCTAAAATTGAGGAATGTAAATTGCATTTTATCTTAATCATACTTTTAAATTGTGGTCTGTAAATACAATTACAGTCACAATATTATGATTTTTCATAATAATAATTGCAACTGTATCAACTGTATTTTTCTGCAATTGTTCATAATTGCGATAAACACAATGTAACCACAACTATGATCATAACTGCAATTTAAAATAATGAACCTAAAACTAACTTATATTAGTTCAAGTGGAAGGGGTTTAGGTCTTTTAAACATGTAGTTCTGTGTTTTATCTCAGAATTCACATGTATGAAAATAACACTTAAAAAAAAATTCATTTAGACGTCTGACTATATCTTAGGATATCGGTCCTTTACTTATCGGGTGAGATGATACTAAAAAAATAACCATGATCCTAAAAAAACTACATTTGTCAAATGATCAAGGGAAAAGAAAATTTAAAGCGTCCTTGGTTTGATAAACTGGCAGTCGCAAAAGATGTGAGGAACTACATGCAGTATAAGAAAGATTGCAGCCTCCATGTTAATTGTAACTTGTGAGGATATAATGAAGAAAAAGGACAAGTACCAAGTCGCCATTGAAATAACAGTTGTCCCTGTAAACTGCAAAGGAAGAAGACAAGAGGTTCCTTGTAAACCAAGAGATATTCTTGGGCGGGTAGTATTCAAGATAGGCACTTCCAACAAGAGGAAAGAAGAGTAAAGAATAATACTTGTACGTTATGTCACTATGAGCGTTTGTTGGAAAATTGAATGTACATTATTTCTCCACGCAGTTCAAGCCAAATTGATATGATGCAGATGGTGTGTCATTTTGCGAATGGCGAAACAGACGGGTTCACCGGAGCATAAGGGAACCTAACCTTGCATGCCCAATTAGCTATATTAGTCACTGATAAGATTCTTATATTAGTCACGGATATGATTCTTCTAAAGTATGTATATCTTTAAAATAAGTAAGGAAAACTTTGTTTATTATTAAATTTTAATAAATTAAAATTATAATATATTTTAGATTAAATCAAAAATTGACGAATCCTTATTTTTTCACTTAAAAAACTTTTTCCATAACTCACATTCAGCTTCTTAGTGAGGAAACCTCTATAGTTACAATAATGCTAACTTCTTACAATACTTGTGGTTCATACAAATGCACGATAGTCTATTTTTTTTATATTATGAATTCGATTCTACACGTAAGATAACTTGTAACATAGGACCTATATAACTGCACTATAAGTATCTAATGCTCAGCATACACAATGATATTACTCAGATTATTACAGAATGACGATAGACGTCTAACTCTTAAGTTATATTAGTAAGTTTTACAACCTTAGTCTAAAGTCTAAACAAAAACAAAAACTTCACTATAAATTATTGATTTCGAAGGCAAGTACTCATCCGGTGACTTTGACTCTTTGAGAACTAGTCGGAATTTTTAATGAGCTTCAATTAGTGAGCTGGGATATGATGACCCTTTCTAGTAACATGCTTTTCCTATTGAACGAAAGAGAGCCACTCAAATGAGAGCCCCGCTTTCAATGATAGTTTGTTCACAGAGACCTTTGGTACTTATTACTTGCCTCTTGCAGCTTTCTGTTTATTTGACTTGGCATTGCAAGGTTGAAACCTTTAAAATGCACATTGTAAATTGTCTCTGCAATTTCTCCTGACTGTTTAAATTCTGTCCGAGTGTATGCCAGTGATAGAGAGCTACACGATGACATAAAACTTGGGTTCAAGTGAAATAAATTTCGAAAGGCCAAGCTAAGAGGTTGATAAATTACCATAACAAAATTGGGGAAAAAGAGAGAGAGAGAGAGAGAGAGAGAGAGAGATACTAGGGAGTAAAATGTAGACTTATCACAAAATCTTCTCAAAACCATCACTTCAAGTCCAGAGATTTACAATGAGGCGTGCACAGAATAATAGTGCAGTGTGCACACATATGCAGGCCAATCTGATAGATATTTCAACAACATCCCCATTTCCAAACAGTCGAGTATTGATAAAATACAGTAATGCACTAAAAGAATAAGGGGATTCATCGATCGGATCTGAAGACTAAAATGATCTTGGCTTTGCGACAATGGTAGAATGTTTCAGTATGTGCAAACTAAACTGCCCACCTTTCTCAGCGGTATCAATCTTGGACTGTCCAGGAGGAGGCAAGAGCTCGAAATTCTGGACCAAACGTCCCAAAGTAATGCCAAGGATTGGCAATGCAAGAATAATTCCAGGGCAGCTCCTTCTCCCAACACCAAAGGGAAGGTACCTGAAGTCATTCCCATTGGCCTCCACCTTGGACTCCTCCTCCAAGAACCTCTCTGGCCTGAACTGCTCAGGGTTTTTCCAGTTAGCAGGGTTGTTGGCAAGCCACCATGCATTGACCAAGATCTTGCTTTCAGCTGGAATGTCATAACCACCAAGCTTTGCATCATGAAGGTTCATGTGTGGGACAAGTAGTGGAATCGCCATTCGAAGGCGAAGTGTCTCTTTGATCACAGCCTGCAGATAAGGGAGCTTGTGGGTATCTGGCTCTGTCACTTGGTGTCCAGGTCCAAGAACTCTGTCCATCTCATCCCGCACCTTCTTCTGGATCTCTGGGTGGTTCACAAGCTCCGCAATGCCCCATTCAATAGACCATAGAGTTGTCTCAATTGCTGCTCCAAAACAAACATTTTGTGCATTTTACAAAACTTTTATTCCAAAACTATACCACTTCAAAGAAAATAAATTAATCTAAGTTGCAATTAGGAATCACATCTATATATGCAGTTAAAATTCCCTCATCCTTCCCCTGCTATGTCTTTTTTTTTTTTTCCTTGTAGGCCCCTACCTACAAATGAAAGTATGAAACATTTTTATTTCGTTTTCTTATTTTTTTTTTCCTTTTAACCTGGTGCTGGTGATATTGCTGAACAAACCAAAAATAATCACGAAAATCACCCACCCATTATGGTGGAGGTAGGTCGACCAACTAAATCGTCACTATCATTGCCAACTACAAAACTATGGTATAAAAGTGTTAGAAACTATGGTCGGTCTACCAACTTCGTGGCCGCGGTTGAATTTGTGAGAACAGAAACATAACAAAAATGCTCAAGGTTTCTGCCCCATTGACAAGCACAAATGATTATAAAGGAATGGATTTGAATTTTTTCATTTTTTTTCTTAAAAAAAAGACATAAAAAAATTATTAATAAGACTTAATTATTAGTATAAATTTTTTTTATAACATTTATATTCTTCTATCTCTTACAATTGAATACAACTTCCTCTAACATAAGTTTGTAAATTTGGTATCCTTTTATAAAGGTTCTATATGAAATTTATTTCTGAATGTTACATCTATAGAAAATGAAAAAAGATGTCAATAAATTATTTTTTTTCATACATCTCTTTTTACACTATTTTTTGAATAGTTGTGATTAAATAAAATAAAGTAATAAGAAGAAAGTAATGTAATTAATAATATAAAAAATAATGTAAAAAGTTATAAAAAAAATATAAAAAAAGTATAATTGATAGATAATTATAACTAAATAAAAAATAATAAGTGTAAGTGGGCGGCGCCCAAGAATATTAACGTTGTCATCCACCCAACCCCTCAATGAATGATTAAATCTTTTTCAATATATTAAATACACCACTTTTAATTAAAAAAAAGGTATCTTTGATATTTAAAAAAAATCCTATTTTACTGTAAATATGTGAGCAGTTAGCTTTTTGCCAACTAAAATTTTCAAGGGAATATGGTGATGGGAATGGAACTGTTCCACTTTGGTGGCGGCTTGAGTTCGATGCCACTGGGCTGAAGCCTCAGTGGCTCCTTACCTAAAGAAAAACAGGAAAAGTATATATTATTGTGCTCTTTTTTTTTTTAACTTGTTATTGTAGTCATTTATTTATCCACCGTTTTGTTTGGTAGTATTTCATAAAATGACAAATATTCATAAACAATATTACTTCAGATAATTTTAATATTTAATAAATATATAAATGACCAAACCAAATATACATAGAACCTTTAACAGAAAACCATATTATATATTTGAATAATTACTTAACCAAACCGATTCTAATCCAACATTCTTTATTTGTATAAATAACAACATAAATTTTAAAATTCATCCATTTTCTTATCTGAGCTAGCATTCTCTGATTCTTTCTAATTTTTATATAAAAAATTAAATAAAAGGTATTAGTAAAGACAAATAAAAGTGACGAGAAATAATTACATAAATTTAATGTATTCGATCACGAATTAATTAACAAATAATTATTATAATTAATTATTATAATTTAGTATAACACCCAACTTAAATGCATTTTGTTTATATAAAATATATAAATTTTGTTAACAAATAACTTAAGAATATTGATTAAAGAATCAAAAATGAAAAATTTAAATAAAAAGTAATTTTTTTAAATTTTTAATATATAAATATTTTACTTTCTAATACTTTCTATATATGGATTACTTGACAAGCAGCTGTACTTAGATAATACATAAAAATATTTCTCTAAAAGTAACATATATGATGTACAGACCATGTGAGAGTTGCAAAATGATTAAAATTCATTAAATATAGATTTAATTATTAAAGAAATCATTATAATTAATGAGCAATAAATGAAAAAAAGAAAGAAAAAAAGAATTACCAGCAACGTTAATGTTCTCAACAATGTAAAGAACGTTGTCCTCGTTGATCTCGCCCTTTTTCTGAGCATCCAAAATGTGATCGATGGCGCATTTCAGTCCTTCGTTGTCCGTTCTCTTGGTACTCTCAAGCTTCCTGTTTCAATTCCCATTCAACTTTCACCAACAATTCACCCAACACAACACACGAATCTCATGAAAAAATACACAGTACTCGTTGACCCCAAAAAAGTTAGATCTAACAAGTGACTTGGTCCCAAAAAGTTAAAACCCCTTTCAGAATAAACCAAAACACAAAAAAAATAGTATATTAATAATTAATCACATACTTTCTCTCCTCAACGAAATAGTCCTTGAAGAGCTGCAACCTTCGGTCCTTAACCTCCCTGCAAATCTTCAAGTACCCTCTCAAGAAGGGCCTCAATATAGGTATAAAATCACCATAATTATAATCAAAGCTCTGAGCCAAACGGCTCCTCTCACCATTCAAAACCTTCAGCTTCTGGAACATCGGGTCCTCCTCGTTCTCGAACCTTCTATCAAACATAATCCTATACATATTATTATACATCATCAGCTGCAACCGCCTCCTCAACACGGTCCCACTCGTTGCAGCGTCGGGGTTCCTCTTCACGTCGTCGACCACACGCGCCGCCTCGTCCTCCCACCCAAACCGGTACTGCTGAACAACTTTGTTGGTGAAAAACGGCACCGTCATGATCCTGCGCATCTTGCGCCAATGCTCCCCGTACACCGTGAACACCATATCCTGGCCTTTACCGGTGAAGATGTCGAAGACGACGTTGCGTGTTCGGGAGCCGAACTCGACGCCTTGTGTGTGGAGGACCTCCTTGGCGAGATCGGGGGAAGAAATGACGACGAGGTTGCGCTGCCCCATGCGGAGGAGGAAGATGTCGCCGAATTTCTTGGCGAGGTCGGTGAGGTTACGGTGGTTGAGGTCGTCGCCGACTTGGAGCCAGTTGCCGAAGATTGGGACAGGGAGGGGACCGGGAGGGAGCTTGAAGCGCTTGCCCCGGAGTTTGGCGGCAAAGATAGCGGCGACGGCGGTTACGAAGAGAGCGACGAGGGTCTTCTCTAAGAGGAGGAGGTCCATTGTCAATGGGAGTGGCAAAATGGGAATTTTGGAGTTTGAGAGAAGTGGTGTTGTGGAAGGGAGTGAGGTATGAGGGTGGTTTTGTAGGTGAGGTTGTGGACTTACGGTTAGCGTTTTGGTGGAGGTTGTGGCTTATGCGTCAATGTTCTTACATTATTTTAAATTATTTTTTTAATAATTATAATTAAGTAAAAATAATAATGTGATTAATGATATAAAAAACAATATAACAAATAAGTGTAATGAAAAAATTGAGATGATTGTGTGCAAGGAAAAGGTGGGGTGAGTAAGTGAAGTGACGGGTTTGATCGACGGGTAGGAGGAGAAGAAATTAGAAAGAAGGGTACGTCACTAACAGTGTGCGCGTGAGGTGGTAGTAGGTAAGGTATGCGGGGGTTGGTGGGGGAAATTAAAAAATATATGAAAACGAAAAAGAATAATTATCATTTTCAGTGCCCACTCCCCACTCCCAATTAGGTATTGCATGGTTAAAATTAAGAGAAATTTTTATCTAAATTATGAATACTTAGTTAGATATATTGAATTAATTTGGGCATGCGTAGTGTTATCGAGACTGTGGGGTTGATCTCCCAGGTGTAGTATAAGATGGACCGTACAGTTTGGATCCATCAATGAATTTAAATGTCTCAGTCGTTGGATGTGAATAAAAAAAGATGGATAGTTTGGATCAAAGAATTGTAACCTATTTAGAAGGTAAGTAGGGGAAATGTATGTACGCAGCTCGATCCTTCTAACCCCAACGCCTGTGTGGTAAACCTTCGCCAACTGCAACTCAATGTCACTCGTCGCCGGCGTCTTCTCTGAACCACCATGCTCGTGCATCCTCTGCTCCCTCACCGCAAATCGAGCAGGGATCTGAAAATGAGCACGACCCACTAGACCGCCACCACCCAATCGCCGACAACCACGAATCAGGACCAACCCAAAATCGCTGTCAACCCCCACGTGGACCCGAAACCACCTTTGCACGCATGGCCCAAAATATGACCCACGACCACGACAAACTCGTACCCGCCGCCAAACACCACCAAGCAGGACCACCACCATACCAACCACCCACTGAAAACGAGAACCGGCAGAAACCATTCCCATAACCATCGACCCCGAACCCCACCAAATCGGTCACAAACCACCAGATCCATGCTCTGCCATGGCCGAGAAACCTGAACCCCCTCCCTGTTTAAAGGGTTAAAGGGTGGTGGGTGGAACAATAATGACTGCTGGTTGGGTTTCCAGCGCGGTGAAATTGGTGGTGGAAGATTAAAATGAAAAGTTGAGGGACTAAAAGATAAATAAACAAAACTTGCATGCTAATATAGCAAGTATTTTTGGCGGGTTTGGTAAATGTCACCGATCTCATGAAAAGTTATGATTTTTCTATTATTTTTTTCTCTCGTATCATTTTTATATATTTTTATATTATTAATTATTTTATTTTATTATTTTTTTCTACTTAATTACATTCTGAGTGTAAATAATAGTGTAAAATAAAAAATAATGTATAATGATCATTTTCTCTCCCAAATTACTGTCTCCCTCCATTTCATTTTTCTTTGTTCTCCTTGGGGCTCCAGTGGAACTCCCCTAGCTCTCACTCCATGTGGGTCCTCCTTAGACAAAAAAAATAATTTGTTTGTTTGTATAAAATAAAAAAATTATGTTATTTAAATATTCAAAATATTACATTTAGACAATTTTTCATTTACATTGTATACATATATTTATTTTAATTTTATATATAATATGCGATGATATTTAATCTCACTCATATAAATATATAGTGTTTTAAAAGATGTCAAATTAAGATGTATAAAAAGATATTATTATAAAATTAAAATTGGAAAATGTATTATTATTGAGCGTTAATATTTATTTTCAGTTAATATTATCAATTAAATTCATTATATTATTTAAAAAAATAAATTAAGAAATAAATGCACTGATATATAGGAGCAAAAGTATCAGAATCGTCCGCAGCATCTTAACCTTTGAGAATTTTTGTGTTAAAAGTAAACATGGTGTCAAAATTTCCAACCATTAAATCAGTAATTATAGGAGGCGCATTTCTTTTTTAAACCACACTATATCTGGATTCGGAGTAAAATGATAAAGATTTTCTGATAAAGTGAAAATATTGTTTTTCGGTTACTTATTAAGAATTGCTTGAATTTGGGTACGCATGATAAAGTTTTGAATTTTTTACATTAATATTACACTTAAATTTTGAAAATTTAAATTAATGCTAATTGATTTAGTTGAGAAGTAAAATGAGTGATATTTAATTTATAAAATAGTATTAAATTCTTCTATGTAGTTGGGAAGTAAATAAGTTAAATTCTTCTATATATTTTAAAAATAAAGAAAAAAAAGGAGAATACAAAAGTATTATTATATTGTTCGGAAGTATTTTAAATAAATAAATATGACTCATAACGAATATAACACACTCTGTATGTCAGAGTGCGTCAACTCGAGAAGCATCCAAATTGGACGCTCCCAGACTAAATAAATTTTTTTAATACGAAAATTTGCACTTGATATGTAGTTGGTGGCTTAATAAATAGGAGGTCGTAGTTCGTCAACAAATAAATAGGAGGTCGTAGTTCGTCAACTAATAAATAAGAGCTATCCTTTTTTTATTTTTATTTTTTTAAGTTTTGGAATAGATAGTAAAATACGCTTCTTTCTGTGATGGTGAAAAAGAAAGGATTACTAACTTCGATACTCTTTTCACATTTTTTTCTAATCATATGACACTTTTCAATTTTAATTATGAAAAATATATTAAATGGTATCTAATTTAAACTTTATAATTACCTTTCTCTGTCTGTTGAGGAAGTCATGCACGTGTCATTAATAGAAAGAAAAATTATTACATGCTTATAAAGTATAATAAATATGTTTTAAGAAAAATCACCACTATCAATTTTAAATAAATATACATAAAT
Source organism: Ormosia semicastrata (assembly GCA_029884595.1). Taxonomy (NCBI): domain Eukaryota; kingdom Viridiplantae; phylum Streptophyta; class Magnoliopsida; order Fabales; family Fabaceae; genus Ormosia; species Ormosia semicastrata. Next base: position 32,104,771 of record JAQQTO010000057.1, on the reverse strand, counting down.
TTTAAATTATTAATTTAAAATCAATAGAAGATATCAATCATAAAGTATGAATTTATTATACTTCATGATCATACAAAAATTTCTCTGGTAGAAGAGGCTAAGCAAATAGATAATTTTTATGTAACAATAGCAATTTAAAATGGCGGTATTCACTAGTTAATTCTTTCCTTATTTTTCCTGGCACGATTGAATTTGTGAAAGCTTATATTAATTTTTTTGGTATATTGCTATTAGTTTTAATCATAAAGAGGGTGTAGGTGATTTTTTAAGTGGTATTTATACACAACTTTTTAATTCACATTACTTCTTTATAATTATATATGATTGACCATAGAATAAGATACGTTTTATAAAAGAGCAAAACTTGAACAGAAAAAATAGTGTGGAATAATGATGATCTCCAACTGATATTTCCACGTTTATTTCATAAATGTCAACTGACGGCCGACTCGGGTTCACAATGATAAGGAAATTTAAGCTTAAAATGATAGTCTTATCGATTGGATTACTCCGATCAATTGACTTGAAAAACTTGCGACTAAGATTTCAGGCAAGTTGATCAATTTGTTGAATTAGTTTCTTCAATAATTCAGTCAAATTTAGATTGACACGAGGCTAGTTAATTTTTTTATATTAAAATTTAATAAAAATATAATTTTTAAGATTTAAATATTATATTTAAAAATATTTATTATAAAATATATTTTATTATTAAATCATATGATTTCATTGAATATTATTCTCAATTTATTAATTTATTATGTAATTAATAAATTATTATTACCACTTGTTTAGAAATATTTTTTCATATAATATTTTTTATTTAATTTTTTAATATGATATATTTTATATCAAGTATTTTTTATATAATATTTTTTTAAAAAAATTATCTAAATATTTTGATTCGATTATTTAACCCTTAATTGAATCGTTGATATGATGATTTAACTTTCTGATTGGGTAAAGTTCAACTTACATACCTATGCTTAAAAATAATATATTGTCTATTCTATTATATTATACTTAAGGGTCTTTACTCTCCACTTTTAACACCCAACGGGCTACCTAATATAATAATGATTGCTAATGTAAAGAACGTAAAGAATTGCTACAAATTCAGCCTAGTTTAAAACTGAACTTTATATGGTTAAATATATTTTTTTAAAGGTTAAATACTTATTTCAGTTTTGGAGTCACAAATTTAAGGATGACTTTATGTAATTACCATCTTATAGCTGAAATTGCATGAATAATTAAATGTAAAAAAAAAATTGGCTTTCAAATTTTTTATGGTATCAATTTACTATCATATTTTATAATATAATAATTAGTTAAGTTATTTATGAATCTTATTAGATAAGTAAATTTATTTATTTATAATGCGTAAATCTTTTATAAAATCTCTAATAGATAAAAAAATTAATTATATTCTTCATAAATAGAGGAATAAGTTATAAGAGATAACAATTTTATTATATTCTTATCTTAATTAATAATATTTAATACATATTTAACTATAATTTTTATTAACTAATACGTTCCTATAAATACCATATAAAGTAACAAAAGTATGCAATCTAATTTAAATATTATTCACTTTGTACACAATCTAACTTGAGTGTCGGAGTACCTTTTGCAAATACTTATTCTCTCACACCACCGTCGCCACCACTGTACATAAGAAGAAATCATATTTATCCACCTTATTCAGGTATTCATCTGAATCTCATTAAGAATACATCGTATAGTTGAAATTGCATCAGCAATTAAATGTAAAAAAAATGGCTTCCAAAATTTTGTTGGTATCAATTTACTATCATATTTATAATATACTAACTAATTATGTTATGGTCCTTTAAATCAAATATATATGATTATAAGATTTTTATTTAATAATATTTTTAATACATGTTTAAATTAACTTAATTTATTTTTAAAAAATCCGATAATGAAAATATTTTAGAGAGAATCTTTGGTTAAATGTGTTTTTTAAGTGCAGAATAAATCAATTTAAATATATTTAGAATTTTATAGAATATAATAGAATATGAGATTAATCCAACTAATCCTTACTCACGATGATTGCTCCTCACTAGAAAGTGTTTTCTAATGAGATTGGAGTCATGCCATTGCAACTAATGTCGGTTGTTATGGTACATCCTGTTATATTTGAGTGTATTATATATTTTTGACTTTACTTGTTGTAACAAGTTTTTTTTTGTAGGATTCTTTTTTTTTTTTTTTATTTTTTTATTTTATTTTATTTATATATTTTGTACACATCACCATCATTAGGGGTGTAAGTGAGTAGTTTTGTTCGGTTCTTGAAATAAAATAAATCCGAACCAATCAAAATTAATTGATTTGGTTTGGTTCGATTTTTGTATTTTTGATAGTCAAATCCGAATCAAATCGAACCGAACATCTACTGGATTGGTTTGATTCGGGTGATTGGGTTGACCATTTTTTTAAACACAAAAATCAGTTAAATAATTAGTTTTTCATAACAAAAAAGATACATAAAAAACTTATGAAAAATTTTCTAAAAATAAAATTAAACTTCTTAATTTGAACACTAATAATTATTTTATGTTACAGAATGTGTATTAAAAGGTTCATAAATATATAATAAATAAACATATTGATATTTGTATTAAGAAATTATATTTGAATAAGTTAAAAAATTATTCAAGAAAAATTTAACTAGACAAGTTGTATACTACTACTATTTAATTAAAGAAGAAGTTGTGAGGCTACTAACTTGGATGTATATATGTAACTAATTGAACCCCTAATGACATGAGTGGAGCTAATAGAGATTTGATTAGTTGAACTTTGAATCAGCAACCTAGCGAATTCAAAGTTTCCAACCTTTGCAGTCGTATCTTCATCCAAGAGAATGTTGTTAGATTTCAAATCACAATGCATAATAGGAACTTCACTATCATTGTGCAAGTAATCCAATGCACAAGCAGCATCAATATCTATATTCAGTCTCTCCATAAAATTTAACCTATTTTCGTTTGCATGCTTTTCTTTTCCCCTTAATTTAATCTTCTAAGCTCCCTTTACTTAAGTATTCATAAATCAAAGCCAAAAATTCATTGTTTTTAAAGTCAATATTAGGGCATTTAAAGTTAATCCATCGTTTCTAAGTTCAGATGATGTTGTTGCTGGTACCTTCACTTTTATGTTTTCTATGTATACTAGTAAGTAAATTGTTAGATATAGTATCAATGTTACCACTATGGCTATGATGATGTAATGTCTAACATGCTTTATTCCATAGCCATGAGGTTCATATGCAAAATGCAAGCAAAATTTTTTATTGCCTTCTAAATGGACAACATAGAGATTTTGAAAAAATCTACCCCTAGAAATGATTCCTTTTAAATTATTATAAGAGAAGTTCAAAAGCTGAAGGACATGTAGATTTTGAAACTCAATAGGAATGGATTCAGAGAGTTTGTTGGAGGAAAGATCCAAAATTTTTAAGTCTCTCACCTTTCCAATAATTTTTGGAATAGTACCTGATAACATATTATTGGCCAAAAACAAATGTTCTAAGCTCAGACAATAGCACCTCACCAAACAATTGTTAATTTTGTAATTTTTCAATATATACTATATCTAATATTGACTAGAGTTAATTTCATAACCTAACTAACTTATTTAAGAAACTGATGATGAAATAAGTTAGAAAATTAATAATTATACAAACCATGACTAATTATTATTAATAGAGTTAAAACACTAGTGTCCCCTTCTGCGTTGGACGAATGACGCGGCCTGAGCTGTGGCGGAGCAGATCTGGCCTGAGTTGTGGTGGAATAGAACCTACGGTGAACTGCAATGCCGATAAGCAAAATCAAATGTTTTGGTAGAAGAGTTTTCTGGCCTTCTACGTTGGACGAAAACGACGTTTTAAGAATTGAGAATTGGGAAAGTATTACAAAAAGTCAAAACAACAAGTAGTAACTAAAAAAAGTTGTAAAAATAATAATAATAATAATAATAAAATTAATAATAATAATAATAATAATAATAATAATAATAATATATAAATATATGATTCGGTTTGGTTTGATTTCATTTTAAAATTTTAAATCCGAGAACTAAATCAATTAAATTTTAATTAGTTTAGATTTTACCTGAATAAATCAATATACTCAAATTAAATTAAATCAATTTAATTAATTCGGTTCGATTGATCGGGTTGGTTGGATTATCCGAACCAATTTACACCCCTAACCACCACCACCACCGTTGTTGCCCGGCAACTGTCCACTATCGACTGGTCACTGTCCCCTGGCCACCACTTTTTTTCAAATTATATTAGTTATTTTTTTAAAATTGATTAACTGTATAAATAATACCCTTAATTGAATCGTTGATCTGACTGATTGAGTAACGTTCAACTCACATACCTATGCTTAAAAATAATACATTGTCTATTCTATTATATTATACTTTATATTATACTTAAGGTCTTTACTCTCAACTTGTAACACCCAACGGGCTACCTAATATAATAATGATTGCTGATCTAAAGAACGTAAAGAATTGCTACAAATTCAGCCTAGTTAAAAACTGAACTTTATATGGTTAAATATATATTTTTTAAAGGTTAAATACTTATTTCAGTTTTGGAGTCACAAATTTAAGGATGACTTTATGTAATTACCATCTTATAGCTGAAATTGCATGAATAATTAAATGTAAAAAAAAAATTGGCCTTCAAATTTTGTATGGTATCAATTTGCTATCATATTTTATAATATAATAATTAGTTATATTATTTATGAGCCTTATTAGATAAATAAAACTACTTATTTATAATGAGTAAATATTTTATAAAATATCTCATAAATAAAGAAATCAATTATATTCTTCATAAATAGAGAAATAAGTTATAAGAGATAACAATTTTATTAAATTATTATCTTAATTAATAACATTTAATACATGTTTAACTATAATTTTTATTAACTAATACGTTTCTATAAATACTATATAAGGTAATAAAAGTATACAATCTAACTTCAAATACTATTCATTTTATACACAATTTAACTTGAGTATTGAAATACCTTTTACATATACCTATTCTCTCGCACCATCGTCGTCATCATTGTACATAGAAAGAAACTACCTTTATCAACTTTATTCAAGTATTCATTTGAATTTCGTTCAGAACACATCGTATAGCTGAAATTGCATGAGCAATTAAATGTAAAAAAAAAAAAATGACTTCCAAAATTTTGTTGGTATCAAATTACTATCATATTTATAATATAATAACTAATTATGCTACCAGTGTATAGCATGGTCCTTTAAATCAAATATATATGATTATAAGATTTTTATTTAATAATATTTTTAATACATGTTTAAATTAACTTAATTTATTTAAAAAAAAATTCGATAGTCAAAATATTTTAGAGAGAATCTTTGGTTAAATGTGTATTTTTAAGTGCAGAATAAATCAATTTAAATATATTTAGAATTTTATAAAATATAATAGAATATGAGATTAGTCCAACTAATCCTTATTCACGATGACTGCTCCTCACTAGAAAGTGTTTTCTAATGAGATTGGAGTCATGCCATTGCAACTAATGTCGGTTGTTATAGTACATCTTGTATGCTTGAGTGTATTATACATCTTTTATTTTACTTGTTGAAAAAATATTTTTTGTCTAACCCAAATATGTTTATCGTATGTTCACCGTATATTTATGTGAGAGAGATATCAAATCAGATTATATGTTACTGTAACTTTCTCGTGGGATACAGAATGAGTTTGTGAGAGAGTTGAATGAAAGTTGAAGTATTTTGGTTAGATGAATAACGCTGCTGTTACTTGTTGTAGCAATTTTTTTTTTGGGCAAGTTTATTTGTTTTTTTATTTTTTATTTTATTTTTTTTCCACATCACCACCACCACTGTTGTTGCTCGACAATCGTCCCATCTGTCGGTTGTACATCCCCTCTGCCACCACTTTTTTTTTAAGGTTATACTATTCATTTTTTTAAGTTGAATAATTGTGTAAATAATACTGAGTTAAAATAATACAAGTTAAAACTATAATAATCTTTATATTTTTCATAAATAACTATGCATACTAAAAACTATACTGATTTTAATTGGTAATATATTTACACACAATAAAATATGTAGAATTTTTAGTATACACATTTATTTATGAAAAAATATAAGGATTAGAACAATTTTAACTGATATTATTTACACAGTTGTGTAACTTTTAAAGAAAATAATAGTATAACCTGAAAAAAGGTAGTGGCAGACGATGGTGGTGGGCGGTGGTGGATGTGGCGGTGGCGGTGGCCGCCGGTAACGGTGGTAGTGGTTCAAAAAAAAAACTTAAAACAAAAAAAGATCAACAGGTTACAGGTCGTTGATTCTAGCCGTTGATGTATTTTTCAACATAATCAACAGTTAAGATTGACGAGGTGCACCATACACCCTCCTTTGGAGGGTAATGAGGGTGTATATTAGAATTTGCCTGCAACTAACTAGTCTTTGGATAAGTTTTGTTTTTAAAGTGAATAAGTAATAGTGTATTTATTGTTAAATTTTAGTAAAATTAAAATTACAATATACTTTAAATTAAATCAAAAGTAGATATACATCTATATATTTATTTTTGAGATAAACTCATTTAAAAAAAAAAATCTTAGCCAGATAAGACTTGACTCCAACCCTAATTGGAGGGAGTTCCTCTAACTTCTATCTAATCTATTGTCACGTGTTTATTACTTATTTAATCTGTTACTATATGTTACTTTTAATTTTATTTAATTAAGTTAATTAATATATAATAATTGATTAAATATGTAATAAATATGTGATAACAAATTATATAAGAGTTAGAGAGATTCACTCAAACCAAGGTTTGAGCCACACTCTGTCTCTCTTAGCCTATACTTACTAGCTGAACATTTGTTGTTGTTTTATGGACTTCCTAGCAGAACATTTTTCAAAAATAACAAAAAAGGAAAAATCTAAGCAGAGAACCTAAAATGGGCCATCTAGTTTCGCCTCAATATCACCTTGTAAGCCCATAGAAAAAAGAGCAAGCAATTTAGCTATGACTATGAGTGAGCCACTCAAAAAAAAAAAAAAAGAGTGAGCCTTCACCAATTCATCATACTCATCATTATCACCATCATCATCATCAAGCTCTCGTTTATGCTCCTCAGTCTCTTTCCTCTATCGCTCTGAGAAAAACCTCCCTGTCTCTCTCCGCGCGACGAAACGATGTCGTATGTGCCTCCACACCTGAGGAACTCGAGCTCAACCAGCGTCGCTACCAGAACCTCATCCGTAGCCCTAGACAATGGCAACAACAACCCTAACCATCACACCAAGCTCGCATTCCCCTCAAACTCAAACTCAAACTCTCACTCCAACGACAACAACTATTCTCTCTCCAATGGCTCTCGCCGGAGCTCCGAAGCTCCTACGCCGTCCAGGATTCTCGCCGCCCCCGACCCCGTCTTCCCTCATTGGCAACCCTCTGAACGCGTTTCCCGCATGAACCCCGACCAGGTTCCAATCCTATCCTCATTTTTCCTTTTCTGAACCTCGTTTTTTAATTTCATTTTCTGTTTCATGAATATTTATCTTTTTTGTGTTTTTTTAACCTATGGATTGAAATGTTTTGATTTCGAGTTTTTTGGTGGGAATGTGTGCCTGTTGTAATTCATATGCTTAGGGTTTTGGAGCTAATTTGAATTTTCTGTGGTTCTTTGATGTTACTTGTAATGCATTTCTTTCATGAGTTCCATCTTTCTGTTTGTGAGAGTGGTGGACAGTTTCTCAAAGTAAGATTTGGTAGAGGAAAGTTGTGTTCGAATAAAAGTGGCAGATATCAGGCTTGTAGTTTAAGATATTCACAAGGGTATACTAGGGGGAATTGCCAATTTGCCATTCAGTTCAGGAAGTTGATTATGAAGGTTTGATTTAATTGGAATTGGAATGGGGATATGATTACGGATATTGTGCTTATAGACTTATAGTTAACTTAATGCTTGCAACAATGACTATAAGAGGAGTGGTGGCTTTTTAACTGCCTGGAAGTTGAAGGATCTGTTTGGATGGATTTTTAATTGTAGGGCAGTATTGTATTGTCCTGGAGTGAGCTACTTCAGCTGTAGGCTTTAAAGTGAGCAAAAATGGTAGAGGTGATTTTTGGCTAAAGAAGGGGCTATAAATTTCCATTTCGCTTTGGATGCAAAGTGAGCTTTTATTAAGTTGTCATGATTTTTCCTCTCATTTCCTTTTAACTTGGTCCAGATGATCTCTCTCCTTTTTGGCCATCTCAATTGCCTCTCTTTTTTGGGTACCTTTAATAGAGTTACCATTATTTCATTTTTTTTTGTTTTAAAGTTCAACTAGCTAGCTTTTATCTTTATAGGTTGTTGCTATACTGCTGTTTCTTGCCTGCTTGTTCTCTCTAGTTTTATAACTGCATAAGAAAATATTGGTTGATCAATTCTAGTCCTTGTTATATCCAGATTGAAGATGTCCGCCTACGGCTCAATCTTGATGTTACTGTTGCATCTGACTCTCCTGCTGCAACTGCACCAATAGAATCGTTTACTGATATGGTATTTAATTTTATTAATCAGATTTGTATTTCTTCTAGGTAATTATGAGTAATTGTTGCAAATATGTGTAAAATTGCGAACTTCTTTATTTCAGTGTTTGCACCCAAGTATCATGAAGGATATTGCATATCATGAATACACCAGGCCAACTTCTATCCAGGCACAGGCCATGCCAATTGCTCTCAGTGGAAGGGATCTATTGGGTTGTGCTGAAACTGGTAGTGGGAAAACTGCAGCTTTCACAATTCCTATGATACAGGTGTAAACTTATTACGCATGACATGTTTGACTGAATTTTGTAATGATTCCCTTAGATACTGTGTGGTGAAAAACAAACCAATTATAAATGATAGTGATCCTCCTTTTCTTTGTGATTTAATTTTTTTTCCTTCCTATTTTTAGCACTGCTTGGCTCAACCTCCAATTCGGCGCGGTGATGGTCCTCTTGGATTAGTTTTGGCTCCTACTAGAGAACTTGCTCAACAAATAGAAAAAGAGGTGATATATGTAATTTTATTTGGATGAAATGTTGGTTATTTGAGGAAGAATTTATTGTTTATTTCTCCAATTCTAATTGATAGTTTTCTTTGTAACCCATAAATATTTTTAGGACTATCTCCAAATGTTTTCTTTTACCTTGATTCAAACGATGCTTGAGACATGAAGATTTTACTTTGTCACTTTTGAATTGTTTATCAGTGGGAGGAAATAGTCATTATTTTCCCCTTATGTCCATTCCTATTGGAATGGTTTTTTTTTTTTTAAATTTAATTTTTGGATGTGAAGCTTCAAAATTGTTTGTTGCCATCTTCTTTTTTTTATGCTGAGCTTGTCTATTCTCTTATGTTTCTTCCCTATTTGGAATTTGGATCCTTACAAAAATAATTTACGTCATAAGTTCAAAATTCTTTCTATCGTACTTTGAGTTATCTGTTGTTTAATATTGTGATGGACATCTTATCTTATTATGCCTGAAACCAGGATCTACTGCTATTCATTTTATTCTATCTTATATATATGGGACATATCTAGTGAGAGGAGTTTTTATATTGAGAGGGTGAGAGGAGTAAATCTTGACCATACAACCATACATGGATGGTCAAGATTAAAAGTTACTTAAAGGTCATGTGACCACTTAAAAAAGTCAGATGCATGTATGTTCTAATCTTAATCATTCATGTAAGATTCAATGGTTAAGATTCACTCCTCTCACCTCTCACCTCTCACAATAAATTCTCTTCTCACCTGTACAATTCTATATATATACATATATATATATATATATATATATATATATATATATATATATATATATACATTCCTTTCTATGAATTACTCGTTTTGTTGTCATTTTCCTAAGTATTTATCTGGTGTTTTTACTTTTGGCAGGTTAAAGCTTTTAGTAGATCTCTCGAGTCATTAAAAACTGCCATAGTTGTGGGTGGGACTAACATTGAAAAGCAGGTAATTAGATTTTGACATAATCTTTTGCTCTCCTTGTGTCTGTGTTTGTGAAGGTTTGGTCAAGGACGAAGGATGGTTATTTTTTTTTGTCTTGTTAGCATTGCAAAATTCTGTCAAATGTGGTCAAAGAGTGGCCAAAGTGCATCTTATAAGTTCTTGTGTGTTAAATATGTATATAACCTATTGTAAATCTTTAATGTCTTTTTTGTTTGCCTTTGACATGAGTAAAAGCTGTGTTTTCATGCGGCTAGTTCCCCTTATAGGCTGATACATGTGTTATTGTAAGGCTAGTTTGGAAACAGGTGCCCAGCACTGTCTAATAATATTTCAACAAAGTAAAAGTTTCAGACACAAGGACTTTGAAACACTTTTTACTTTTTTCTCTTAAATTATTTTAGTTCCACTTAAAGATAACGTGATTTTTGTATGTTTTCTTTCTGGTTGCTATGACAGAGGTCTGAGCTAAGAGCAGGAGTTGAAATAGCTGTAGCCACCCCTGGAAGATTTATTGATCACTTACAACAAGGCAACACTTCCCTTTCTAGAGTTTCTTTTGTTGTTCTAGACGAGGCAGATAGAATGCTTGATATGGGTTTTGAACCACAGATAAGAGAGGTTAGTGGTGTTGGAGTTTTTGTCCTGTATATGAAGTTTCCCTTTATTTTCATGACTATTGCATTCCTAATGTAAGATAAATAGTGTGACTTCTTCATTGTAGTGTTTAACTGTTTATGCTTTCCTTTGCAATGTTTCCAAATTCAGTTGTTCCATGCAACTCTTTTCCCCTTTACTTCAATTATTACCACTATTAAACTTGGAACTCAAGCCAAAGATGGTCAAACAAGATGTTTTGAGCATGAGAGTCCAACTTCATTAAGAAGTTAGCAGGAGAAGGTCGCTGTAGATAAGAAAGCAAAATGGGGTTACAACTTACAATTTCCAAAGCACAAATTCAGCAATAAAAATGATGCTTCTTATCTGGATAGAAATTTAATTTTCAATCTCAGATTTAAGCTTTTAGCAGTTTTATTTGTCTGTACCTTATATGAGTTGATTTTTCATGACATAACTATTATGTTCATGCTTGAAAATTTTGTACCTGATTATTACATATATGATCTCATGTAAATGGTTATCAGCAATAAATAACCTTTTATGTTGTTGCAATATAACATTCTTGTGTTAATTCATGTCCATCTAGATTACTGAAGAAAATTTTCTAATATTATCTTCAGGTAATGAGAAATCTTCCAGAGAAGCATCAAACGCTGCTGTTTAGTGCGACTATGCCTGTGGAGATTGAAGCATTAGCAAAGGTCAGGTTTCCTTCCTTCTCGACACCTGAGTTCTTTTCAACATGGCTATTTTCTCCTTTGAGCTATGTTAACATAATGCAGTGGTGCTATTCTGATGTTTTGAAGTCACTTTCCATGGGCTTATGCTAAGACAAAATAACAAAAAACACTCCAGTATTCAGTATTTGCTTTTCACAAACATAATTTTATAATTTTGTGAACTTAGTTACAGTAACTTGCACCTTCCTACTTGCTGATTGATCATAAAATATAGTAGCATATTTAATTATATATATACGTTTCATAATTTAAATGTCATTGTTCTCTTTTGGCTTTCTATATTTTATCATTTCCCCCATGATTTTCTTCTTTACAATTAAATGATAGCCCCAAAATATCCTTTGGATGCATTATTCTTTTTCATCAATTTATTTCACCTAGTGGGAAAAGGCTTGGATGTTGTTGTTGTATTTCTTCGTAAGTTCTGTTGTTGAAAGATTTTTTGGAAGTTTACAATCTTCTATTAAATTTCAGGAGTACTTAGCTAGCCCTGTGCAAGTGAAGGTGGGTAAAGTGAGTAGCCCGACAACAAATGTTTCGCAAACTCTTGTGAAGGTTTCAGAAAATGAGAAGGTATTTTTAATAAGCTAACAAAATTAAATATACTTTTGTTAAGCGCTGGATTAATAATTATCAATTTAGTTACAACTTACAAGTTTCCTAGAATATTGGCTATCATTAATTTTCCAAGATTTTTTTTTTTGTTAATTTCTGTAAGTTTTCTTGTTTTCACTCCATTTTTCTGTAGGGAGGGATATTCTACTGAATTGTAATTGCATGCAGGTTCTTGAATACTAGACATGAGACACGTATGTGCGTAAAAGTAAAGAAGTGGAAAGAGAATGGGATGAGAGAGAAAAGTGATAGAGATAGGGGTGAAGAAAAATGAGGATAGTGGAGAAAGAAAGTTGAATTTAATTTTTAAATTATTTGGTTTATTTACATAATTACATTTTTGACCCTATGTTTTTTGACTAGTTTATTTGACAAATATGTGAATTGTGAATAGTAAGGACTTTCTTGGAACTTCATGTACAGTCACTGAAGATAGAAAACTGCCTCCCTGTGTTCTTTATAACAGTTTTTCTCCTTCTAATTTTTCATTATTCATTATATTATTTTGGCAATGTGTATTCAATCTTTGAATGTGCCGTTCAACTGCAAGAGATGATGTCAAGTTAATTCAGACATACTAATCAAGGAAATGGAGAGATGTTTACTTGTTTGATATTCTTTGCAACACCTTGTTTTTAATTACTCTTCAACTATATTATGGATGATGAGAACTTTTGTAATTAATCTACATCTACTTAAATATGCATGGTCCTTCATTTTTTTATTTTTAGTTTCTCCTTCTCCATCTGTCTTTCTTTTGGTTTCTGTTCTGAAATCGTATCATGTGCTTGTAGATTGATCGGCTTCTAGATTTGCTTGTAGAGGAGGCATCACAGGCTGAGAAGTGTGGTCATCCATTTCCATTAACAATTGTGTTTGTTGAAAGAAAGGTATGTTGTGTTCTGTTTACATCCTATGTATCAATATCATACCTACATTTGTATTATCACTTATATGTTTAGATGCAAGAAGTCAAAAGTTAAATACTTGAATGCTTATGGTTAGGTGTGAAGAATTATTTTGCAAGCATGGCATCCTTATATATCCCCATTTTTTATTTTAATTTTCGCATTTTGTACTGCAACCTAACCCAAATTTTTTTTGTCCCATATTGTAATAATGCACTGCAGAATTGAATCAAGCTTAAATTAGAATTGTTGGATTTGGTTTCCAAACTCTTCCTTGCAGGGAAATGATAGTTATTAATTTGAATTGTGTCCCAAACTAATTACATGCTTTCCTGGAACTATGTTTTCATAACTTTGTTTTGTTTTATGGGGCAGATGGCAAATAATAGATTGCTTCAACTTCAACCTGGCAAATTCACCTGTAATTTTAGCAAATAGGCATTGCCCATTCCATCCAATAACAACAACCAAGCCTTATTATCCCTCTAGTTAGTGTCAGCAAAATGCAATAAATCCTAAATGATCATGAAATTGAAAGAAATTTCATTTAGAGGCACACTTATTATATCAAGTTTTACCAAACTCGACTTAGTTAACCTAATTTCCTTGCTTTCTATCATTCGTGAAATGGGTTATTTGCTAGATATTGAGAGTTTAAGTGGATTAGTTCCAAAATTGGAAACCATGGGTAGTTTGATAGAGGGTCAAAGTTGAAGTAGGATATTTTTACTTTAGCCTAAAATAAGATTTGAGGGCCTGTTTGAAAATTGATATCCCCGATTGTTCTCATTATTAATTCTTTGATATGCATGTAGACAAGGTGTGACGAAGTTGCTGAAGCATTGGTAGCTCAAGGATTATCTGCAGTTTCTCTTCATGGTGGCCGTAGTCAGAATGAAAGAGAGGCTGCCCTGCATGATTTTCGGAGTGGCTCCACCAACATTTTGGTAATCTCTCATGCACTGCTAGAGCATAATACTCAACTTTATCAGTACAACATTTTTCTTCTTTTTTCTTTTCTTCCCTTACAAAATCTGTACTGGTCATGACTCATCGCAATTAATGGTTTTGGATGGATGGATTTGATAGTTATGAAAATATTGTTGAGAAATATAGTGAAGCCAGCTGTGGCTTGTCTAAGTACAGTGAAGCCAGCCTTGGCTTGTTGTATTCCTTTGTTTGCTAAAAGAAATTCCTTCTAGTATCAAATAGGGAAAAAAAGAAAACATATGGGATGAAATGGCTATTTTTATAAATCTAAATTTTCTCAATAAGTTCTTCAATTTAGTATTACAATTCTCATTAAAATACTATACACTGCATTGTCTGTGTGCCATCTACTATGTCAGCTTAAGTACTTAATATTTGGACCTTTGATATTTATATTGTACATTCCTTTTTCCTTCTGGTAATTCTACTTCAAAATTTAAATTCTCAGTGATTTTTGCATAATTACATTAAATAAAGTTTGGGATTTTTTATACACTAGCCATATTTATCATTGATAATGATGCCATATCATGCAGGTTGCCACTGATGTAGCATCTCGTGGCTTGGATGTGACAGGAGTGTCGCATGTCATCAATCTAGATCTTCCAAAGGTATTTCTGCTCCAAGCGAAAACTACTTGATGACTGAATTTTATCTGTAATCTACTAGGAAAAGGTTGTCTGAAAACATACGGCGATTTTCCGTGATTTGCTGCTACTGCTATGTTGGCATCTCATTAGCCTGGTATTTCAGTCAAATTTAATTTCCTTGAGAAATCCATACCTGAAGGTTCAGTTATGGCTGCCTTAATTATAGACCATGGAAGATTATGTACACCGGATTGGAAGGACAGGGCGTGCGGGATCGACAGGCCTATCTACTTCCTTTTACACTGATCGTGACATGGTACTTACTATACTCCTTTTCTTTAAAATAAATCTTGAACTGTGCTTCTTTTTCTTGATTTTAACATTAATATGATTCTGCTTTTTAGTTCCTTGTGGCAAATATAAAAAAAGCAATAGCTGATACTGAATCTGGGAACACTCTGGCATTTGCATCTGGAAAGGTACAATATTTGTTCTGCTAGAATATTAGAACTCTTGTGTTCCATTTGGTATACCCTTAAAAATGAGGGTGAAACATTAAGGGATGAGTTTTAAATATAATTTTACGTAGTCTCATCCATGAAATTTTAACCCCTATTTTTAAAGGTATACTAAACAGGCAATTAGTGTTTTAGGATTCTTATGGTGTTAGTAGTTTTATTGGGCTAGACCACTAGGCTAGTACTAGTTATATTATACTAGTACTTGACCTAGATTGGTAGTATAAATAGGTGCAAAATGTCTGTATTTAACATAATTTCTCCAAAATATTCTCTTTTTCAATTTTAGGATGTTATATTTAACCTTGTGCTTCACGGTTGACTTTTTGCTATTGGCTTCTAGGTTGCTAGAAGGAAGGAGAAAGAAGCAGCAGCTGCACAAAAAGAGGCAAATATTGCTTTATCCAAACACTTGGGATTGGGAGCTGCTTCAATTAACATCGAAGATAAGTATAAATTCATGATTACCGCAACAAACATTAAAAGAGAGGGCGCTGCAGATAGTGCCTGGAATGATTAATGAAAAATGTCGGGTGCCTCTCACATTTGATTGATGACAATTGCTAAAGCCTTCAAGGTTGGTAATATAGCATTTTCTTCCGTTCTATTAGTCTCTTTTTGTGTTTTCTATGTGTGTGTGTTTTTTTTTTTTGGGGGGGGTGTTCATGTTCTCAGTGGTCTGTCTGGTTAGTCAAACTTATCTATCATTGCTCTGCTTGCTGAAATCTGAAATTCTCTTTCCCTCTCCCCAATCTAATGGCTTCCGTGTGCATATTGTTGTATGTTTGTTGGTGCTGGTGCATAATTGATATGTTCTGCTGACTTGGACTGAGTGTGTAGGTTTGTTGCTCTTAAGATGCTGGAGATGGACAAGTTTCTAGTTAAGTTTGCAAGTCTACGTATTGTTTTTCACACCTTTGTTAGCACACTTGTAACAAGGTAGCTTGCTAGACGCTTTGTAGGGTTGGCAAATAGGTAATGCATCTTATGTAATCCTAGACAGAAGTTTTCTTTAAATTTGTGTTGCGTCAAATATAAATATTCCCAAAGGCACTTCAGCGTCATTAAATGTATATCCAAATTCGTGTATTCCACTCCCGTGTTTAGTTTGTTACTTTGTTCTAGCACTTCTAAGCATTTGTAGAAAATCCATGAAAATGTGGTAATTACTTTTTTACTTTTTGGATTTGCTTGTATTTGGTCGAATTCATGACCTTTCTTATTTCTAATAGAACAAAACTTAGCTCCAATATTTAGTTTTAATCCTTGTTTCTAATTTCATTTAATTTTCTTCCATTTGTTACTTCCAACATCATTTAATTGAGTTAATGGACATATGGAAAGAGATTAAATGAGGTTGGAGGCAAGGGTTGAATTCAAAAGTTGGAGACTTCCGTGCTTGTCCCCTATGCATGTGTCACTCAACTATATAAGCTTTTGTACCTCTAATGTAACAAATTGAACTTTTATTTTGTTGATAAGAAATACTTATTTTAGGGTCAAGTCTCTGTTTTTTTTTCTTCCTTTTTTTGGGTGAATCTTGTGTTTCATGACTTTGATGATATGCCTTTAACTAGATATAATGGATATATGACTTTGATGATATGCCTTTAACCAGATATAATGGATATACTCACAGATCCAGGCACTACCGAAATACAATGCAACAGAAAATATAAAACAAAATTTTTGCACAAAATCGAAAGGTAGGGTATTCACATTTTTCTAAAGGAGGGGTGACATTTGTCTTAAAATTCATATGCGTTAGTGTATAGAGTAGTCAATAATAGGGGTGTTTAAAAGACTTGTCCCCATGATTCATCTGGGGGCAAAGTTAATTTGGATGAGTTTGAGTTCTATGGACTTGGTGTATTTTCAAGTAGGGTTAGAATTATGGTTTGAGTTATTTCAATTTAACTCGATATTATAAAATATTTTAGAATTTATATTTTTTTAATAATTAGTGATAAATAATAAAAATTTTAAATTTTAAATCAATATTTTTTGCATAGCATTATAATATATTTATGTTGATATAAATTATTTTAAAATATATATTATAAAACATCACATATTTTTAGTGTTACTTTTAAAATTTTATGATTTAACTTTATGAATATTTATATGTGTAATTTATTTTATTTTTGGATTAACCCGATCTTGACCTGATCATTTGTCGGGCTATAATCAAGCTGAGCTAAGGTCCAAAGAAAAAACATTGGTTCGATCAAAATATTGAATTAAGTTCTGATCAGAATAAATCTGTCTCATGAACACCCTTAGTCAATAGCGGTGCTATAATGGCAAAGTGGTGTGTATTGGCCCTTTGTTGCTCTAGAATCCCTATAGTGTCGCGGCCGCTATAGTGGGTGAGTTACAGACAGATTAGTTGGAGGAGCGCCTATTATTCTATGTTCACACATCTTTGTTTTGCAACCTATCCATTTTTCGACAAATCCTAGCAGCCCATGCATTTTCCATCGAAGTCACTTTTTTGGTCAAGCCCACCTCTTTTTGGCCAAGTCACCCCCTTTCCGGCAATCTCACCCCTCTGCAACTACCTCTGTTTTGCGCATAACTTTCTCTTTCTGTCTTTTTGTCTTTTTTTTTCGTTGCCTTTCTATCTTTCACACACACACAACTTTTATTTTGTCTTTCTTTTTTTTAGCCTTTGTCTTTCTATTTTCAATCTAAATAATGTTGACTCTTTGAGTTGAGTTTGGTAACTTTTTAGTGTTCATAATAAAGTTTTATGACTTTTTTGGTTTTTAGAATATCTCTTATCCAATGAGTGAGAGATTAATCTCTCGAAAACACTGTTCAATGTCCAAGTGGGGTTCTCTCTCAATAGTTTTATTTTACAATGGTTTTATAACTATCAGGGTTATTAGTATATATTTCGTGCATCGCATGAGATTTTCTTTCAATTTAGATGGAATTTTTAAATTTTAAATTAAGAATGATGTATAAAAAATGCATAATATTTAGATTAAAAGAGATTCTTTAAAAAAAATTAAAATGGTTTTGAATTTAAGATTTATTCATAGAAATTTGAAATTTGATTAAGCAGATATATAAAGAATAAAGAATTGATAGAGAATTGATTAAGCAAATTTGGAAATTTATCAAGAAGATTTGATTTGTAAATAATGAGGAGAAGAAATAGGGAAGATTTGAGTTAATAAAGAAAATAAACTTAAAAAGAGAATTAAGATAGAAGAAATGACATGTGACAATGGATTAAAGAGAGTACCATAAAAAAATTTCAACTCTTAAGGAGAAAGATAGTTAAAAGAGAGCACTCTCATTTATAATATAGGGGTGGATGTGTGTTTTACAATTTTTTTTTTAATTTTTTTAGGGCTGCACACGGGTCGAGTTTAAGAGAAATTAAAGTCCAAACCAATTAGCTGAGATCGGGTTAGGTTGGGTCAGTTTTGGAAAAAATGTCTGGGTAACTCGAACCGAACCAACCTGATATGTAGACGGGTTGGTTTGGGTCGGGTAGTTGGGTTATGGTTTCAGTTCCAATTACAATCATTACACCATTAATAATAAATTTTTTTTACCCAAATTTGCTTTTGAAATAGGGGTCCAACTTTGCACGAAGAGAATCTTGATTATCTCTTTTCTCACGGACCTGCATTCTTCAATTAGAGGTGCTACTACTATTTCCCCAACCCCAAATGTTATGTTTCTCCACAAACTTGCAATTTCTGCACTTCTTTCTTCTCCCTTATGAAATCCCTCCCTCCTTTGAACCTTTCAACCTAATTTCTTTAGTAAGCCCCGTAATTCCCTCTTCTGTCTTGCTCTCTGCGCCTTCTATCCTTTTCTCTCTGTATCTCTCTGCTTGAACGAAAATGGAGCATCGAAACCAGGTTATTGCTTGTGTCTCTCTCTAAATACTTCGTTCACTCGCCCTTATTGTCTCTCTTTGTCACTATTTCCTTCTTTTCTTTTTCTGCCCTCGTTCTACTCCTCTCTCTAATTTTTCTCTTTCTTTTTTGATTTTGAACCTTGGGTACCCAAATCATTTATTTGCCCCCATTTTATGAAATCATGTAACCCTCTCGGTTGGGTGTTTCATCGGGTCATCGGGTAATTAGGTCAGGTTCATGAGTTGCATTTATGAGTCTGCCATTCAAACCAACCTTTAAATGAATTAATCAAATTTCACCAGAATTGACCCGATAACCCGAATCAACTTGAAAATATAAAGTTGGGTTGGGTCAGGTTGGTTGAGTAGTTGAGTCTACTCAGACCCATGTGCAGCCTTAATTTTTTTTTTGTAGCCTCTATCTTCACTATAGTGGCCATCTCGCTGTGCGCTATGCCACTATAGTGTTTTTGGAAGTAGTTGCTCCGTGCCACTATGATAGTGTATTTGGTTTATAAAAGTATATTTTCTATATGTTCTAGTGTTTGAAGTGGAAAAATCTCTCTTAAAAAAATTTCTTTCCTTGATATAAAAAAGGGAATTAACAAAGATATTTTTTAATAATATGTGATATTTAGAGGAAAAAAACATATCTAATGAAAGATCAACAATTCACTAAAGGAAAAAATGACTTCCTCGTATGACGGTCATCGTCCTCCTAAACAAATCAAACAACAAAAATTCTCCAAACTTTATTGTGAGAAGGTAAGAGAAGTAAATTTTGATCATACAATCATACATAAATGATCAAGATTAAAAGTTACTTAAAAGTCATGTGACCACTTAAAAAAGTTATATGCATTTATGTTCTAATATTAACTATTTGTGTAAGATTCAATAGTTAAAATTTACTCTTTTCACTTTTCATAATAAACACTTCTCTCACCTGATACACATTATATATATATATATATATATATATATATATATATATATATATATATATATATATATATATATATATATAATGAGCATACATTCTCGTATTGGACAATCATTTTAATACTGTTGATTCAATTCGAATCTTAATCTTTCAATTAAGTTTACTTGGCAAAACACATTTGATATAACTTACTATGGTGTCTACGTTTGTGTGTTTTTGTGATTTTACATTGGACAATTTATAGCTCAAATAAATGATTATTCTAACATTAATTGAATCATAATTGATTCTTTAATTAATTTATTATCACGAAACAATACAACAATATATTAATATATTTGTGAATATTAAATATCAATATTTTCTAATAAATATTTATATCACAATATCCATGAGCGGGACATTAACATTGATTTTTCAATCAATCAATATCAATCTTTTCTAAATTAATTTTTAATTAAATTTAAATGTTCTTTAATATATATATATATATATATATATATATATATATATATATATATATATATATATATATATAAACTATCAAATATCAAACAAGAAAAATATTACATGCACTCTTAAAGTTTTCCTGAGTTTATATTAATATTATTAATAATTATTAATTTAAAATATCATAATATCTTTTTGACAAGAAGAAGAAAAAAAGATGACATTTTAACTTAATGATATATTTATGAGATTAATTATATAAATCATAAAAATATTTTTACGTGTTTATAAGATATTGTCCCGTATTAACTGGATTGTATTGTATATATATATAGAATTGGCTAGGGCCCACATATATGATTGGCACTGCCAAACTACGGATTTACGAAAACATCTCTTCTCTATTTAACTATAGTATCGTGTGATCTTCTCTTCCTTTTTTTCTTTGCTTGTTAGGTAGCCATGGCTTTGGTAAACAAAGTTGTCATTTTGGCCATATTAGTGGTAATAAAAGTTGGTATTTCTGAGGCTTCTTCGCCGCCTATGATTCACAAGATGGGAGACTCTGCTTCTGAAAGATGCACTACTGCTCCTGGAAACTACAGGACCCAAGACTTTTCCCCCGGTAACACTCTTCGTAAGATCCTTTTCTCTCTGGTTATTGATTAGTTCTCTGGTTTTTCGTTAATTTTCTCTTGATATCTTTGTTAGTCCAATGTTCTTTATGTAGGATAAAACACGTATCCTAATATATTCTACACTATTCCAGGAATGGATGCAGATAAATATTCAGTGAATGATTTATTAAATATAATCTTTTTTAAAGTTAATAAATAAAAATATATTTATCATTAGATTATTTAGTAAATTAACATTAAAGTGTACTATTTTAAATTAAGAATAAATATATAATTATTTACTCACTTTAAAAAAATATTTTTTTTTTATTATATAATAAAATTTATGAATAAAGTGAAAAAAATAAAAAATATATTTATATTATATACTAAATATATCATAATAACAATTGTCATTTATATTATGATTTATATGTAAAATAAAATTTTTATATATATAAATTTTAAAAAAAGAAAGAGAGTGAAATTGAAAGTGAAAGGAGATGGTGAATTTATTATATAAAAATTAAAAATTAATAAAAAATAAGTTAAAATTATAATATTAATATATATAAAATAATCATAAATTACATGTCAAATACATATTAAGTATAAACTCTTTTAATTTTATTATTTTTATATTTGGTATAATTATACTTGGTCTCCCCTAAGATTAATATTTATATTATTGACATCTTTTTTATTTGAAAATTACTCATATCTTCTTCTTTTATATTTTTAGTAGGATTTTATGTAATATTCGTACATAAAATAAGAGAGTTATGTGTAATTTTATAAATAAAAAAGATTATTATAATGTAATAATAACATATAAAATCAAATATGTGAGTATAATTTTTAAATAAAAATATCAATATAATAAATATTAATTTTATAAAATATCAATGTAATTATTTATTTATTTTTTAATAAATTAAATTAAATTATTGATACCTAAAAAATTAATTGGTGAGAAGAAGGGAGCTAAGATCCATGCTCACTCTCTCTTAAATCTGTCTTTGAATCATTCATACATGATATTAGATCACTAATCCAAAATTGTATCGTACTTCTTTAAAACGTCTTGAATTTGTGATGAATCTACACTAAGAAATGCTAAAAAGATAGTACAAGATCATCTTGGAATTCAACTTCTCTCCCGCAGCTGCACTCCAGCAGCATCCCTCCAATATGATTTAAATTTTTTATTTTTTATTCAATGATTAATATTAAAAAGTATTAATTTAATATTAAAAAATATTTTTAATATTAAAAACTAAATAAAAATATATTAACTATTAGATAAAAAATGAAAAGTCCGAATCATGCTGACGGCAACTGCTGGAGTGTAGCTGCTGGAGAGAATTCGAACTCGATCATCTTCTCCTTTCTCCTACCTTAATGACTATGTTATTGATGGGGGCAGAAAACAAGTAGTCACATGTGTAAAAGTAACACATACATACACACAGATATAGAGACACACACATAGAGAGAGAACACAATTTTTTATGAACGATTGTCTTAAGCAACTGGACTCAATACACTCTTTGGGTCTAAAAACTCAAAACCCAATAAATCTAATTTTTGAATCCATTTAATCACAAAATAGTAATCGAATTCTAAGATAAGTCATATTATCATTTAATCAGATTTGGCAAACAATTTTAATTAATGAAAATTTAGCTTTTTCATAAATTCTAACACTTTCAGGATTCACCCCTACTTTTTTTTTCTTCTAGCACTCCAATAAAATATAGATACTTGTGCATGATATAACCATATTTGCATATAAAAAAATTTCCACCATCTTTACATCTTTTTATTTTTAGTTTGGGATAAAAAAGTTTGAGAAGTTGTATATTAGAATGTGTGTTTTTCTTGTTTTATTATTGAGTTAGCATATAAGAAATTTTATATCATTTTTACATTACTTTATTTTTAGATTAAAAAAACAAGAGAAACACTCATTTTAACACACATTCTCTATCTTTTTTTTTTTTTTTTTTCCAAATAAGTATAATGTAAAGTTGATGTAAACATTACTCTTTATTATCCAAAAGGAAAGAAATGTAAGAATGACGTAAAATCTTTTATGTGCAAATAGCAATCACTCTTGTGCATGCGTGTCATGGGTGCGGTTTTTTTTTAGGAAAAAAAATCTTTTTGTTGTTAATACTAAAAAAATGTTTTTGGAGATTTAATTCAAATTGGCATTGGCTAAAGTCTTTTAAGATTTGTGTGAGAGGTGATGTTGGAAGTTCAATTCTTCATTATGCTACTTTTTCTCCTCTCAAATCAGTTGCACCTCCAATGTAAAAAAAAAACATTTTGGAGGTTTTCTTTTTCACCAACATGGTTCATGCTTTATATATACAAGGGCCTATTATTCTTATTTTTTTTAATTTACTTTTTCTTGTGAACAAGGGTTTATTCTAAAACGCACTTTTGGGTCTTGATTCGTAGTTTCTGAACTCAGCAACAAAGCTGACAATAGTGTTTTGGAAGTGAGCCAAGCTAATTTTCAGTCTCAGTTATGTAAGCAGCTTGACATTAAAGTAGATTCTACTTCTGCCCCAAAAAAACAAATTCCATCTTTGATGTTGGAGACTAGCGCAGGTCAAAACAATGGCTTTCCAGCGGAAATCTTGGTTATCATCTTTTTCCTTATATTATATTTTCTTGGCGTCCATGTCTTGAATCTTGCAATTCCAGCAATTATATTTTTTGCTATGATGTATTTTCTTGGAATAAATTAGATCTATAACGCCCTAGTAGGGGTTTCATCTTTCATGTTTGTGAATTAGCACATTCACTAGTACATTCTTGGTTATCGATTAAATTTTCAGTTGTGTTCAAAATGACTATTCAATGTAAGAACATGGTTATGTTTGGTAAAAAATATAAGGCCTGATAATGTGGTTCATTTTTATCATATTTTCATCCTATTATCATATCATATGATAAACTTATTAGACCTCAAATGATATGATAGGATTATTTTATATTAGGTTGAATAAAAAAAATATAATACTTCAATCCTAAATTAACTTTAACCTTCTACTCTCCTCTCATAAGTACGAGTGTCAATTTGGACAGGACCAACCCGTTGTGAGCCAGACCATATTCAAGCTGAGCCAATCAGGTCAAATTCAATTATGATATTCTTATTATTAACAGTGTACATATTTTTTTTTACACTTTTCTTAATATCATTTATCATATTTATTTTTTCTTATCATTTTCTCTCACTTAATCAACACCCTTAAAAACAGTGTTAATAGTAAGATGATCTTTATTCAGTCAAATTTAATTTGGACTAGTAATATGTTAGCCTACTAACATGCCTTTCCTTTTTTATTCTTATGATAATTAAAGTTTAAAAATGTTAGTTTCAAATAGTTTATTTAACTAACTTATGTTGAAAAGCTTAAATTAATTATATTGAAAGATTTGAAATTAATTGTTACTTAAAATTAATATATATTTATTTTAAAATAATATTTTAGTAAAATTAAAACATAGAAACTTAGTAATTTTATTATTATTTGATTTTAACACTTTTTGACTTGTGAGCCAACCTGACCCATTGCGGCCAATTCATGTCAAGTCAAAAATTTTTAAGTTATAATTTTATTGGCCTAACTCATATATTTTATTGAGATATTCGGACTAGTTCGTTTGTCTCAATCTATTTTGGCACCATAATTGTTTAAAACTTTAAAAAAAATTATATCTCAATATTTTAACTAATTTTAACAATTTTTGTTATAAAAATAAAATTTTAAGATTATACAATTATGCATGACATACTAAACATTCGATAATATAAAAAATTATACACTATATAATTTATATTATACTATTAGACATTATGCTATGTAACCTTATCTTATAAGTTGTATCAAACAAGCCCTTTAGAAATTATTCATTTTTCTAATAGTATTGAATTTAAATTTGATTTAATGTCATTACACGTTTTTCCAATTGCTTGTATATATACTACGAGACTTGATGAATTTGGGAAAAATTAATAGAAAAAATCACTAACAATACAAAATTAATAAAAAACATCAATTAAGTATTCAGTATAGTCAATCAATCATTCTGAATAATCATTGTTGTTACGAAAATAATTATTAGTCCTTCATCACTAACTTTATATTATGAGTCCTTTTCGTTAATTCTCCCATGAATTTTGTTCTTCGTGAAATCTCTATTAACATTGTGATTGCTAGTAGTTAACTATAGGGGGATTGTATTGTATATATTTCTATAAAAAACATGTGTATCGATAAACATTTATATAAAATTTCGATATTATTTAATTATTATGTGTTAGGAAAAAAATCAGTCCCTCAACTAGAAAATTTGAAAATTGGATCCTCAAACCATCAACATATATGAATAAGTTGCTTTTGATTTTATAATCTTACCGTTGATTATTAAACTTAAATAAAGTCACATCAACGACTTATATTGTTTAATAAATTACTATTCCTTACAAATTCATAGTAAACTATCACATTTAAATTTAGTTTACTCAGCGTGACTAAGTTAACAATCTTATTATTCGTTTAATTTTTATACGTTTAATTTTTTTTAACTCACTCATAAACTTATTCTGTATCATATGAAAATGTTACAATTACTTATAACATGATTTGACATCTCTTTAACGTAAACTTACGGTGAATATACGGTAAAATCTTATGGGATTATCATGAAAATCTTATGAGTTATTTACACACTATCTTGTAAATATGGATAATCATTTTTATCTTTACAGATAACAAAATCTTAAATTAATTAAATCTAAGAATAATGCCAGAACTAAAATTTTAAAGTTTAAAAACACATATAATATTGTATGAATTTATTAAAAATAAATGTAGTTCTGAAGACATATTATTTATTAATAAATTTATTAGTCTTATTGCTTACATAGAACTCAAATTATCAACTAAAATTTGAGACACACTTGGTCACGTTACCTATAGTGTAACTAAATTTAGTACTACTGTCGTTTCTTAATAATTGTCTTTTTAAAAATTTTAATTTATCTCAAATTATCTGTCATTTGATAATATTAAGAAAATATTAATTAATTTTTTTCAATTTGATCATCATCTCAAATTAAACTCAATAACTTTACAATTAATTATCTTTTATCATTTCTTAAAATATCTCTTGAGCACTTATTAGAGAGAATGGAGAGAATTAATAGAGAGAGAAATGATAATTTTTAATCATATTACATCATATTTTCTTATATTTAGTGCTATTTAATTTTTCCTTAATCTTAATCTTAAAATCTTAAAAGACAGTTATAAAGGACGGAAGGAATAATATGATAAGGAAATGTAAAAGAAAATTATATAAAAATGTCAGTTTTTATCTATTTTTATTTTTAGTAGGATTATTTATTTAAATTTATGTGTAGTACTTCTCTCATAAACTTAAATATGATGAATTTATTATTCCCTTTAATTTTTTTTGTACTGTCAATATCTTTCACGCATGTTGTGACAAATAACTTTTTTCACTACTTTTCGCATTAATAAGTGCATGTTTGAAATTTTTTTTAAAAAAAAAGTCTATATGAATAAAAACCATAATAATCTTAGAAACAAAAAGTCAAACCCATAGTTTTTTTTTTTATGGGGTAAAGTACGATGAAGTGTTGTGGAATCGATCTCTGCTTGAACACCGCAACTCGTAATTAGAAATACATTGGCAAATGGCAAAAAGATTAATGGTATATCCTTCTAACATCATCTTAATTATTTAGAACAAAAATGTTAAAAAAAAGCATAAATAGTTAATATATTAAAAATAAAAAACATTTAATAATTTTTCTTTGAATAATTAAAAAGATTATTAAGAAGATTTATTAACGAAGAATACATCATTAGTCAAAGAGGTGCAAGTGACCCAGTGGATAAAGCGTATGTTTCCTAAGCAGAAAGTCTAGGTTATAGCACAAAGCAAAAGAAAACTGAAACCAAATTCACCAAAAATGGTACATTCACTGCAACAGAAAACCAACTTCCAACTCAACATAATGTTGCACCACCCCTTTAATCAGACAAGAAGGGGATACAAATATCTCCAATTTACTGGTCCACAAACCTAACCAATTTTTCAGTCTCTTCTATTTATGGGCCCTCTCCTCAAGAAAGGGTGGCTCTGCACAGCTTCCTACCTGTACCGGATGACACTTAGCATAAACATATGTAAACAAGCCAAAGTGTCAAACATCCATGAAACCATGGTTATGACTTATGACTTCTAAGTTCTACCTTCTCATGACCTTGAGTGATGTACATTAGACCCCAAAGAAAAAGAAAGGCATCTCAGATACAGAGAAATGAAGATATGAAAAAATAAATAAAAAAATTAAAAAATACAAGGGAAAGGAAGGATAGGATCACAGGATTATACTAGTAGATTTACTAGAGCACATGCAATCATGCATATATTTTGGCTGCCAAAACTGGAAACCGCTTGTGCCCTATGAAAGCCTGCCGAAGCACATTATACCCATTTCTGTAATGCTCAAGTGAGAAGCATAGCTGCCTTATGGCCTCACGTTTCTCTTCAGCTCCCTCTATGATCTCAGTTCTTTGCCTCTCAATCTCTTCCTCTAGTTGCATAGCTCCTGATTTTAGTTCTTCCACTTGTGTATGTGCCTCTTCCATTCCAGCAATCAGCTGCACATGTTCCATGTGTAACTGGTTCAAATGCATGTCCAGTTGTTCAATCTGATTATCTCTGGAAATTACCTCCTCCTTAAGTAAACCAACTTCTGCATTGATATTATCTCTCTCTAATTTCAAAGCATCAAGGCTTCCTTTTAACAGCTCAATTTCACCCTTGAGTATTTCCTCCATCTCTTTTTTTTCAGAATGGATCTTTCTAATCTCCTCTTCCAAAGAATGGCCATGACATTCCCATTTTCTGATCTGCTCTTCCAAATGAGTCCGTTCTCCCAACAATTTAGACATTTCAGACTTCAACTGTCCTTTCTCTAAGAAGATTTTCTGTTCTGCATCAGATACAGCTGTTTTTAAATCCCTGATCTCATGATCTCGGTCCGCTAGACTTGTTTTCAACCTTGCAATTTTGTCTTGGAGTTTGGTGCTCTCTCTTTTCCGAGAGTTAAATTTTGTTTTCCAAGCAGCAATGTCCTTCTGAGCCATGTTAAGCTGATCCTGCAATTGCTGAATACTTTCAGATGATTTACCGGCCTCAAATTTCAATGAAGCAATTTGCATTTCTGAAGATTCTAATGTCTTGAGGTCCAAGGCTTCCCCTCCTTTCTTGATGTCTTCTTCAGTTGATGATGATTCAATACCAGTCTGCAAATTTGCTGACTCCATTGATCTATATTTCTCAAGCTCAATCTTCAGTTTAGTGATTTCCTCTTCTGAAAGTCTTAATTTTTGATTCACAATCCTCAGTTCTTGTTCATATGCATTAATTCTGGCTCGAACATCTTCAGAATTCTCAATCCTTGCCCCCCTAGACGAACCCTCCACGCGTTCCTCCTCATGCATCCAGAGCTTTTCTTTTACCTCACGCAACTCAATTTCCAAGTCCATTATCCTTCTGTTCATGCCATGATCACCACCATTCCCATAGAAACCTGAATAACTGTTAATGGATGAAGTATCAGATTCCTCATCAGAATCTGTCAAAGTAGAGGAACCATCACCATCTTTGTGGCATGCATCATAAACATTTCCACCTGAACCAAGAAAGAAATCAAACCCGGGGGCTCGGTTGCCAGATATGCGACGGCCTAACTTTCTTGGAGAAGGAGATGGCCAAGTAGAGGATGGCTCAGAACCATTATCTGAAACACCTGAAGCTTGTGATTGAAGATCAAAGGGTATGTTCTTCCAACAATCTCCTGTCACATAATCGTAACGTTCAGCAAGAGATCTGTAACCACGGTAGAACTCTTCAACCAGAGAAATCAATTCTGGCCTCTTCTGATAATACATCTCAGCTTTTTTGGCAAATGAATCTCCATCATCTTCAATCAGCTTTAACATTTGCTTCACATTACGGTCCATCTCTGAGGTCAGAGATCGTTTTGTCAATCTCTTGAGAGACATTGTGATGATAAATGATTATGGTATGTAAAATTGTAAATTGCTTTGAGATTTTAAAGTGAAACAGCAACAAATAACTCAACCACCCTTCCCAACTGTTGGGAAGTTGGGAACGGGAAAAGGGAAATCCTGTTTTTCTAGTATATTTTGAGGGTAAGGAAGAGGAGACATTGACAAGATGTTAATATGACACCAACGTTAATTTTGTTTACTTGTTTTAACTTTTCCTTGTTTAGAATTTGGAACAAACATCGTAAACTTGATGGCCTAAAAAGCCTATAACCTTGATAACAGGAGCAACAGATGTCGCTAGAAGAACAGAAGATAGGACTTTTGTTAACATGAACCTTTTGGTTTGTTAAATAGGTGGAGGGAATAGGGGGAGGTAGAATCTTTGTATGCCTAGAATCTTGGCTATCTTAAAGGCTATATCTTTTCAAACTAAAAATTAAACTTTGCTTTAAAAAGTTACAGGCATATCAGTTGAAAAGTAATGATTTCTTACACAAAATATATAGACACATAAATTTGCAGTATTTTCTATATCAAGGTATTAAAAGCATATTAACAATAACCAGAATGCCGAAAAAGCATATGACCAAATACAATAATGTATAAAATATAAATAAAGTTGCACAAAACAAAACAATATGCTTGTATTTTAAAAAAGATCCATGGCCAAAGTACCAATATTTTGAATATTTCAAAAACTGCCCGTGGAATTAGATCATTTTTATTTTGAAGAGATTGTTGGACCCCTGAAATATTAAATTTTTACCTAAATTTTTTAGAATTTTATTTTGGCCCTTATAAGATTTATTTTCTAGTTCCTCAACTGAATTTATGAAATAGTTAGACCCTAGTAAAAATTATAAAGGCAACGGGGCATACTATTAAAGCACGTTACCCCTAGGGTATCAATACCCAGCCCAGTTCGCCGTAATTTTGACTGTAAGATTGAATCTAGATGTTGCATCTAGACCAATGAAAACCTTGCCAACTAAGTATTTTTACTGCTATTTGAGGATATAAAAATGTTACCATATGTTTAACTATAGTGCAGAGTATACAAAGTTAATAGGATTAGGCTAGTAGTGCGGGGCTTGAGTAGTTTATATGAGCAGTGATGGAGTCAGGTTCCAAAAGTTAGGTGGAGCACACATTTTCTTCAAATGTTATCTTTATTATTTAAATAAAAAGATGAAATTTTAAGATGTAAACCAAGAATTGATCGAAGATTTTTTAAGTTTATTTTAATTCTTCGTTACTTTAATTAAGAGAAATTTGATGTTTATATTAAAAAGTTATTTTTCTTCTAAAAATTTTATCTATTAAAAGATTATAATTAGCATCATATTGCTTCGTCAATAACTCAAAAGCTTTAATTTCAAATATCAATAAATTCAAACCATAAAAGTAATAACTAGGAGCATGAAAGGCATACAAAGAAACTAATAAAAAAGAGTGAAAAATTTAATGATAGATAGAAGGCTTTGATCATTATAAAAGAATAGGGCATACGAACAATATTTTTTCTTTAAAAAACACTAAAATCTTTTAGTTTTTATAATACTTATTATTATTATTATTTTATTTTAGGGAAAACACATGCTCCTCCTCAATTGAATGTGACTCCGCCACTGCGCATAGGTTATAGGTTCAATCCTTATTGTCACTGTTATTTAAAAAAAATGAAAAAAGTGCAGAGAATATAACAAAGACATCACTACTCTAGCAGTTCACCTAGTCCTAGGCTCCTCGAACGGAAGCTACATCCTTGTCTTGCACTCTATTTTGGTCTGCTTTTGGTAATGAAGTAAGGAAAAAGAAGACAAGTAAGCATATAAAATCATTTCAATAATAGTTGCATAGCATACCTTCAAGATTTTCTGAAAGCCACTTAGAATACTTGGGACTGATGTGACTATCCCACCACCAGGAATGTGACTTTCTTGATTCCATCCTCTTCATTTGCTTGTTAGAACGAATCTGAAAAAAAGAACGCAGGATTATTATGTCTAAATCAACCAAGAGATCAGGTGGGTAGCAAATACCCAGTTGAAGAGTAGCAAAAGGAAAATAGTCACTGAAAGGACCTATTATACATCGATTATTGAATTTGAATATGATATTGTCAACATTTAAGTTTCATTAATTATTGTTTATTGTTTTAAGTAAAATTTGATAATTTAGTTTTCGATTTTACTAACACAACTTATCATACTAAGTGGAGTTGATTGTATGAATTATAGTATGAGAAAATTTTTTACACTTCTGGAGAATTCTTCTTCTAGAAACATACACATTGTTGGATGGGTTTGAGTATACATACATCCAATGATAGATATGCTTATACTTACTCCAGAGTATACAAAAATTACTCTTGTAGTGTCTATTATTTAGATTCCAATGGCATAGTATATTTTTAACATCTTGACTTATAGAAGATACACATAATAATTTTACCCAAAAAATGTGTTGCAAATTAAATATGAAATGGGTTCCAAGATAGCATTATGAATAAATTGTTAAGATACAATACATGCACATAGACATAGTTGCACATTTGATCGATTCAATTTCCTCCAGTACTCATATAAGGCATGGTACACACCATATATACATTTTATACATAATATGACAGTTGTTTGATAGCATGCTTATGCCGTAAGTCAAGAAATTAAAGTTTCATGTCTTACCCCAGAAGCTGACATTTGCTTTCAGTGAAAAATCTGAAATAAATTAAAAAGTAAAAAATGAATCCTGCATAGAGAAGTTACAAAATTATTTTAGTCTTGAAACGTTTAAATGTGACTTAAAATTGCAATAATAATTGTTTTTCCGAGACACGAAATTACAATAAAATAAAACTAACGTGTTGCACTTCATATTATTATGATGTAGTAGAACCATCACCAATATGGGCTCATCTATATAGGCCTACACTCCACAGTGTAGGTCCATCTGTCTTGGCCCACACTCTACATTGTGGGGCCCGCAAGGCCCAACATGAAAAGACCGAGACGAACCGTGAAATCGGAGATCCAATGAAAAGTAAAAAGGTCTGATTAGTAGCCAGGTTGGTAAGAATTTGAAACATACAAAGAGAGTAAAGAGTTTCATTTTTACAAATATTCTTCATCTCAATTTTTCTTCTCTTATCCCTCACTCTTCTCTCAAGCCTGGCCATCCGCTAGGTCCACAAGGTAAGTGCCGGGGCTTAAAAAAAATGAAAAAGAATGAAAAGAAAAGAGAAGCACAAGTTTGTAGTGTAGTACAAAACAAAAATACTGTCCTAAAAGAAGCATGAAAATTCTCGATGAAGACAAATATCAGAACCTAGTGTGGCAAGACGTTGATATGTAAAAGAAAATTAAAACGCATATATTGTTGGATTCAAACTTAAAATTAATTAGTACGAAACAGGTAAAAACAAACAAGTTTAATGAAATAGACGAAAATAAAGATAGAATCTTGATTCTGATACTATATTAGATTCTAACATAAAATTAATTAGTATTAAGTGAAATGATTCAACAGATATATAAATCGCACCTAATAGATTAAAGCAGACGATATGGGACTCTTAACATATATAGTGATTAAACATGAGAAACGCAAAATGAAAGCAGAAATTAGAAACCATGTTCCATCTTCTTGTGTGGCATTGACTATTGAGTAGGGAAAATGAAAGGAGTTAACTGAACAATTTGGTAGAAGTATGAGGAATTAATCACACAATTCAGCAATGGCCCCCCTCAATGGCCCCCTAAAAATGAATGAAATCGATTTGCAGTAATAGGCAACAGCAAGGAGAGAGAGAGAGAGAGAGAGAGTGCGCTTACTAGTTACTTGAGAGAAGCAGGCAGCTGAAGTGGGGGCAAAAAGATAAGAGAGAATAGAGAGAGATTTGTTGAATAAATTTTTTTCATATTATTTTTTACACTTTTCATACTGTTAATCATATTATTATCTTTTATCAATTT
The DNA here is from genome assembly GCA_029884595.1 of Ormosia semicastrata. Taxonomy (NCBI): domain Eukaryota; kingdom Viridiplantae; phylum Streptophyta; class Magnoliopsida; order Fabales; family Fabaceae; genus Ormosia; species Ormosia semicastrata. The sequence continues at coordinate 32,071,702 of JAQQTO010000057.1, read as the reverse complement.
CTCTCATTTAATCACGATCATTTAAATATAGTATGAAAAGAAGTATTTTATTAAAAATTATATAAGAATATAAGAGTATCATTTTTATTTATTTAATGCCCACTCTTCCCATACGCTCCCTTTGCTTCTTCCATGTTCATTCCTCATCTTCCTCTTAATTATTACTCTCCTATTTCATCTTCTAAAATTACAATTTTTTTTAGGATAACTAAAATTACAATTACAAAATAAATATACTCAAAACATATTTATGTGATGGATTTGCATCCTTTCATTTTCTCTTTTAAAATTACCATCTTATTTTCAGAGGGATATAAACATGATTTTATACATTAAATTCATATTTCTTATGTTTTTATTTAATGATGCATGATCCTTTTTTGCCATTTACAATTATAACAAAAATATAAAATTATGGTAAGAATTAAAATGCGTATATTTATTAGCATTTAATGTGTTTTCTATAAATATCTAGGCAGACCGCGTTGAATTTTAAATAAATAGAAAATGCTTTTTAAGGAAATAAATATCAGCAAGCAAATCCATTCATTTCTTTTCGTTTCTTTTTTCTGACTTTAGATTTATAGTTTTTTTCTTTTTTCTCTGTGCTCATTCTGAGTTGGGACTTGGGACAAAATAGAAAAAAAAATTCTTTCAATAGGATTCAAAGAAAACGTGCAGCATTAATGAACAGTTTGATTTTATGGCTGCCACGCATAATTCATAGTAAGAGAGCCTAATCCTCTTTTAGCTATTATTAGTCAATTTTCCATTCTATCAATTGCACCCTTCGGCTTTCAAATTTTCTAATATTTGGTACTAATAATTGTTTTACATTAATTTCAAACCACCTCAAGACATTTTCAAACAATTAATTGAAAATGTGGATAGAATAAATTTATATAAATATACATAGGCATAAATAGGAGGAGGGCATGTCAAATGTGAGATAAGTTTTTTGTTTTTTATCTGAATAAGTTAAAAACTAAATTAACAGTTTTTAATATAAATAACACAATGTGACATAGTTACCATAGAGTAGATATTTAGATTATAAAAAATCATGAAATAAGTTACTAGTACATTGTGTGTGCATGTATATATATATAGGATGTGTATCAAGTGAGAGAAATGTTTATTGTGAGAGGTGAAGTGAGTATATCTTGACCATTAGATCTTACATGAATGGTCAAGATTATAATATAAATACATGTGACTTTTTAAAGTGATCACATGACCTTCAAGTAACTTTTAATCTTGATCATCCATGTATGGTTGTATGGTCAAGATTTACTTCTCTCATCCTCTCACAATAAAAACTCATCTCACTAGATATGTCCCCTATATATATATATAAACAGAGAGAGAAGAATATTAGTAATACACTCTTTTGAACATTCATTTTGATATTTATTTTACTATTAGTCTATCTTATACATTTAAAATAATTATTAGGAGAGAAATATTAGCAATACTTACTTTTTGACTAATAATAAAGTAAGTGTTTAAATGAGTATCCAAAAAATGTGTTGTTAGCATTATATATATATATATATATATATATATATATATATATATATATATATATATATATATATATATATATATATATATATATATATATATATATATATATATATATATATATCTTGTTAGAAGGAGTCTTTACTTAAGCGCTTGATCATATCTCGAGAGATTAGTCTTTGCTTGTTTCCCAGAGTATCTTCATCCGATAAGTCAGAGACTAATCTCTCGAGATATGATTAAGCGCTATGAGTGGAAATAGGGCAGACTACCCGTCAAGGGCTTATGGCCTGGCCTGCTTGAGACCTGACCTAGCCTAACATGTTTACTAAATAAGTTAGGTCAAGACATTTTTAAAAATCTGTTTAACTAAATGTCATACCTTAGGCCATCTAATAGGTCTTTAAGCTTGACGAATTAATGATGACCTATTTAATTATATATAATATAATATATATTATTATAATAATTATAAATTATAATTATAATTATTAATTTATTATAATATATTAATATATTTTTAATTAAATTTTAATAAAAGTCAATAATTAAAACTTAAGTTAGTAAGTTAAAATAGAAATAACATATTTATTAATATATTTAATATAATATATTTATTAGAATGAAAATAGTAAGTTAACATTCAACCCCTACTTTTATAGATACTCACTATTTTCTTACTCTAATCTTTAGTCGATATGGGACTTGAAAGATTAGAGTAAGAAAGTGAGCAATTTGGTACATCTTCAAGTCCCACATCGACTAAAGACTAGATTAATAAAGTTGTGATCATCTATAAAATTAGAAAGTGAGTGTTTAATTATAATAAAAGCCTATTAGCTTTGAGTAGACCTGTTGGCTTATTTCAAGGTTTAGGTTTGTTAATCTATATAAATGCATATTAATTTATTTAAAGATAGGTCTGTTAACATATGTAAAACATGTTGACCTATTTAAAAGTAAGTTTGTTAGACTATATAAAGACTTGTTGGCCTATTTAAAGGTTGGCATGTTAGTCTATTTAAAGGCCTTATTGCAAAATAAGCCTTTAAATAGATTTTCAGGTCAGACTAGACTTTTTAAAAATTCAAGTTAAACATTAAAAATTAGTCTATTACAAGCTCACAGACTAGACTTAAACCTTATAATTGGGATACAAACTAAGCCTGTTTAAGGCAAAGTAAAGTCTATCCTAATCTAACCTGTTTCCACTCCTATCAAGTACTTAAGTAAGGACTCCTTCTAATAATATATATATATATATATATATATATATATATATATATATATATATATATATATATATATTATTTTAGAGTATCTTCACTCGATAGGTGAGAGAATAATCTTTCGAAATATGATCCGATACTTAAGTAAAGACTCCATCTAACAATATTATTTTTATACACATAAATTTCGAAATCGAATCCAATATCACTTAAGGGATCAAAGTCCCTTCTAATCGAATCAATACATTGTGTATTTTAAGCTGTAAATCTATTTCATGTATATACGGATACATATTGAAGCACATCGGGATGTATTGTGGTTCAGTTGGTTCGTTCCTTAGTTAACGGCTAAAGAAAAGGAAATGAACGGCACTTTCAAGTTTTAAAAATTGAGTGATGCCAAATTGAGAAGTCAATTCTATTGGACAATGCCTCTCCTCCTAACTAGTTTTTCTTTCTCTTGTTTGGTATTCCTATTGGATCTTTCCTTACTCTAGTACTTGCTACCAATAGTTTCTTTTTATACTCTCCCCCTTCCCCTTTATATATATATATATATATAATATATATATATATATATAAATATATATATTTATTATAATATATATATATATATATATATATATATATATAAGAAGTGTAGATAAAATGAAAGATTATATAGAGATGAATTTTAATTATTAAATTTTATATAAATAATCAATATTAAAACATAAATATATGTAACTTTTTAAAATAATCACATAACATTTAAATAATTTTTAATCTTGACTATTCATATATAATTATATAGTCAAAATTTACTTTTTTATATTCTCATAATAAAAATTCATCTCACTAAATATGCCTTATATATATATATATAGCTACATAAAAGATTAGGGAAATGATATATCTCATGAAACTTTTTTGGTGAAATGAATACGAATAATTAAAACAGTCTTTTATTTTTGTTTTTAAATTTTTTAATTCACTTAGAAAAGAATAATGAAATACGTAGCTGTTGTCACGTCTTATTCGTGATGTATTTCAAGAAATTCTTTCGTTAAGTATAGCAATGCTCAAAAGATTATTTGATACAACTAGAAAGGGAGAAAAAAAATAGAAAACCAGTTCGTTTTTTCAGATCAAATAAAGCCGCGTATTGGACCATATTTATTCGATGGGCACCGGTTATACCAGTATGAAGTATTATTTTTTTATTGAAATTAAAAAGTAAGAACATATATTAACATCTTTTAGAACTTTTAGAACCAGCTGATTGTTATCGTAGCCAATGAAGGGAACATATTAAAAAGAAGTTCAAGCGTTCAACATTGTCGTTCCAGGCCAGAACTTGCCTTCATTCATCAAATTATCGAAGTTATAAAATTTCACACTAATACTCTTATCCAATTAGCCAAGGACGATACAATCATTGTATTCCACCTCTTAATTTCCGACAAAATGCTGCCAACTCAATTGTTTTATTTCGTCCTTGACGCAAAGCCTCCATTTTGTTGTGTTTCTAAAACTAAATATAACCTTGTTTGTATCAAATGTTTGATTCTATATTCTCAGCATATGCCCAAGAAAACAAATTTTCACTTAGTTCTGATCTCACCAATGTTCAGTGTTCCAAGTTTTATAAATACACCTTTCCAAGAACACAGGCTCTGCACCCTCACAAGCAAATAGTCAACAAAGTGTCTACATAATTTGATTAAGCAATGGAAAATGGCAACAGCAACTTCCTTCTTTGCTTTTCTCTAGGGATATGTTTCATCCTCCTGCTCAGCCCTGCCAATGCTGAGAGTTAGTACTCCTCCTTCCCACTTCTTTCTTTTCCTTTTCTTCAAACTTTCCTCGTCTCCATTTTGGTGCTTAAATGTTTGAGATATTCCTCATATGGAGTGAGTAATTAATAATCATCAATTTGTAGCAAACAAAAATCCTAATCTTTGTGTGTGTCTCCTTTCAGACAGAACTGAACCCAGGGTTAATGCAAATCTGAGCCCTTTCGAGAGTTGGAGGAGCGCTTACTTCTGCCTGCTGAATGTGATAACCTATATATGCCACTTCTATACACACTGCAATGAATTTGCTTCTTGATTTTTTTCCTTAATGGCTATATTCTTGTTATTCATTAGCAACAAACTTAATCTGATTTGATATCTTCACCCCATAATAATGCTTATCTCTATTTTCAATAAATGTATATACTATAGATATCATGGACTTGCTCGAGCAAAAACACACTCACATTCAGTGGTTTGCTAACCGTGCAAGACACGGAGATCCCTAACTACTGCTCTGGTGGATGCTATGACCACACCTTAGACGTGATGAAATGTATCCGAGATGTCAAAAGAGACTTTAAATTCGAGAATAAAGCACCCCTAGGGTTCGTCAATAACTCCATTGTCCAGGCATGTAGTGCGCATAAAGGTGACAACATAACATTTAACACTGCAAACAGAATTACAGAAGCAAATCTCACCAAAATGATTCTTGCAACCACAGAAATTTTATGTCACAAACCACTACAGTTTACATGAATGAACTGTACCAGTTTTCTTGGGACAGGAAAATAACTGATGCTTGACCTTTGATGTTGCCAATTGTGCAGGCTTTAATATAACTTACCAGGAACCTAACAGTGCAACAAGTTTGTATGGGAGATTGTACATGCCACTTGTTTCAATGATAACGACGTTGGCCTTCATTGCCACCTTCAATGTGTGATAGTTTTCTCAGCTATATATGAATGGATTACAGAGGTAGAGACTGAGATGGCAGAAGCTTGAGTACAAACATAAGCTTTCACTGGGGCAATTTAATATCAAGGTCTTGATGAATGTTATTCTATACAGATTCATACAAATAAATAAGCAGTTTTTTACCCCAATAGATGGTATACCTTTTGCTACCCATATCTTTCTCTTTAGACTATAGTTCGATAGAATGAGAGGAACTATATTGATGCTAACTGCATCCTTGCAGAAGTGCGAAGGCAAATTTTCCTATAACCCTTGATGAACCTATGCAGTTTTCAACTACGTGACAAGTTCAAATCTGTTTAAAAATTGATCAAGAATCGAGATTCAAAATTGTTCTCATAGAATACATCTTTAAATTCAAATCTGTTTCTTAGGGAAAAAAAATTGCAATTAAGTCAAACTTCCAATTAAGTAAAGATGTCAATTAAGTAAAATTGCTTATGATCAAATATTTGGTAAAGTTCGTTACAGATCCTGCATTATGTTAACAGTCACAAAAATACACTAAAATCAAGGTTGCAAGTGAGTTCAATGTCAAGCAATTTAAGCTATGTATCGCACATCTAATCAAAGAATTCAATAAAAAAGTTATAAAATTGATGAACCCATGGGAAAGTTTGGTTGAACATGAGAAAATAAAAAAAAATCAAAGAAAAAGAAATGGGACATAAAGTTATAGGATTGAAGCATCTCAAAAAAAAATTTCTTGCTTTTAGACCACACAAATTCACTGGCAAGTAGATTTTGCATACAAAATTTGTTACAAGAGAGGAGAGGGGTGGAAATGTGTAGCTGCTGCAATATTCTATCTCAAATCATCTAAGGAATCATCCCTAGTTCTAAGGAACTCAAAGCTTAAGACAACTCAAGCCATTCGGCTCCTTTATAAATATAATGCAGAAGAAGCAATGACCCGAGCATATAAATTCCAATTGCGAGGAAAACCTTAATTGTTCACAGGAGCAAGGAATTGAATACTCAAATTGTTATTTATGCAGCTACCATCAAAAGCAACAAGAGCAATCAAATGGACAGAGCGGGGTACCTCCAGCATCTGCTTTATTAAAGCCTAACTCATCTTCAGTGTAGATGGCAAGTCCATCCTCAGTTCTCTTTGTAGATCGAGAAGGTGGGTCTACAAACTCACCATCATCTGACCCTTTGATTTTCTTCTTCATGTTCTTCTTTTTCTTTGTTTTATTAGGTCTCTTAGTTACATCTTCATCAGGATTTTCAGTCTTTTCCTGTTCAGATTTCTTTCTCTTTTTACCTGCAAATATTTCATCAATCTCATTACCAGGCTTTTTTGGAACTGAGGAGGGTTTTACTTTTTCCTCTTCCACAACAATTGGGGTCATTTTAGAACTCTTCTTCTTTGTCATTGGAGTGAAAACAAAGCTGCATGTTGTGTTAAAACCTCTGTAAGAAACAAAATATGCAATGACATAAAAAGAAAACATAACATTCTAAACCCTACCCTCCTCGGGGATTATCATTTCCATTGATTAATCAACATTCTTCACAGACCTGCTTAGCCAAACAATTATATTCACCTAGTTGACTTTTTGGGCAAAAATATAAATAGATAAATAAATGAAGAAAACACTTGCAACAAGTCATCTAGGTTGCAGTTAACAGCGAAAAATTGGAACAGGTAGTACTAGTAGTACTCCTCAACTAGTGAAGTAATTAATCAAATATAGTTCCTCAGAAAGTGTCAAACATAAAACCACATAAGAGTTCATCAAAACTGTTTGGGATCCTTTATTTAATAATAATTAAAAAAAAACTAATTCCTATCTAATGCTACAATCTTCGAATCCAAAAGTAACCAATGTACTATTGCTCACATTGTGATTTAACACTTACATAATGCATAAGATAACTGCCAGAGCATAGAGATACACTTGAAAAACTCGTAAATAATTTCAAGTTATTATGGCTCAAAAGTAAGCATAAAATTGAAAAAAAAAAAAAAGATACAGAAAATCCAAAGGAGGACTGAACTAACCTGAGATAAGAAACAGCAGAAGAAAATAAGAAAGCAGTGAGCAAGAAACCTGGTGAAGTTGTGAACACTGAACACCGCCACTAGTCATAAAACCGATTGAATTTGAGGTCGAGGATGAAAAAGGAAAAGAGAAACACGACATGCGAGGGAAGGACTGTCTTGGGCCTCTTTGCGTCTATTGGGACGGTCCCATTCCTAGTTTGAAAGCCCAATCTAGCCCATTCCTCCTTGGATTTGTAATTCTGGATGATTAAAAACAAGTTCGATCTAATTTACTGTAAATGTAATCAGAAAATAAGAAAATGACATCTTATTAGAATAATTGAACTAAAATATTTTACTTTCTAGGATAAATTTTTAATTTATTTTTTTTAAAATTAAAAACTCTTTGCTTTATTTTTTTTATAACTGGAAAAAAGCTTCATTTAGAAAGACCAAAGAAGGTCCATCAAAGGGAAATTTTTAAAATACTCCTAGAGTAATATTTTAGGCTAATTTATAATCATTCAGATCTAACTTAAAAATATTTAAATTTCAATTCAATAGTTTGTATAATTATAAAGGATCACGTGTCATAATTTTATTGGAGCTAAGTAATACTTCACGAATGTAAAAGAACATCTCCCATTAAAACCAAATTACAAATGAGCTCGGCTGCATCTTCAATTCAAATACATTTGTTAGAGCCCATTTTGCTAGCTCATGGGTCACCCCATTACCATTCCTCTTTGCTTTATTAGTTAGTGGGTTAAAAAGTATACAAAATGATTAATTTTAAAATAATGCACACCAACGAATGATTTTAGGAACTAAGATGCTCTTTTTAGAAATTGTGGATGTGTAGTGAATCCCCTTTAACATAAGAAACTCTCTTTTGACATATTTATTCAACCAACAGCATAAAAACTAAGTTTATAGTAAAAAATTAGCTCTACTTTTTTTTTCCTAACATCTTTCATACAAAGATATCATTTGATGTTATGACTTAGCTGAGTTTAACCCAAAAAATTAATTTATTATGTGAGAGAATCTCGTAGTATAAGTATTATATTGAGTTTCCTTATTTATTTAATGTGAGACTCAACATTATTACTCCGTTGGTATCAAAAAATAGGTTTGTTCTCGTGGATAACGGAGCAAGGGCTCTTTAGTAGTGTCATGATTATTTAGATATGTCGGCCATCTTCATAATCAAGGCACTGTTGAAGACCTTTTAGGATTTGTATTGTCCTTGGAGAAATTAATTGTCCATATTTGATTGTCTCTATTTGATTATGATAAAAAAGATTAATTTTTATTTTTCTTGTGTGTTTGACTGTATTTTGGTTACTATGACTAGGTGAAAGATGCCACCTAGAACTCAGCTGTTGGCAGATGAACTATGGATCCCGTGATGAACCCGCGAGGCCTCAAGCAGTCAAGCTCCTGGTGCCCGAGGTCGCGGCGTACCGGTGAGACGACCTAGGAAGCAATATTAATTTAAAGACAATATCCCGCATAATTTAAAGACAATGCCACAGTACAACGCAATAGCGTCCTCACATGATCTGGAAGCAACTTAATCGGGGGAAAAAAATGCAACAATATCCTACATAATTGAGCATTAATTCCTTAATTTTATAACTTGTAATTTTTCCTAAGATATTAATTTCTTGATTCTATTAAATTATATTTTTCTGGCTTAATGTTTGAACATTGTGTTAACACATGTTGGTACTTTTCACAGGTTGTGTAAAAATTATACATTATACTCGAAGGAGTATGATCTTATAACCCCCTGCATGAGTGTTTCTGCCGAACTTGACAAAACAGAAAACAGGCCGAAAATGTACTGCGATAAACTCAATAAGTCCGGGATACATCATACATGGGCAAAAAATTTTTGGGAAAAGGTTCATTTCCCCAGCTAGTCTTACATATATAGATAAAAACTAAAAAGATAAAATCATGTCCCAGCATTCCTACGGCCAACGCGAGCAACAAAACCAGCCTTGATTGGAGCAACTGATCTTCCTGATCCACACTGCAAGCAACAAACCAGAACTATAAGATATCCAACAATACAATGTCCCTAAATACTGTCTTAAAAATAAATTCACATGTTTTTATCCAGCATCAGATAAACATAATGATTCAGTCATATGATGTCACTGCTATAATAATATAAACAATTAAAGACATGAAAGGTGAAGAAAAGGCAAATTACTTTGATCTCTCTTAAGATTTGATGAAATTACAAGGACTTTCTCTCTAGTTTCAAAAATTACATTTACCTCCTATGTGTACTTTTTACTTGTAACAGAAAGCTGTACTCAAGAAGCGCATGAGTCTAAAAACTATAAGTACAAGGTATTTGACTATTTGTCTGGTAAAAATTCAAATTGGTGAAGGTGACGGAAATTTTTGAAACTAAAAGGAAAACTAGTGTAATTAATTTCATCAAACCTCAACAAAAGTCAATGTAATTTACTCTGTGATGAAAAAATAATAATTCATAAATATTATAAAGAGAAACTGAAACAAAAATAATTCACCACAATTTGAACAATCCAATTACCAAAAACCTCATATCACCAAAGACCACCTTGGCAAAATAATTAATCACAAACTGAGTGAATGAATTACAAGAAAGGCTTCACCTTCATCTTCTTCGAGGGAGGAAAGGCAAAAAATGTAGGCTTACAGGTTAGAAGAGAGAGAAAGGGGCGGATGCCACATAGAAAATTCACCTTTTCACACCGGAGAAAGAATAGACGATTCTCCTTACTAAGTATCGTGTCAGGACTTTTGCATCCGATGCAAATAACATATTCATCTGAAAAAACAGAATATAGGTCAACTTTTACCCGAAAGGCCAGAAATACATTGCAATGCAATAACCACAAGACACATCAGAGGCACCAAGGAGGGATCAAACAAAGTGGAATCACTTGAATTTATTACAAAAGCAATACCAGGAAGTAGGTATGATATAATGCAACACAAAATATTAGAACAAATACTTACTGACATATCGTCGCAGAATTCCTTCAAAGTTCTTTGGTGCAAATCTTCCCTTCACAACCAATCTCTGCTGTCCATCTAGAGAGCCACTCGTACCCAGTTCAGCAAGCAAGAAAGCCATGACATGGTCTGGCTGCCGATGCATCCTAAAAGATTGGGTAGCAATATATTAACAAAAGGAGAGGATTGATGATGGAAAAATTAGTTTTTGATGCAACGTAGAAAAAAATAAGCCAAGAGCAAGAGTTATTACACATATAGCTAACAGGTGAATAAAATAACATACGTTTTGCATAGATCCATAAAATTCACAAAAACAGTTTTCTTTGTGCCTTCACGAAGAACTTGTGGAGGCCTCATAACGGTCCTCCGGCGGTCTCCAGCAAGTTCTGGATTATTCTCACGAAGAATGTTAAACACCCTGCCAAGAAGCTGCACAAAAAAAAACATCAGAGATTCAGAATACAGAGGGGACAAAATATTCCAAGCAGAAAATATTACAATATTACAGATGACATCAGAATTCAGAAGACATTGCAAAATTTGTCAACCAAGCAGAAGCAGAACCAGAGTGAAGTAAAAATGCTTTAGGTAATATTTCATGGAGCTGTAGTTGGAGACCCTGTATCAACGATACACATGACATAAAGGGGGAGAGACCCACAAGCACCACAATCTTAATAGATGACAAATAAAATCAGTTCAGAATCATTTTTGGAACTAGGTGATGAAGAAAAGAGCATTAGAAAATAATTTTACAATGACATTTTAAGAGAGGTATATTAGAGCAGAAAGCACGTAAAATATCATATACCTCCTCGTATTCATAATCACGGTCACTCCCTTCCCAAGGATAACGAGGCTGCAAGGAAGCAGTGTCTCCTTCATCTTCTTCAGCGTGATCTAAGCAAAGAATTTATCAAATCTTCAGCATTCAATTAACTTCCCTTAAGACATTGTTTGTAGAACTAACATGCAGTCCTTAAAGGTCAAAGATATAACTTTTATGTGTACAACCAACTGCTTACCATCCAATTCTTCAATTGGATCTCCACTCTCATCATTTAAGTTACTGATTTCAACCTACAATCACCAATAAAAATCAGACACGAAATTACTTCCCACAAAAAACTAGCTACATCAAAAGCTTAGGCTATTGAAAGAGAAAAAATTGTTTGTTAATATAACCACATAAAAAGTCAGTATGACTTACAAGCTTCTTCTTCTTCTTCTTTAAACCAGAAAATGTACTCTCAACCCCTTCAGAAACTGCAAGTGAAAAGCTAATTGGAATCAACCATACACAAGCACAATTGCAAATACCTCAGACAGAGAAATTCTTGTATAAACCTAGAGCACCCAAGTGGGGTGCACTATGCCAATCACATCATTAACTATAATAGGTAATTAAGGTTATTTATTAATTAACTATGATAGTTATCTATTAATTAAAATGATGTGATTGGCCTAGTGCATCCAATTCAAATTGAGGCACTAGGTTTATACAAGAATTTATCCCTCAGACAATAGCATTGACGACAAAAACCATTAAAGAAAAAAGCTTATTTCAATTTAGATACCTGACAGATTTTCTGTCTTCTCGGCCAACTTGTCCACTGAATCATCAGCAGGATCTGCAATTGTAATTTTCTTTTTCTTCTTCTTCTTTGTAGGATCAAATGGTGCGATCTGCCATTAAGAAATGCAAGCATTAGAAGATAGTACAACTCCAACAAACCAAATTACCAACTAATCAAGGTGGTTGGCACTAGGAATACCAGGCATTAAATGCCATAATCAGAAATAGCAATTTACAGAATACAACTTAAAATCTCTGTTTACATAGCCGCATACCCAATCAAGTGAAACATATCTGGAAACAATTTGCATAATTTTTTTTTTTAAATGAGGAAACTTACTTCTGGGACCTCCTCCTTCAGATCATTTTGTGCTTCATCAGCCATGATTACTGAAACCCAAGTAAAACAGAACTAGTAAATCAGCGGATTCGCAATATATTTTTTTTAAAAAAAGAAAAAAGAGAGTAGGGAGAGAGTAGAAGAATGTAGAAGATTAAGGCAAATATCAATAAACAAAATTGATAGTCAAAATTAAGATAATGCAGTAAAAGAATCCCTTATAGCCAAACCCATAAGACTATTGTTCTTCCAAGTAGAAGTGCCAAGTGCTCTTGATCAATAACTGAATAATAATAACAGGAAAAAAAAAAAAGAAGAAGAAGAAAAAAAGAGCTAAAAGTTAAAAGCCTAAGATGTCAACTTTGGTATCAACGCTAACAAATCAATATGTCAACTTTTCATGCTTAAAAAACATAAGAATAGGATACTACTTTCAAACAACAAGAATGTTATCAAACTCAACAGAGTAGCATATGAACAAGCACAGCACAATCAGAAATTACACAAATCACAGATCCATACGCTGAACACGAAACAAACATCGAATTGAGTTGGGGAAAAAAAAAAAACATACTTCAACGAAACCTGAGAGAGCGAGAATCTGTTGAGCTGAAGAGTGGCGTGCGTTATCTGTGTGTGTTATTGCCTATTGGAATCAAAAACCCTTTTCTTTCTCGCTCCAAAACGGTGCGTTGTGCTTGTAGATTTAATCCTTTCCTTCTTGTGTTTTAAGTTGATTAAAATTAAAATAAATAAATGCATTGGATTAGATGGGTGTAGGACTTCGTGATTTGGGCCATCAAGTTGTATTGGGCTTGAGCTTTTATCACATTACTGAACACATTCCATAACTCTTTTAAATTAATACGTAAAAGTGATTTTTTTTATAGTATATAATCTAAACTTTTTTTTGGATACATTGGACAACTAGACAAGACTAAGCACAATAGAAAAACTCCCCTAAACAATCAGCCCAAGTGAGAGATGTCAATTGGCCAATAAATTCATTGCCCATTTTCAAATTTCAAATTTTCATTTCTATTGCAAAGCATCAAGCAGGCAGTTTCTTATTATTGATGATGGAATTCAATTAGCAGAATATTTATTTTATTTATTTATTTGTTGACTAATTAATCTTTATTTTTTTCTATAAAAGATACAAAAACAAACATGTTTGGATTTTATTATTTTTTAAGGTATAATTAAATATTTTTCAAAAACTATTTTAATAAAATTTTGATTATAAATTATTTTAAATATAAAATAAGTTAATTTAAACACAATTCCAACTCTCATTTGCTGGTTGAAGGATTTTGCAATTTTGGGCCAATAGTATAAGCTGTTGGGTTTTTAATTGCTAGAGACCATCCTAAAGTTGGGCATGCTACCTTGGCACTTTCTAATGAGGCTTGACCTCAGCGTCATGAGAGATATGTTTAAACCCAATAAGCTCATAAAGAAAGTGAAAAACACAATAGAAATAGAGGAACCCAGAACCGATGGATTTTTGCAAATGAGTAGGCACCCCACATCCTCAAACCTAAGGCCCGTTCGCTCCTCATATGATGGTGAGTTTTAATGATTTGACTACATGAATGAAAATGACAATTGCTCCATTGAAATTGAATATGCAGTAACAAAAATAATTATCTCATTATTTTTTTATATCACTTTTAATATTAGTTAATAAAATATAAATTTATGAATAATTACATGTATTAATTAATTGATAGAAATTATGTATATTAATTAGTTAACAAAATACTTATTAATCAACTTATATATATAATTAATCACAAATTTATACTTTATTAAATAATATAAAAATTTATGTGAAAAAATTAAAGTTGATTAAGTAATATTTATAGACACTTCCTTGCTATTGCTATTTATCATTTTTCTTCACTATTCATTTGTTAGTAGATGCCAATAAATATTCAATAATTTCTAATAGATACTTACCTCACCATTCCTATATACGACTCTTCCTTTTTCATATGTTCCACGTCCAGCCCTCTCGCTACTTATGTTGTACATGTCCTTATTTTCAATATCAATCAATTTTTTATTTATTAATAATTTATGAAGTATGAATATGTTATTTTTTAAGTGTGTTTACATATCGAACATGTATTTATATCGGATACATGAGGATACACATATGATACACTATCCTATGTATCCTAATGTATCTGATTAAAAATATTTTTTTTACTTGAACACGGCTCAGATATGTTTAGATACTTTTAAGACACGATTTGAATAGAGTTCATTAATTTAAAAAATAATAATAATTTTTATGATTAACATCTAATTTGTAAGTACTTAACTCACCCAAACTCAATTACATGACTAACGTCTCAAACCATTATTTTTTCATACTAATATTTTAAAGTTTATCTTTTCACACGTCATTATTAGGCTTTTAAGTTTTATTTTTTCATACATCACTAATTTCATCTGCTCCTTCTACCTCTGCTCGTATCAAATAGGCCAATTTGTCTTCACTGAAACTTGTCTCACACCACTATTTCCTCTAATTAATTTTTTGAATACACATGTATTTGTACATAATTAGTTCTATTAGAAAAAATTGATTTAGGATATTTTTTTAAAAATGTCAATAGAAATTATGCTCGATAATTTTTGAAATGGACTTATTAAGTTGTAAATATTGACACATATGTCATATATTAAAATATTATAAACTTTAAGTTTATAAAAATAATATTAATAAATTATAATTTTTTTAAATTTTGTAATTATATATATATAAACTAAATTTTTTAATTTACTTTGATACTAATATATATATATATATATATATATATATATATATATATATATCATGTCAGTATTTTATAATTTTTTTAAATTTAATATATCTATATATCCATACCTGTATCATATCTTATATCGGTATTCATTCTATGCTTCATACCTAATAATTATAATTTGCTTCTTTATAAAATAGTAGCTGCCAATAATCCTATATCTAAAGTATACTTCCAATCGTTTTAGGTCAATACAAAAATAACAAACATATAATAAGATTGAAAAGTAAGGAAAAGTTGTCATCAATAGACCCACCAGGAGGCTGGTCACAATCTCTACTGTTAACCACGAGCATTAACTTATAGAATCTAGATTCTAGAATCTAGAGCCACTAGACCCATCTTCGAAGCAAAATATATATGACTAGCCCCGTGCGCAAGCTGAATGGAGCTACACTATCAGTTTTTCAATTATTGAGTCAATCAGTTAACTTTCTTCTTGAAATTTGACTGGCAAGCCTAACAAAAACTGTGCACTCAGCTGCTGTCAATAGAAAATAACAAAAATTGGTAAAGGAAGTTGCTATTGAATGAGCAGCTTATTTTATATTATTCACGTATTGGTCATTATATAGACCTCTGAAGTAACTAGAAGCCCTAGGATACAGGAAACAATATGCATGGAAATAGGGGATCACAATATAACAAGATAACAAACTATTCCTATCATGTACAACCTATTCCTATCATGTATAACCGATCAATCTTATCCTAATACTCCCCCTCAAGTTGGAGCATGGAGGGAGGAAATGCCCAACTTGGACAATAGAAATTGAAACTGCTTTTTGCCGAGAGCTTTAGTCAGAAGATCTGCAGGTTGGGAAGAAGTTCGAATGTGCTTTGTGGAAATAGTTTTGGCCATCACATGTTCACGGACAAAGTGACAGTCGAGTTCAATGTATTTCGTACGTTCATGAAAAACTGGATTGGAGGCAATATGAATGGCAGATTGACTGTCACAATATAGTTTTATGGGCATGGAGTGGGAGACACCAAGATCCTGCAAGAAAGCTTTGATCCATAATAGTTCAGAAGTAGCGTCTGCCATGGAGTGATACTCGGCTTCTGCGGAGGAACGAGAAATGGTATGCTGCTTCTTAGATTTCCACGAGACAGGGGATTGCCCGAGTGTAATAAAGTAGCCAATGATGGACCGTCGAGTAACAGGACATCTCGCCCAATCGGAGTCGCAATATGCACGAAGGTGAAAATCGCAAGTGGAACTAAGAAGTAGTCCTTGCCCGGGATTCCCTTTGATGTAGCGCAAGACACGCAACACTGCATCATAATGTTCTTGTAGGGGATTTTGGAGAAATTGAGAAAGGGTATGCACGACATAACTTAACTCAGGCCGGGTGATGGTAAGATAGACAAGGCGACCTACAAGACGTCGATAACGTGTAGGATCATCGTAAGCCAGACCATCTGCAAGGGCTAATTTATGATTTTGATCCATGGGAAAATCAGCTGGTTTGCACCCGAGTAAGCCGCATTCACGCAAGATATCCATAGCGAATTTGCGTTGACTCAAAAATAGACCGGATGAGTTACGAGCAAATTCAATACCGAGAAAGTATTTAAGTTTGCCAAGATCTTTGATTTTGAACGAAGACTAGAGATGATGCTTAACCCGAGCACAAGCAGAGGTACTGTTTTCGGCTAAAAGGATACAATCAACATAGATAAGAACAACAACAAAATCGTGATCTCGAGTGAAGGTGAACAACGTGTAATCGGCTTTGGATTGGTGAAAACCGAAACTGAGAAGAGAGTCTCGAAGTTTAGCAAACCAATTTCGCGGTGACTGCTTGAGACCGTAAAGGGAACGATGTAGTTTGCAGGCAGAGCCAGGAGAACCAGTAGAAAAACCAGGAGGAAAACGCATATATACTTCCTCCTCAAGATCTCCATGGAGAAAAGCATTGTGAACATCCAGTTGATAAATATCCCATCCTTTTGCAACAGCCACAGAGAGAAAAATACGCACACTTACCATCTTTGCAACGGGAGCAAAGGTTTCATTATAATCTTCTCCTTCAATTTGGTTATTACCAGCAATGACTAATCTGGCCTTGTACCGTTCTATAGAGCCGTCAGAATGATATTTGATTCGAAAAATCCACTTGCAAGGAATTGCCTTCTTGCCAGGAGGGAGAGGAGTAACAACCCAGGTGTGGTTATCCTCAAGGGCCTGAATTTCAAGTTTCATAGCCTGCTGCCAAAGTGGATCCCTCATGGCCTCTTTGAACAAACGTGGTTCGATGTTGCTACTAACAGCCGCTAAAAATTTTTGATGCTGTGAGGAGAAAATATGGTTAGTGACAAAGTTCTCAATAGGATAGAGGATACCTGAGGGAACGCTGGAGAGAGTGTTGATAGAAGAGGGTGTAGTAGCAGTGCGACAATGATAGTCTTTGAGATGTGCTGGAGGCCGATGAGGTCTGCTTGTGCGACGAAGAGGTATGGAAAGTGGAGATGGAGCGTCAGAAGAGCTCCCCCTGTCAGCAAACTCTGGGTCAAGTAGGGGTGTAACATCCAAAAAGGGAGCACTGGCATCATATGGCTCATATAAAATCATAGGTGTGGAGGTAGGCTGTGTAGAAGCCGTAGGAATGTCTGTGGTAGGGAATGCAAACGGAAATTCATCCTAAAAAAATTGAACATCACGAGAGACGAAAATCTCCTTAGTATCCAAATCAAACACCTTCCAGGCCTTTTTGTTAGAGGGGTAGCCCACAAAAACACATTTTCGTGAGCGTGCAGCAAACTTATCAGACGGCTTAGGCAAAACCGTGGCATAACACAAGCAGCCAAGGACCCGGATATGATCATAACCAGGTAGAGTGTTGTGAAGCACTTCATATGGACATTTTCCTTTAAGCAATGGAGTGGGAGTCCGGTTAATCAAATGGGCAGCCGTGAGTATACATTCACCCCATAAATCGATAGGAAGATGTTCATCAAACCACAAGGCACGGGCCACGTTAAGAATGTGGCGATGACGTCGTTCAACTCTACCGTTCTGTTGTGGCGTGTATGCGCATGATAACTGTTGGAGAATGCCACATTGTCAAAGAAGGAACGTAGAGGGGAAGAGATAAACTCAGTCCCATTATCAGTTTGGACCCGTTTAACCATGGAATTGAACTGAGTTTGCACCATTGTGATAAATTTTATTAACGTAGAACATGCCTCATGCTTGTCACGCAAAAGATAAACCCATACATGACGGCTGAAATCATCTAAAATAATGAGAAAGTAACGTGCACCAGAGGAAGAAACAGTTCGATATGGCCCCCATAAATCACAATGAATTAAATCAAAAGAGTGCAAACTATGCTTTTTATTAATAGGTAATGAACGATGAGTTTGTTTGGCTCTACAACACACATCACAGGGAGCCATTTTATTGGAACTAGAAACAAACGGCAGTAAAGCCAAATAATGTCGAGAAGGATGTCCCAAGCGTCGATGCCACAAATTGAAAGAGGAGTAACCATGAATCGCATTTGCAGAAACTAGTTGGCAAAGCACATACACCCCTTCATGCTCAACACCCTGTCCAATCGTCCTCCTCGTCTGCAGGTCCTGTAGAAAACAAGTGGAATTAGTAAACATGGCTATGCAGTTGTTACAGCGTAGCAACTGAGAGACAGAAATTAAGTTGCACGTAAGGGATGGCACGTAGATAACATTGGTAAGTAGCAACAAGGAGGTAAGCCTAATGTCCCTACATTGGACTGCAAGGGTACGAGCACCATTGGGTAAGCCTACTGAACAGGGGGAAATGGTGCGGATGTTAGAGAGGAAGGAGATGGTCCCAGTCATATGTTGGGACGCCCCGCTGTCCAGAAGCCAATGGTGTTTGGAAGATACTATACCCGATAATTTTTCGGTGGACGTTTTGGAGGAAACAGCCATGGACATCAAATGTTGAAGCATGTCAGGAGTAAAGTCAGCAAAAGATAAAGGTCTGGAGGGGCCACCGTCGTCAGAAGATGCACCGGATTGAGTGGCATGGGCAAAAACAGAAGCGGGACGTCCTGAAGTAGAGCGACCACGTCCACGGCCACGACCAATAGGAGGGCGACCGGGGTAGCCATGGAGTTTGTAACAGCGTGAGACATCATGGTTGGGACGTCCACAGTGGGTGCAGGTGACACGTGGCTTAGGTGGATTAGTGGGTGTATTAGTGGTGGCATAGCCGAGAGCGTCAGTAGGAGTCTCAGAAGAACGAACCATAGCGTTATGAGATTCCTCTTGAGTAACCATAGCAAAAACCCGATTAACGGTAGGAAGTGGATTGTTGTTGAGGATCTGAGTGATAAGGGTGCCATAAACAGCATGATCAAGGCCCATAAGAAATTGATAGACACGATCATGTTCTTGTTCAGCAGCAATTGATTTCTTGAAAGCACAGGCATCACCGGTGGTGCAGGAGTCAAACGTGCGGCTAGACTCCAGTTCATCCCAGATGGATCGAAGCTTTGTGTAGTAATCCGTAATAGGTGCGCCATTTTGCTTCATAGTTGCGAGGGAAGCTTTGAGATGAAAAATACGAGGAATATTGGCAACGGCAAATCGTTCCTTGAGATCATCCCAGAGATCTTTCGCTGTTTCAAAACACTTGATGAATGGCTGCAACTGAGGATCTATGGTATTGTGAATCCAACTATTAATCATGGAGTTGCATAGGGGCCAAGCATATGCTTCATCAGAAGCATCATCAGTGGGTGCGATAACCTTGCCCAGAACGAAACCAAGTTTGTTCTTAGCTATCAAAGCATTACGTATTAACTTTGCCCAATTTTCATAGTTGGATTGCCCACTTAAGAGGACAGTGGTGAGAATGACACCAGGGTGATCAGAGGGATGAAGAAAAAATGGTGATCTGGGGTCGGTAATTTTGAGAGGCAGATTTGCGGAAGACATGATGAAAAAAAAATTGACGTAGGATCGTCAAGCTCTTGATACCATAAAGGAAGTTGCTATTGAATGAGCAGCTTATCTTATATTATTCACGTATTGGTCATTATATAGACCTCTGAAGTAACTAGAAGCCCTAGGATACAGGAAACAATATGCATGGAAATAGTGGATCATAATACAACAAGATAACAAACTATTCCTATCATGTACAACCTATTCCTATCATGTATAACCGATCAATCTTATCCTAATAATTGGACAAGGGTCTTATCAGAAATGGGAACAAAAAGATTGGGAGGTAGGTTTCTTTGGAAGCTAGAGAAATGGTTTTGATTTATTCCAAAGACCTGACTCTTGGAAGCTAGAGTAATGGTACCAATCTTCATCAAGTTTTGGTGATTTGGGAGCCACATGTTCCGCGGAAGTTTCCTACTACACATAAACCATAGTGCACTTTAGAATATGTTGTCGTTGTTGCATGTAGTGTTAATTTGCTGCATTTGCGGGAGATTAAGGGTTTGTTATTAAACATACCAGTAATAAGTGTTACTAATATAAAGTTATTTTTTGCCCTGCATCATCCATAATATCATACTCTTCTTGTTAAAGCTATTCTATGCTATATAAATCACTTTTTTGGGGTACATATTATGTATAAATCATCATTTAATAAAGCTATTCACCAGCCATTTCTTTGTCTGCTCATGGATAGGTGTATATATACTGCCTTAAATCGTGTAACCAATTTTAAGTCTTTTTCTTCGTATTTGTTTTTTCATTATATAGATAAATCAATCATTTGATATGGAAGTGTTTGGGAGAAAGGTATAAACTGACTCACAAAACTGTTTAACGATATAATGATATCAAAGAAAATGTCAAATGAATGAATGAGATGCACTTTAATCCCTATTTATAAGAACAAGAGATATATACAAAATTGTACAAATTACACAAGAATTAAGCTCGTGAGTCATTCCATGAAATTATGTGAAAAAGTAATTGAACAGAGATTAAGACAAGAGACTCATATTTCAAATAATCAATTTAGTTTTATGCCTGAGAGGTCAACCATGGAAGCAATCTATCTTTACGAAGATTGATGCAGAGGTATCAAAGGAAGCAAAAAGACCTACACATAGTTTTCATTGATCTGGAAAAAGGCTATGATAAGGTACCGAGAGAGGTATTGTGGAAGGCTTTGGAGAAGAAAGGAGTTCGTATCGCTTATATTCAAGTAATCCAAGATATATATGATGGGGCTAAAAATAGTATGAGAATACAGGGTGTGACCACAGAAGATTTTCCTATAGCTATAGAACTGCACCAATGATCAACTTTGAGTCTTTATCTTTTTACCTTGGTCTTGGATGTGCTTACTGTGCATATCCAAGAGCCGATACCACAATACATTCTTTGCAGATGATATAGTCTTAGTTGGAGAGTCGAGAGAGGAAACAAATGGGAAGTTAGAACTATGGAGAAGAGCTTTGGAAGAACATGACTTTCGTTTAAGTAGGAGTAAGACGGAGTATAAGAAATGTAAGTTTAGTAAGAAGTGTGTTAATGCTAACTTAGCGGTAAAAATTGAAAACTATACCATACCACAAGTTACACGATTTAAGTATCTTGGATCTATCATACAAAATGACAGAGAGATAGAGGGAGATGTAAACCATAGGATTCAAGTTGGATGAATGAAATGTAGGAGTGCTTCAGGAGTTATTTGTGATGGAAAAGTGTCTCTCAAGTTTAAGAGTAAATTTTATCACACAACTATAAGACCTGCGATGTTGTATAGTACTGAATGTTAGGCAGTAAAAAGCCAGTAAGAGTATAAGACCAGTGTCACGAAGATGAGGATGTTGTGATGAATATGTGGTCATACAAAATAAGATAAGATTAAGAATGAATGCATTAGAGAGAAAGTAGGGGTACCACTTATTGTGAAAAAGATGAGATAATCTCATCTTAAGTAGTTTGAACATGTAAGAAGAAGTCCATGTAAGGAGAGTATATCAAGTGGATGATAACTCAATAGTTAGAGGTAGAGAGAGATTAAGAAAAATTATAAGTGAAACAAATAAAAAAGATTTAGATTTTAATGACATTTTTAAAGGTTTGGTTTATGATATGACATAATGATATTATTTAATCTATGTAGTCGATCTTGCCAAATAAGAAAAGATTTAACTGTTGTTGTTATATATAGATAAATTAAAGCCTTTTTTGAATTTTCTCATACTACTAACAGTTTAAAAATCCAAATTAGTTAGTTCTTAGTTCTATGACATTTTCAACAATTAATAAAGACTACTGTCTCGATCATTTCAATGCCGGATCTTAATTGTGTTAGAAAGCCTAAAATATCAAGAAAATTTATATTAATAAACTAAATAAAGAATCATATAAATAAGATTTATAAGAAGGATAAAGAGTATTTCAACGGTAATTTGTCTCCATAGTGATTTATACGAGGAATGAAGAGTATTTCAATGATTTATAGCCACAAAAATGTTCTCTTTTGACAAATGTCTAGTCTCTAATGTCTTGAATAGACCAAGCCAACCAGACTACAGGGAGAATGGTCTTGTCAAAATGAAGGAACAGTGAAAGCTTCATCTTCTCTTTTTCACCCACAAAAAAGCTTGCTGTACCCTTTGTAGAACCTTCCTTCGTTTGGCTCTTCATTTACTTAAAAAAAATTATTACTCCATTGGATTGCATTTAGATCACTTACTGAGCATACTGATATATTATGTTGTCAAAGTGTCCGTGACCTTATAAATTTTTAGTTAGTCTGAGACCTATACATCATCTCTTAATCATTTCATTCAAGTGTTAACATGTATAAATGTATTATTTAGATATTGGTACATTTGTAATGTAGATCACATAATCTTATACATGTTTAATATTTAATATTAAATAAAATGTTTATGGTAGGGCTGCCTGACCTTCTTTGTCTCCCTGACTCTCTCACATCTTTCATAGTCCCAAATGGCAATTTTGAGTTGAAAAACCTCAAACCAGTGTCCCTTAGCTCTATCTAAAGCAAAAATACCAAGTATTCAAACCATATGGTTCAATATCATCTTCACTTCATTTATAGAGAGTGCTGGAATCAATCCTTTCACCAGAGCAACTGAATGATAGCAGCAACAAGTTAATTTCAAACTATGCTTAGAATAAACACCAACCATAAAATTGCCACTGCACTGAAGGGACCTACCAAGCATAGGTGACCTCACAAAAAGGAAATGTGGTACCTATTCTAGTTGCCTAGGCTGAAATGTTATCATCAAAATCAAATGGTCATTATTAATACAGAGCTAGATTGCGGCTGCTAATTTGGAAAGGAAAATAGCCAGTGGGGTTTGCTTGTCGCCCATTAGCATCACACTGTCAAGTGAATGATTCACCATGTGAATGCAACTGACTATGTGCTACATGATGGCTAGTCCATCAATATGTTCCTCACTTTTATATGTATATAACACCATCTGTTTCCTCTTTTTGCTGCCCGACTCTGCAATCCATCTTGTAACTTGATATAGTGTTCCTTGGGATTGGGCACCTATTACTACAGTGAGATTGCTAAATCCAAGGGTGGCCTATGACCCTGATTAATAAAGCTACTCATAAAAA
Organism: Ormosia semicastrata; assembly: GCA_029884595.1. Lineage (NCBI taxonomy): Eukaryota > Viridiplantae > Streptophyta > Magnoliopsida > Fabales > Fabaceae > Ormosia > Ormosia semicastrata. The sequence continues at coordinate 32,047,846 of JAQQTO010000057.1, read as the reverse complement.
ATGTACTATTTGCCTCTTTAGCTGGGCTCCCAGCAATGGAAGTATATATATAGGAAACATAGAAACATATCATCAAAGTTGTAATTATGTCGCATATCCAGACATGATTTTTTGCTTACTTGAATCCTTATGGCTAATAATAATGCATATTAATCAGTAGTAGTTTGAAGAAGAAAAGCCTCCTTCCCCATTCCCTCCTTTAAAAAAAAAAAAGTTCGTGAGAAGATACAGGGTCAAGTCTTGTTGGCCTTTACTCAAATGAAGAGGAAAAGAAGAAAATGTATGAAAATTATTGGCCTCAGTTGCAATGCAAGGCTTAAAAAAAAAACTGTAATCTTATTTAGGTAAATTGAGTTCATTATTTATGAGAGCAAAGCTATAAGGACTAAAGCACAGTTTATAAACTGGAGAAACAAAAATAAAAGTTACTGTTATGGTTAATGAAAAAGGTTGAGAAATAGATTGGTGGTTAACAAAAGCAGCCATTTAAAACTGTTTATACTGTATAAGCTTTTTGCTCACTTTGTCTTGTAGTCTAGAGTGGATCCACTGAGTGAACCAAGAAACAAACAAAAGTACCCAATGAGGCAATGACACTCTTTCTCTTTCAAAGTATCTTCTTAATCTTATCTGGAACTGCAAGCTGCAGAAATGCCAGGAATTAATGAATATTCAAATGGACTAGAAACAGTGTGTCAGCATTTGTTAATGGCAAATTATAGAGTCCAAATTTTAATATAGTACTATAGTTTCCCTTAATTCCCATATTAGGATTAGATAATACTATTATTTTAATTGTTTGAATTGAAATTAAAAGTTGAATTGGAAATAGTGGAAGGCGGCTGTGTTGTACAAGGTGTTGGGCCTTTTTCTCAGCTTCGTATCTGTTTTGGTCACCTACCATGGGACACACCAAATCAACCATTTCATGCCCTTTCAAGTTTCAGCATCTTTAACCCATTAATTTCGGGATTTTTTTTTCACTTTTTATTGATAAAATTTTAAAAAAAAATCGTCAATAATCAGCAGCTATATGCCTACATATATCTAGAATATGTACTCTTAAACTTAAATGGTTGGCCTAGTGGTTAAGGAAATATACTTTCTATCTTGATTACTCAAATTTAAACCTTAGACTAGCACATATGAGATCTCTTAAGATCTATGAAGAAGGACTTAATCACGGTTTACGTAAAAACGCTAATTAAAAAATATTTTTCCCGTTAAAATGAAGTCACTTTTATTTTTATTGTGATTGCAAACAGTAAAAGTGGGTAAGATCTGAAATTGTTAATGAATTCCCTGTACAAGTCAAGAAACTAAGAATAATTGTTTAATTTGTCATATATTATGACATAAGGTTATAACACTAAAACGATAGTTTGCAAAAAGATTAAAACGAAACGATTAAGAAAAGAACCACTGAATTATAAGCAAGTGTATAAAGTGTTGACATGATTTTATATCAATTTATAAATATAATAATAATATAAAAAAAAAAGATGTAAGTTTTAATATTCTAATTTTTATATGTGCAATGTTAATAAGAAATTATATCAATATTAGTTTTTAACTTAAATTCTACATTTGATAACCGCGATATACCATATATGATAAGAAAGTGAAAGCTCACCGCACGCAAGAGATTTGCTCCAAATCAACGATGCCAAGATATTTGACAATAAATTTTGTAAGATAAATTTCTTATAATAAATTCAAGTAATGTGTCACTATGGAAGCGAAGAAGAGGTCACTTCCAAATCTAAATTGGCTCCATGCTTGTGTTATGTGACACCCAAGAAAGCCAAGTTCCTCTCTCCCTATGAAATTCCACCATTTGTTTGGATGTAAAGAGAAAATGAAAAGAAAGAAAATGAAGAGAAGAAAAAATAAAGAGAAAATTATATTTTCTCTTTTATTGTTTGGATCAAGAGAAAGAAGGAAGAAAAAAAATAAAAAATTATATTTTCTCTTATTTAATTGTATAAAAAAGGAGAGAAAAAAAAAAATATAAATATTTTAAAAGACTTATACGTCTTTATTATAATATAATAAATATAAGTATTTTTAGATAAATTTATAATTTTAAATAATTTTTTATTCTCTCTCTCATTTTCTTCTCACAAGGGAGAAGAAAATTTTTTAGTGAGCTCTACCACTATTTTTTTCTTTTCTCTCTCTTTTCTCTCCTCATCCAAACAAGAGAAAATGTCAAAATCTTCACATTTTCTCTCCTCCCATTTTCTTTCCACTCATTTTCTCTTGAAACAAACAATGGGTAAGTGTCTCAGCCGCCGGCAACCAGTGTGTTGGTTGGGGGGTCCAAGTCCATTTGAAAGGTCCTTCTGTAGAAGCATGAACCAGCATGGTGGGCCCACCATTATTGATAATTTGTTATCAACCACAAGCCACCTCTTTTGTGGGGCTCTAGGGCCCCACAGGTCGATTTTGATCCATGTCTTTAAACTCTTGTCAATCACCTATAACACAGGAAGGGGAGCCTCAACCCCTTGCAAATTTGCAACAGTAAGATACATTCTTTTAATATTTATTTTATTATTAATTTTAAAAGTAAATTTTATTAATATTTTTTTAAAAAATTATTTTAAGTATATGAGATATATAATAAAATAAATATTAAAAAAATCTTAAAAAAATATGTTTCTAATATTTTTCTTGCAATAAAAAGCTAAAAAATTTGTTGAAGTGGCCCAATGAAGATATAATATATTGAAATACTTTCTCTATACTACTTATAATGGGATTCTCCTCCACATTTGGTCCCCAAATTTATTTTGTCAAAACTCTCATTCAAAACAACTTAAACACAATTTTTTACCTTTCATATATCTTCCAAATAAAAGAGGGGACAAAATAGTAAATTATTTACTTTCTAAGCAGTTAAAACTATATTTTTTCAGAAAATAGAGATAATTTTTTTTTCAAAAAAATAGAGATAACTTAGCGTGTATTTGATTCAAATTATATGAGTCATCTAAAAGTTTTTTTGTTGAAAAAAAGTTATTGGGTACTACCGAATCATGTTTGGGTTGCAGAATAAAAAAATCAACAACTTTTTTTCTTTATAAAAAGCTGTTAGAGCAAAAGTGAATTAGTGAACATTTTGTAAAAAAATTGGTGAGATTATTTTATAATTTGAGATGTAAATATTATTTTATTTTTAATTAAATAATTTTTTTAATTATTTTATATCTATTTTAGTAATTCAATACATAAAAGTAATTTTTTTATACTATTCAAATAAAACAGATTAGTTTAAAATTATTTTTTAACTAACATATTCAAACATAAAATTGATTATATTATAATCGATTATAATAAAAAAAAATTTACACAATAATTAATTATTAAAATAATCAAATTTACACAATTATCCTAAATACGGACTTATACTTTGAATTACCCACCTTTAAAGCAGTTATAACTTAAAACCATTTGTGATTAGGGGTGTAAGTGGGTGATTTGGTTTAGTTTTTGAGAGAAAATAAATTCAAACTAATTAAAATCAATTGGTTTGGTTTGGTTCAGTTTTTATATTTTTTGATAGTCAAATCCGAATCAAACATCTACGGATTGGTTTCGTTTGGGTGGTCGAATTGACCATTTTTTAACACAAAAATTAGTTAAATAATTAACTTTTCACAGTGAAAAAAATACATAATAAACATATGAAAAAAAATTTAAAAATAGAATCAAACTTATTAATTTGAATACTAATAATTATTTAATATTTTAAAATGTGTATTAAAAGGTTCATAAAAGAAAGAATAAAAAATATATTGATATTTGTATTAAGAAATTATATTTGAATAAGTTAAAAAATTCTTTAAGAGAGATTTAACTTGACAAGTTGTATACTATTACTATTCAATTAAAGATGAAGTTGTGAGGCTACTAACCTGAAAGTATATATGTAACTAATTGAACCCCTAAGGACATAAGTGAAGTTAATGGAGACTTGATTAGTTGAATTTTGAATCAACAACCTAGCGAATTCAAAGTTTCCAACCTTTGCAGTTATATCTTCATCCAAAAGAATATTGTTGGGTTTCAAATCACCATGCACAATAGGAACTTCACTATCATTGTGCAAGTAATCAAATGCACAAGTAGTGTCAATATCTATATTCAGTTTCTCCGTAAGGTTCAACCCATTTTTGTTTGCATGCTTTCTCTTCCCCTTAATCTGATCTTCCAAATTTCCATTACTTAAGTACTCATAAATCAGAGTCAGAAATTCATTGTTTTTAAAGTCAATATTAGAGCATTTAAAGTCAATTCATCGTTTTCAAGTTTCCAAGTTCATATGATGTTGTTGTTGTTATCTGCACTTTTTTGTTCTTTATGTATAGTAGCAAGCAAATTGTCAGACATAGTATCAGTGTACCACTGTGGCTATGATGATGTAATGTCTAACATGCCTTCTTCCATGGTCATGAGACTTACATGTAAAATGCAAACAAAATTTTTTATTGCCTTCTAAATGGACAACAGAGAGATTTTGAAAAACTCCACTACTAGAAATGGTTCCTTTTAAATCATTATAAGATAAGTTCAAAAGTTGAAGGACATGTAGATTTTGAAACTCAATAAGAATGAATCCAGAGAGTTGGTTGGAAGAAAGATCCAAAGTTTCCAAACCTCTTACATCTCCATGATTTTTTGGAATAACACCTGATAACATATTCTTGGCAAAAAATAAATTTTCTAAGCTTAGACAATTGTTAAATGAGCTGAGAATGTTACCAAATAATTATTAATTTTTTTATTTTTAAAAAAATATTATGCCTAATATTGACTAGAGTTACTTTATAATTCAACCAACTTATTTAAGAAACTGATGATGAAATAAGTTAAAAAATTAGTAATTATGCAAATTATGACTAATTATTATTAATAGAATTAAAACACTAGTGTCTCTTTCTGCATTAGATGAATGGCGCGGCCCAAGCTCTGGCAGAGTAGATCTGGCCTGAGCTGTGGTGGAGTAGAACCTACAGTAAGATGCGATGCCGGTGAGCAGAATTAAACATTTTGACAGATGAGTTTTTTGACCTTCTGCGTTGGACGAGACGACATTTTAGGAGTTAGGAACTGAGAAAATATTACAAAAAGTTAAAACAACACGTAGTAACTAAAAAAGATTGTAGCATAAATTAAAATAATAATAAAAATAAAATATATAAATATATGGTTTAATTTGATTTGGTTTGATTTTGAAATTTTAAATCCGAGAACCAAACTAATTAAGTTTTAATTGGTTTAGATTTTATCTGAATCAATCAATATACTCAAACTAAACCGAATCAATTTAATTAGTTCCGTTTGGATTGATTGAGTTGATTGAGTTATCCAAACCAATTTATACCCCTATTTGTAATAATATTTCTATTAACTTATACTGAGATGGATTATTACAAAGAGATAGGTTATTACAAATTAAAATCATTCTACTTTAAATTAGTCCAATATAAATGCATAATTAAGCTATAAGTTTGATTTTGACTTATTGCTAATATAAATTTTTTATTATTAATTAATTATATTATTACATCATTAAAAGAATTTTGTGTTATTGACATACTATTAGTAATTTGGCAATCCTCAATGAATTATTTAAGAAAAATTAGTCATATAAATTTAATTTTTTGTTTTGTACAACTTATGTATAACAAGAAACTAGAGCTTAGAAAACACAACTCTTATATTGCTAACATGTAGAGATATTTAAAATTGAATCAATTCAATCAAAATCAAAAAAATTAAGTATAAAAATTGAAAGAATTAATTGGATTGAATCGGATTTCAACTCTAAATTTAAAAATTGATTCAATCCAAACTAAAATTTATATATATTTTTTAAAATAATATTTTACCTAAAAAATTCTTATATAATGTATACTTATTTTGATCTTTCCTATTATTACCCAAATTAAACTTAATTATATCTTTTAAATTTGAATATTTATTATAAGATTAACAATTAATTTAAACTTCTGTTTATAATTTAGATTTAGATTTTGATGAATTAATTTGAATTTATATTTATTAAACTTTTATGAATTATTTTAGACTTATATTTAATATATTTTAATGATTTTAAATTTTTATATTTTAATAAACTTGATAAATTTATGTATAAAAAAATTACAACAAAAAATAAAAAAATAATATAATTTAAATCAATTTAAATTGAATTAAATTAGATAAGATAAAATTTATGTTTTAAATTAAATCAATCAAATAATAAAATAAAAAATTAATTAAATTAGTTCAAATAGAATTTTCTTTCAAAATCGATCAAATCCAATAAACACCCTTAACAGAGGGACAATAAGCCAATCTACACAACTATTTGCTTCACGCAAAACATGAAAAAGAGTTACCACCTGCAAAGCACTCCAACCAATCTCTGATCTCCTTAATTAAAATATCATACATATGAAATCGGTTATTTGCATTCCAACCCAAGTGAATGACAACCTCCAAGTAGAGTCAGTTCATTTTGTAATTATTTTTAATTTATTGTTTGGTTAAATTTTTTCTTAAACTAATTCTAAAATTATAACTAAATTTTAAATTTAAATATTGAGATAGAAACACAAAAAAAAAATGGATTTAAAAAAACTTTGAGTTGGAATTCTTAAAAATCAATTTTTTCTCAAATTTAATTCACATATGAATTAGTTTTTTAAAATTTAAATAATAACCAAACAACATTCACTTAAAACCTAGCCCCACTATACTTATATATATGATTTTTTAATGTTTTCAAACAGCAAGAATTGGACACTAACAAAAACAACTGGATAAAGGTAACAAATTTTATCAGATAAAAAAAAAGGGTTACAAATTTTAATTTACCGACGATATCATTAAAACTATAAGGACTAACATTTATAATTTTCTTAACTTTTGTCTAATTTTTATGCCAATGAATATTAAGATGTCTATCTTTCTCCCATAAGCATTAGCTTTCTCTCTCTAAGTGATTTTTTTTTCTTTTTTATATATGACGATCTAAATGATATTTAAACATAAGTTGGTGTACTTTAACTTTATACTCCATCAGAATGTCGCTTCAAAAGCTTCATTTGGATCATATCGATTCGTCAACTATCAATTTGCTGTTCCGGTAATAAAAAAAAAACTATCAATTTGACGTTAAAAATAAATAAATGTCATTCAAGATAAATTTTTAAATTAACACTGCATGTTATTTTTTTGTTACATTGAAAGTGCAAAACCTGAGTAGGCTGGAGAAAGATGGCTTAATGAAGAGTCGAATTTCCGATGTGAATATCACATTCAAATCTTAAAGAACAAAACTTCTTCTAATCCTTTCGTTTCAATTTCTTTAATCATCCTCTATTTATCATTTTTAACATAATTTAATTGAGTTAATGAATACATGAAAGATAATTAAAAATATTAAAAAAAGAATTAGAAGAAAAGGATTATAACCAAGTTTTGTTCAATCTTAAATTCTACAAGGTGTGATATTTTATAGGTCATATCCTAATTTAGTATTAGCCATTTTTTTTTCTAAATTTTCATTTGAATAATAATCTTATTATAGTAATTGATCATTAAAAAATTATTTTACCATAAATTAAAGTTAAATTTTAAAATAAATTTATTAATATCTTTTATTATAGTTAAGTGTGTTGATGCCAACTTACATGCACATTGATTAATTAACTTTTTTAACTTGATCAAAGACAAATCATTTGTATAAAGACTTGGAGATTCATAAAGATATTACTTACATCATAACCTCAAGAAAATAGTGAAGCTAAGATTCGAACTTGTAACCATGCGCATATCCACATGTCACATGCATCAAAGTAAAGAATTACACACACATATAATCTTCAAAATGTTGTATCTTTTTAGTATTTATCTTTAAATCTTTGACTAAATGATTAATAATATGTTACTAATTTATCATGTTTATTTTAAAATATTTAAATGATTAATAAGATGATTTAACTATTTTATCTATTTTATTTTTCTTAAAAACTTTAAATTTATAATTTATAATGGTAATTTAAAAATAAAAAATTAAACACTAAAGTGAAAAATCTCCTTCATAATAGTATCTATATATAACTTGTATATGAAGAGATTTTTTTTTAAAAAAAATTATGATTCCAATAAAGTACTAACTAAAGCAGAAATTTATGTTAAAAAAACTAAAAAAGAAAATTCACAAATAACTTATCAATTCATTTTTTTTGTTAAGATAAAAAAATTGATAAGGATGAAGATTGTTTGAATTTTTTTATTATCTTTAAATATTTAAATAGATAATAAGATGTAATTATAATCTTATCTTTGTATATTTATTTTTAAATTTTTAAATAAATAATAAGATGTAATTATAATTTTATCTTCTTTTATATTTATCATTAAATTATTAAATAAAAAAATTAACAATGATTGTTTAAAAAAATAAAATAAAATACTAAACTCGAAAATTCCCTTTATAAATAACTAGAGTGCCACTCAATTCACATTTTTAATAGTGTGAGAAAGATATAAAATAACTTTTAAAGTGAAAAGTGAGGTGGTTATCATTTTAGTAAAGGGATGACAATAAAAGAGCAAAAATGAAAAAAAAAATTGAGATCAAAAGGGACAATCTTTATTAAATAGTATAGATATAATATAGCATTTGTTGTCTAACAGAATGACAATAAAGAGCGATTCAACGCCGTTTGACGGTTTCCGTTACGGCAAGGTGGATGCATTCGGGTTTGTTATCGGCGTGCCGTTAAGTTTGATGGACGTGGACAAGGTGCAGGTGGTGCTAAGTCAGCGGTTTAGGAAGAAAGCGTTCGACGAGTTTAACCCGGACGAGTTCTTGACGTGACCCGATTAAAATCTTCGGAGGCTTGTTCAACTTTTTGAGAAAAAGACAGAGATTTGTTTAGCAATTCCCTGCCCTTATTGTCCCATTCTTATTCTATTTGATGGAATTTCGAAACTACTTTCATGATTGAAGTTTTTTATGCAGCTGAAAAGAGTGAGCATTTTCCCATCCAAAGCAGATATTTTTGTCATTTACTTTTATTAACTATTTTTGTCACAAGTTAGTTTATAAATAATTTGATTATTATTATGTAAAGGGCAAACATGTAAATAAACAGAAGGAAAATTTGAAATCTGAGAGTGAGTGATGATAGAAAAGATTAAAAAGATCATAATTTCAAATATATTTCAATAAGTATTTTAAACAAAAGTTTTGTTGTCTAAAGTTTGATATTTTTTTTCAAGGTTGACATATTACATGATGTATTCTGTATTTATTCTAATTCTGTATGCATAATGTAAAATTAGAGGATGCTTTCCCATAAAAAATAAAATAAAATAAAATAAAATAAAACATAAAGGGTGCCTGGTTTGATAAGGGCCAAAGTCATATGGATCATAAGATTACCTTTTGTTTAGAAAATGCTAGTATTAAGATTCATCTTGTGAATTTTATAGGCACTTAAAAGGGTATCATACTGATTTGGGTGATGTTACTCCCACAAAGAATTGCCTATCTACATGTTTCAAATTAAGTGTCCACTCTTTATTTTAGATAAAGATATATTAAAGAAAGTCCAAAATTACAAATATCTAAACTACAAGTTAAATTTATACATTTTACTATGTGAATTTACTTATAATATATATCTCCATTAGCTATTGATCAAAGTGCATCTTTAAAAACAATTAAAAAAATAATTAATTCATACTAAATTCATCAAGATGCGATAAAACTAAAATTAAGTAAATTTTCAATTTTATGATATAATTATGGTCTATTTTTTTAATTTCTTTTATAGATGCACTATGATAAGTAGTTAATGAAGCCAAGATATATATATATAAATAAATTCACATAATAAAGTGTATATATTTATCCTATGATTTAGATATTTTCAATTGTGTTGTGATTGTGAACTATAACATAGAATATATTTATCTAATATGGTGGAAATTATACCTTAAACATGCAAATAGGTAATTCTTTATTATAAGAATAATATTAGGCAAATCAATATAATACCTTCCAAGTAACAATAGAATATACCCAAGACGAATCTTAATATTATCATTTTCTAAAAGAGGCAATCTTCCATCGGTATGACTTTTGCCCTCACCAACCAAGACATCCTCTAATTTTGCATTATGCATTCAGAATTAGAATAAATAAAGAATACATCATAATATGCCAACCTAAAAATTCAAATCAGTGAATTTTAGTCCTTAAACAACAAAATTTTCAATTAAAAAACACAATTTTTAATTAAAAACACTTTATCCACTTACATATGAAATTACAATAGAGTTCTTTTAATCTTTTCCATCATCTACTCACTTTCGAATTTCAAATTTTTCCTTCTACTCAAATTTTTTTTCCCCTTTACACAAATATAATTATATTAATTACAAATTTTCTTATGACAAAAATATCTGCTTCGGTTAGGGGAAAAATGCTTATATACTCTAGTGCTCTACACTCTTCCAAGCTGCGCAAAAACTTCAGTCGTGAGGGTAGTCTCGGAATCCCACGAAGTAAAAACAGAATGCGACAAAAGGGTAGGTCAATTACTGAATAATCTCTGACTTTTATCAAAAAGACAAGAAAGCCCCCGCAAGATTTTAACTGGGCCACGTCAAGAACTCGTCCGGGTCAAACTCGCCGAACTCTTCCTTCACAAACCGCTGACTCAGTAACACCGAGTTAACGTCCGTCATACTTAACGGCACGTCGATATCGAACCCAAACGCATCCACCGTACCGAAACGGAGACCGTCAAATGCAGCAGAATCGCCATCATAAGCCAGGACGGACGTCGGCGACGCCGCAAAATCATCGCCAAAGACCACCGGCGCCACCTCCTCTTCAGTCTTCGTGGCGGCGGCGCTGTGGGGGAAGTTGGTGATGGCGTTGGGGCCCTTCAGCTTCAACGCGGCCTCGTCGTACGCGGCGGCGGCTTCCTCCGCTGTGTCGAAGGTCCCGAGCCAGACCCGTTTCTTCCGGGTCGGGTCTCGGATCTCGGCGGTCCACCGGCCCCACGGCCTCTGGCGAACGCCCCTGAACTTGCCGCGGCAGCGAGAGGTGGTGCCATCAGCGGGTCGTTTCTTGGGTCTCTTGAAACGGGTCGGGCCGAGCCTGGGGGAAGGGGAAGAGGAGGAGCAAGAAGGTGAAGTGGTTGGAGAATCTGAGGAGGGCAGGTGCATGGTGATGTGAGTGATTTCCCTCTTCACTCTTGGAAATGTTGTTGGGTCTTCATCGTAGTCGGAAGAGTCGGAATCGGTGGCGTCGTGGTCGGTGAGGATGATCCGGAGGAGCTTCTTGTGGTGGTGGTGGTGGGTTTCGCATGGTGGGTAACCCTCAAAATGGGAGCTTTCAGTTGCGGGCTGGAGCTTCAGGGTCGATTGTACGGACATGGGGAAAGTAGAGAGAAAGAGAGAAGAAAGGGTTGGTGTATGTCAAGGTAGTTTCAGTGAAGAGAGTGAGGAAATGGAAAAGGTGGAATTTTCTGCAGTGTTGTTTGGAAGCAAGGAGGAGGAGGTAGTGATCAAAGAAAGAAGATGAAGATAGAGTTTTGGGATGAAAGGGGATCTAGTGGTAGTGGATGAGTAGAGACGTTGGGGCTTTTGAAGGAAACCAAGATGTTGAGGGGTTTTAGGGGAGAGACTTGTGCTTTTCTCCTATATAGATATTTTCCCAAGGGGATAATAGTTAAGATAGAAAATCTCAATCTCTCCACACCACCCTTGGATGCGCTTAAAAATCTTCTCAGTGCAAGATTACATACACTAGGAGAGGGTGAGAAAGTGAGAGAAAGAGAGGGAAGAGGCTCAGGTTGTAATGACAGAGTAGGGGAGATGAAATAGAGAGGGAGCTTTGGCGGAAGAGTTGATGGTGAGGAGAGGACTGAAGAGACTGCAGAGAGAGAGAAGGGAAGGTTGTAGAAAAAGAAGAAAACAAGTTAAGAGAGGAAAGATTAAAGGGTATTTATGGGGCACCACGGGGTGTGTGTCCCCATTGGAGGATCAAGATAATATTGTGGGGTACCTTTTTTTTGGGGTAAGGAATTGGAGGAGAGAGAGAAAAAGAGGAGTGGAGGGAAAATGGAGCGACGGAGGGAGTGTAAGTGTAAGTGAGTGGAGGGTCGTGCCTCACTCTTATGTATGTGTCAGTGTGTGTGTCTCATTGTCGGCAGCAGAAAATTCCGCAGCTGCAAGGTGTACCGTTTCTGACTTTCTCATCAAAATGAACATTTCAATTTTTTGAAAGCTTCTTCATTTTATTGTTCTTTCAAATCTGTGAGCCAAATATTCAAAACTTGTGTTTCGTAATGTCATTGATTCAGTCTCGTAGTTTTAAAAGTCTTTTAAATTAGCTAATAGTTCATATTCTAAAGACAAGGGGTGTTAGCTAGCTAATGGTTCTTAAACTTCAAAGTATGCTCTTTTCTGTATGTATTATTAGACTATCAGCAATTGAAATTTGATTATATAATATGAGGGAGCACATTAAAGAGACTGAGAAAGTGAGCACATTTCCGTCCAAATAACGGGTGCCAACTTTCCACGTTGGCCAATCTCAGACCAAGTAATTGACGATATCCACGTTGGTAGAATTTTCTAAGAAGATTAGAAGAACAATCGCTATTCCAAGAATCAATAACGTTGAAATTATGCAACTGACGTGGCTTTGTAGTTTGTTTGTATGTAATAAAGCGGTCGGAGAGCAAAGAACCGTGAAAAAAAGAATTCAAAACAAAACAAAAGGCACAAATCACTAGTGCTAATGACACAGTTGGGCTTGTCCAACCCATGATGACCCCGCATCTGCCTGTAATCTATTTTCAGTACAATTTTCTGAAGAGTTTGTCCACTCGGGGGGCTCAGGACACTGCTCAGCTGGATACCTTAATTAACAGTAACATAGTTGGAGTATCAATCACAATCGGAATTGATTGCAACATGGAAGCCAAAATAGAGAAGGTGAAATCTTTTTTAGTGAAAAAAGGGAGTAATGCTACTTTAAAGTTACTAGAAGGATAAAAATTGCCACATTTGTTTAGGGAGAAAATTTAAGACTACAAATGTTTAAACACATAGCTGTGATCCTTAATGTGTTGCAAGTATTAAAGGACTTGAACAGTTGAACCTACTCCTTGTATTCAAACTTGCTTGAATCACTAGTGCTCAAATGACTCAATTATGAACTTAAAAAGGAAATTTTCATATGGGTAATGACAAAAACTGAAAGATGAATTTTGAAGATCACAATAGATTTGATAAGAGTTGTTTATTAGTCTGATCATCATCATATAAGGAAAGAGGCAAAGAGAAATGGCCAAGGGTGAGTTAAAAAAAGAAAAGAAACGTTAACATCCTAAGAAGTGTCTAAATATTGTAGGGAAATTTCTTAAAGTTTAGTTAGGTTTTAGCTTGAGGAAGAAGCAAAGGCAAATAAGCATGCTATCAAGTCAAACATGTGTGCTGTAACTGCTGTTATCTATGTTCGGGGAGGCAAGAGGTTGCAAACGAGTGACCCCCTCTTTGCTCGTTGCTTGTCAAGTGTCAACCAAGCGATGAGTCTTCTGATTAGTGTGTTTGCTAACTTTTTCCTCAGCTACTCTTGTTCTTATTTATTAACTGCTGACTTCTATACCTTTTTTTTTTTGGTGAAGAATGCTGACTTCTATTCTAGCTACATATGACCTCACCTCAAACATGTCTTTCCTGCTGTACTGCTAGTGATTTCCAGATGTCTCAGACCCAAAAATATTAATTTCTAAAGTCAACCCAATTCTTCAAAGTGTTTAAGGATCTTTTCATTTCATTGCATGATTTGGCAAGAAAACATTAACCTTACGAGTCTCTTTTCTTTTGAAGCCACACATAAAGACAAAAAAAAAAAAAAAAGGAAAGATGGTAAGAAGAAAACATGTGAAATTACTAGTGTTTTACCCGTTCTTTAATTACTAGAAAATATTCTGAAAATTCTCATAGTTGTACGTGCCCCTAACATCATTGACTTGTCCACTGCTTTCATTTTCCGAGTAACTCTGCAAGCACTGGCATTGCTTTCATTTTTCCAGTGTGAAGCACGCATAAAACACGCCCAATGTCTTGACTCTTGACAATGAGCTTTCACTTTCCCAAGTACAATTCTAGTTCCTCACGATTATGATCACCTTGTGGTTGGGCTGTCTCAGTCCAAATAATAATGAAATTGTGATGGATACTATCAAAATCTTCATACTTCTATGATTCTTTTGAAAGCATAAATGGATGGAGATAATATAGAACATGAATTCAGAGATGGTCAGAGAACACAACTACGAAATTTTTTTGGCAATTCACAAGTACAAATTTAAAGACACAAAACTGATACAGGACAAGATGGATTGATATCATGAATCAAGGGGCGCGCCAGTGTTGCAATTTCAAGTGATTCAAGTGTGACCATAACAATGCTTGTGATCGCTGGCTTTGTTGCCCGAATCCAACACCTATTTGAGAATCACTGATTCCTAAACCCAAGTTTTTTAAACATCATAGACAAGGCTTCAGGACCCTCGACATAATGAGCTCAAGGGTAAAAATAAAGTAGAAGTCTATTATGCCCAACCTGATGATTTTTTATTCCCACTTAAGATTTTCCTTTTTCTGTCCTGAACCATAAAAGATCAAGTTCCACGTCAATAGGCACCTATTACCTTGTTCATAACTATTATTTCTTTATCACTAGTTTGGCATTGCAGGTTAACAAACAGAAAGTTTGCATGACATTACATTACAATTTCTTCCATCACCAATATCTTAGAAATATTCACAAATGATAACCAATTCCCTTACCATGGTTGAGTTCCACTGACAAGAAAAACAACGCATTCATTCAAAATATCTTCTGTTTTTACATAAATCATGATTAGGCAGGCTACATTGAACAGCGAAGAAGAGGTATGATCATCCCATGGCATACTTCTGTGTCCAGCTGCGAGCAGTAGCTTCATACTTAGCCCTGTCGGTCTTGTACATGTGCGCAATTTCAGGCACAAGTGGGTCATCAGGGTTGGGATCCGTCAACAACGAGCAAATTGACAGAAGGACCTAAAATAGGGAAGTTAGCTTTCCAAGATTCAAATCAGCAGTAGCACCCATAAGGTGTCATCATTCAAAATACAGCTCCATTAAACAAAATGAGAATGAACTATAACTCAAGGTGACACGAAAACTATAACTCAAGTCAACAGAAAGAATAGATATCTAGTTTAGGCTTCTTTTGCACTAAATAGATTACTACTCTGAATTCTTCTCTTATGAACCAGTCTCCCATATAAAGCTTTACAGTTCCTCAATGCTTCTAAATCCTAGACAGTACAAATATCTTGAATTATTTTTTGGTGCTAGATCCTCAAATCTACCAATACTGAGATTTCAGAAAAAAAAAAAAATCCCACATAAAAAAAGTAAGATACAAGAGTAGAACATACATGAGACACATTAAAAGCATCAATGAGACAACAGTTCCACACAATCTGTATTGATAGAGACTAAAAAAGTACGAAAGACATGCCTAGACAATTTTACATACGAAAATAAGCCCCATTCCTTGATTTGAGTATAAGCTCCAATTTCCTAACAAATTAGCAGCCGACAATTTCTGAACTTCAGCAAGCACAAGCATTTACACGCCAGAATACATATTTGTCAAGCATTCCCACATGCAGAAAATTGGCTCATAACATGACAGGATCTCACGTCTAGTTCTAGTAACAACAATTCATTAAGAACGTGGAATGCCAAAATCTTTCTAAAAGGCATCAAATGGTAATTCAGAAAATACATTTAGCTATGATCAGTTAGTGACACAAGCTAAAACCTTATGCAAAATAATTAAATATCAAGAAAAACAAGATAAGTAAAATCAAACCTTAGAAATGGTTAATGCTGGGCTCCATTGTTCTTTAAGAATGTCAAGACATATACTTCCATTACTGTTGATGTTTGGGTGGAATACCTTAGTCCTAAATGCAACCTGCAGCATTTAAAGATGCTAATTTTATCAGTTCAAGATTAATAAGATTGAATGAGGAAAATAGTGGAGAACAAATAGACATAACAGAACAGGAAAATTAATATCGCATATAACATAACACACAGTCAAATGGAGGGCTGTCACCAATAACACCCAAGCATCTAATTTTACTACCAGTAACTCAACTTTCTTTCCAACATCGTTCTTTACTAGTTGTGCTCTGTGTGCGTGCACGTGGGTAAACTGGGGCTGGAAGAAGAGAAGGCCAAAAAAGAAAGACCTGTACCCTACTCCAGGACAGAAACTACAGTCCTGGCACAGTATCATCCGCAAGAACAATCACCAGTGGTACTCATCAGTTTTTCCTATTAATAAGCATAGTGCTAGGAACCACCAGTATTCCCTGGAAAGAGCAATTATGAGTATTAGCTACTACACACCAGTGTTATCAAAGGCAGCTGCCTCAGCCACCTCAGCCACCTCAGCATTAAGGCAAGAAGGGTTTCTGGCCTTGCACCTCGGATGACCTGAGGTGCCTTGAGGCAGGTTTCTTCCCTCCCTCCCCAACCCAACAAAATAATAATAATAAAACAAGCAGAAGAAATAGAAAATACTCCTCTAAAATTTCATTCAAGGATTCCATTCCTCTCTTAGTTTTGGCACCTGTAGGAACCATGATGACAAATGACCCACTTCCACAATAGCAGAATCATTAACCCTACGATGTTTTCTACACAGTCCACACTCCAATGTAGCAAAAGTTAGAAAATAACCACAGCCAGAGAAGCCAAGCCACAAGGTAAACCTAGTCCCTTTATGTAAAATATTTACAACTTTGATCCCTAAATTTTTCACCATCTCAATATTGTGAATTTAGACCATACTTGAAAATTTAAACATCATTGATTTCATCTTCATAGTTTTAAGTATATTCATAATTCATCACATCCACTGCCACAATGAAGGATTCTAGCATTTGCAGCAATTATGAATGTCATTCACACTGCCTTTCTAGACCAATGCTCTAAAAACTGATCTTAACAAGCTGGGTAGACCAGTTTAACAACCAACTGGTCCATGGTACAGTCTGGAACCAGTCAAGGACACTCAAGGAACAGTTTTGAATAGTGCAAACCAGTCAACCTGGCTACAGTTCGGGCATCGTATGCAAAGGTTGTCAAGAGTCTAGCTTGAACTTGCACTGCCATTGAAGATTGGAGGAGGCTGACCATCAAGCTATCACTTGGTTTGTACTTTTTAAAATCTCCTCACACAAATACATTGCTATAATGTAAAATGATAAATATAGATGCAACTTCAAGTACTACAAGCCCAACGTGGGAAGGTGCAAACTTATTTCCAAGCAATATCAATAATCATCCAACAAGTCTCAACATAATTACAACATCAGAAGAGCAGATGATACAAGCAACTAATGTAAGTAATAAAGTAGGATAGATTACCTTTGGTGGCTTGAATGGATAGTCAGGAGGAAAATGAATTGAAACTAGGAATACACCACCTGTGTACGGGCTATCAGCAGGTCCCATGATTGTTGCTTGCCAGTGAAACATGTCCTCGGCTACAGGACCTGATATAGACAATAATAACTTTCAAAGTTATTAAAAGAAGAATATCACTATAGCTAACTTCATATACCCATAACTTAAAATTAATGGATAAATATACATTTATTCATGATAATAATTTGGAAATCCTGAAGGTTCATGTATTACTAATCAATCATCCCCAAGCTTTTCAGATAACTGATTAGAGACACGTCCTTATCAATCATTGATAGGAACAATCTTAACCACACTTTGCCAAGTATAATAAAAATGCAGATTATGTTATGGGTTTTGTTTTGTTTAATCAGCCCTCTAACTTTAAATCTAAAAGGTAAAGGGGGTAACTTAGCTGACCTAAATAACAAAATCAAGATACTAATAATCAGAGAGAAAAATGATTATAAGATTTTTACACAAGGTCATACACCCCAATAAGCAATTATTAGGGTCCTATTGTTATGCATCAAAATTGAAAGGGAAAAATCAAAACTTGAAGTGTTCAATTTTTTTCTACAAGCTCACCCGCACTGCATGATGTAGGAGGGTCCTTCTGCAAATCCTTGAGCTCCTTCAAGATGCGTTTCGATGCCATATTCAAACTTCAAAAGAGAGAAAACCTTTAAAAAAAAGGAAAGAAATTGAACATGAATTGAAAAGGAGAGAAGAGGAACGACTTTGTTTGAAGGGGAAAAAAGAAGAAAAACCAACCTGCAAGGGGTTTCGGAAAATGGAGGATTCGGAAAATTGAAGCTGCAAAAACCAGAGAGAGGGTTGAAGTTTTGAAAAGCCCTTGATTGAAGGTGAAGAAGATGAAGAAGAATGACAATCGAAAGAGCAAAATAAATAGTCAAGGAAAGGGTTTGGTTTCTAGAATGTACCGTATTCGTATTCCTTGTTAGCGTAGGATCAACGCCCTACGTTTGAGAGCTACGGAGAATAATACCGGCACACGCAATGCAAGTTTCCAAGGAAAATCGGAAGATGTCCACATAATAATGATATAAAATATGAAAAAAGAAAAAGAAAAATATATTGTATTTGATTAAAAATTCTGATTCCTCATTTTAATATTAACACTTATATTTTTATATCAAATAGTATATACTTTTTTTTTATATCTTATTTAATATTATTTATTATATATATGTTTTTTATCATTTTTTTCATTTAATCATAATTTTTAAAAAAATGTGAACAATCTTACATTCTTAAAAAAAAATATAAGACAAACATTTTTCTTTTAATACATGTCGGAATAAATAACATGAAATTAACAATCTAAATAAATCCTTCGAAGCCTAGTATATGCTTTTTAAAGAGGCTGAGATTAACTTCATATATTTGTGGCACATTATTTCTTACGGTAAAAAAAAAAAGGTTTTAGAAAAAGAGACTGATTTTTTACATTTATTTGTGACTGTTGAAAAATATAACAATCAATTTTAAAGACAATTAAAGCAGCCGTAACAAATAGTTACATAGAGAAGTTAGTTTCACTTAAGTAATGTTAAAATAATAATAATAATAATAATAATAATAATAATAATAATAATAATAACACTCTTTCCATTACTCACTCATTGCTACTTCTCTCCAAATTATTTCTCTTTCAAATAAAACCCTTATTTCTGTTCAAGATATTTCCATCTTAAGTAAATTTTATCTCTCAGATAAACTTCATGAAATTAGCTTCACGAAAGCTATTTTGTCCATTGCTGAAACCATACCTTCACGAGAGAAAGAATCAACGTTAATTCATTCAGTTGCTGTCTGCTTTAGTAATTTTTTGCAATTTTGTTTAGCATCTAAATTGAGGTGAGAAATCTCTACTTCTGCAACTTTTCTTCAATTATTTTTCATGTTTCTTGAATTATGAGAAAATTATGTCTGATCTATTTTTCTATGGAAAATGTTATTTGGTACAAAATGGGTTTCGTGCTTGTTGTATGAGCAGTTTGGTTGAAGCACTTTCTTTTTAAAATCCACCGTGATTTCTGTCTTTCCTTTGATTTTATTGGTCCTTTATAATTTTATGCAGACTTCGAAAAAGTATTTGCACTAAATAGCATCGCTCTATTTCTATTTTCATGTTCCTCTCTTTAGTCTATATGCATCTATATATAGCATTAAGTATTTAATGTAATGTCTAAGTGGTATTCTAAGCTCTTTTATTTTAAAATTTAGCAACATTTCTAAGTAACTCAAAGACTAATTAAGAATCGTTATTTACAATTGATTTTTACGTTTCCTTTATTTTAAGAAAATTAGGTCTGATATATTTTTCTATTTTCATATTCCTCTCTTTGATGTACATGTATGTATATAAATCACTCTAAGTATTGATATAATCTCTAAGTGGTATTCAGAGCCTCTTTTGCTTTTAAATGTAGCAACATTTCAAATTTCATAGCTCAGAGACTATTTAAAATTCCCATTTGGCTCTCTATTCATATTGGAGTTGAAGTTTGTCGTAAAAAGCAATTAGAATGTAGTAAATAATAATAATAATAAATATGGAAAAAATTGTGATGAGTATAATTAACAAATGAAGAACATTGATATCATTAGAATTTTGAACAATAATATACAAGAAATGAACTACTTCATGAAATATTATAAAATCTTTTGTAATTAGGAGATACGATCAACTTGTTGCCACTGGAGTATTCAGCCTTTAAAAAAATTAGTATTTTCCTCTAAGCCTGTTTAATTTATATCTTCTTCTTTAAGCTGTTTAGGTAGGTCTTATATAAATTTATAAATTACTTTGACTTAGCTAGTAGCATGAGGTCCTTGAAGACATACAAGAAGGTACCTCCTATAACTATACTCATTTAGTTTAGTGTCCCTTCAAGCTAAGGGAGGGCTAGATTATATATAACAAAGTGGGATCAAGTGCAGGTAGATCAAAGAGTGGAACATGAAAATAGAAAAAATTGATTGCCCTTAATTTTCTTAAAATACAAGGAACATGAAAATCAATTGTAGATAACGATTCCTAAATATTCTATAAGCTATGGACTTCAAAATGTTGCTACATTTTAAAGCAAAAGAGCTTCTGAATACCATTTAAACATTACATCAAACACTTAAAGTGCTATATATACATGTATGTAGATTAAAGAGAGGAACACAAATAGAACAATATATCAAACCTAATATTCTTAGAATACAGGGAACATGAAAATTAATTGTAAACAAATTGCAGAGAAATAGAAAGTTCTCACCTCAGTTTAGATGCGCTCAACTATAAGAAAATTGCATGCAGAAAATTACTGGAGTAGCTAGCAATTGGCCTTGCCTTTGAGACTCTCTCTCTCTCTCTCTCTCTCTCTCTCTCTCTCTCTCTCTCTCATGGTTTCAACAATAATCGAGAAATAGTTTTCATGAAGTTTACCTTAGAGAGAAATAGAAATTTTACCCAAGAGAGAAATAGCTTGAAGAGAAATATGAATTTTACTTGAGAGAGAGAAATAGCAAGAAGTACGTAGTGGCCAATGAAAAAATAGAGTGTCATTTTCTCTTTTTATGTGGCTTGTGTGAAACTGACTTCACCATGCAAGTATTTGTTGTGGCAGTTCTAGTCATCTTTAAAATTGATTGTATGTTATATTTTTTAACAACCACAATTACAAAAAATTCAGTCCCCTTTTTAGCAACTTTTTTTATTGTAAAAAATAATGTGTCACAGATAACTTTTTTTTTGGTAGTGAAACTTTTGTTGATTATAGACTCCAAGTATGTATTTGTTTCTTGATAGTGAAGAAAAGTATATTTAGAAAATTTATTGGTAAGATTTTTAATCTTTAATGTTATTGATGTGAAATTCTAACTTAAAATCAATTGGAGAGAAATAACAAGAAGTAGTAGTCAGTGAAAAAATAAAGTATTATTTTCTCTTTTTTTTACTATAAAAATAATGTGTCATAGATAACATTTTTTTGGTTGTGAAATTTGTTTCTTGATAGTGAAGAAAAGTATATTTAGGAAAACTATTGGTAAGGTTTTTAATCTTTAATGTTATTAATGTGAAATTCTAACTTAAAACTAATTAGTATTAATATCATATGAGATTCTAACTTAAAATCAATTGATATCAAGTAGAGTGATTTAATAAATATATAAATCATACTCGAAAGATTGAGTCAGACGATGTGAGACTTTAACAATTGTTATGTATCAATATAATTTCCTTTTCTAAAAAAGAAAAACACTCATGATTGTTATTAATTTTCTTTTAATTATTTTTTAAATTTTTAGCTTAATTTCAATGCACATTCCTAATATCTTTACCCTTAGATATACGTTTAAATTTAAACCAACTAGACACACACCAAAAATAAAATCTTGACCATCTACTTTCAAAGTAAACAGACACCTAAGTAATTAAGATAATGAAGCAAAAAACATTCTGTTTTGAAGGTCCTAAGTTCAAAATAGGCTACGCCTAATATCTTTAGTTTTGTCAATTTTGTCTTTGCTTGAACTATATGGCTGTAACATTGATAACTAGATTTTTAATTGGACGAAACTCTAGGAAACAAGGCTTTTAACCTTTTTAATCATATGAAGCAAGCTAGATATGATTTTATCCATAACGGAAACCAACCAGAAGCTTTATCAAATTGCCACAACATAGGTATAGACTAGAGCTCAAAGAAAAATTAGGCATCGGCTTGTTTGCAACTTTCTTTTCTTGGAGAAATTGTTTGCTCTCAACTTTGATTCAATCGCATTCTGTTACCATCTTGTTAATTGTTCGAAAGGTCAGGTCAAGAAACAACAAAAACACCTAACTAAAAAAGAAAGTGAAACTTAAGAAGCATCCTTTTCGTAAATTAAGCATAAAGGAAGATGAAACATCACTTCCTCCATTCACCTGTTTTTTTTCTCATTGCTATCTTAAATTAGAGCTCATGTTCACGTACGTCCCAAAGACCATATATATACATGTCCATAATGAAGAAGACAGAAGTTTATATAACTAGATTGAAGAACTTCAAAGATGTACATGTACTCTAATGGTTTGTGAATACTTGGCTATTTGCAGAAACCCTCTTTCCCTATGGATAAACTTGTCCACCAATGAAGGATGACATGAAATGTTGCTTTGGCAAAACTTGCTTGTAATTGATTCTATCAATTACTTTTAGGCCTGCAGCAAAAATGTACACATCAACATTTTGAAACCCATTAGTATACTTGTTATAACATTACCGTTTGTTATTAAATTTCAATTTTGTTATTTCCATACTAAAATTGTACACTATTTTTACAGCAGTTAATGATGTCTCAATAATTAGTTAATAAGGTATATAGATTGGTTAATGCGTTTCTAACTTTAATTTTAATAACATGTTACCAGCTTATTGAAAATAAGTTATTAATTTGTTAACCAATCTGTGTATCTTTCTAATCAATAATTGAGATATCATTTTTTTGTAAGATAATTGAGACATCATTAATCAGTATAAAAACAGTATAAAAATTTTGATATACAGAAGTCATTTTCCATTAATTTTTAGGTGACGTCTCCAAAATCTTTGTGAAAGATTATATATACTTATATACATATGCGTACTCTGTTACATGTTATACCAAACATCAAATAAGAGTTGATTCCTCAAATTAACATAATTTATGCATGGTTTCTATTGTTTAGAAAGGAGAACTTCTGTGCTTATTTAGTTTCAATATATTTTGTATTTTTGCAACTAGTGAATCATTCATCTATGGGCAACAACTGTTACATATATAGAAGCTGCTCATGGTGGCCGATGCATTTGCGGCTGCATACATTTGTCCCTGCTCCTCTCCATTTTGTAAGAAGTACATGCTGGATCTCTAAATACTTTTCTACAAGCATATATATAGGCCTTGAACAGGCTATAGCAGAATTCAAAGGAATCATTACCTACATACATACTTAACAAAATCCAATATTCAAGACATTTTCCACAATATCGTGACATCAAATTTAAATTTTCAACTTAAGAAAGCCATCGTATGTATATAATTTCATTTTCAAGCTATGTTTTTTTTTTCTTTTGATTATACGGGGAGTTAACCATAACTTGAACATATATACCACTACCTAAAAATTCTCATCCACCCCAATCATCTTTGATAAGTTTCAAATTTCATCAAACTAAATATGAAAACCTCAAATTCAAATGCCTATAAATCAGAAAAATTTATCCATCCAAAATGGCATGATATCATATCAGCAACATATATAGTTTTACCTGAAAGCAAACATCTTGACATCACAGCCAGGCCTTCTTCCAAAATCCACATCCATCTGCTTGATTTGATGACAAAATGATAGAAATGGCACATTAATCATATGCAAACTCCCAATCCTAAAACCAATCTTCCCGCCCAAATACACATCAAACACCATTTCATTCGCATTCATATCTGATTTTAGATCATCCACAGCATACTTGTCAATGTTAGCATTGTGCAATCTCATTGTCATATCCAAATCTGTGTCATTCTGAGGCATCTGAGAGAACCCTCCAACTTTAGTCTTTCCAAGTGGCACTTCCTGGCTGGTGACATCAACAGAAAGAGGGCCATACAAGAGCTCAATCTTCTCATTCTTGTTTGAGACCCTTAACCCTAAGCTTATAACTGCATCCATCTTTTGTGAGTTATTATCAACCTCCAACTTGGATATTTGTAGCATCCTGACGTTGACTTTTGGCAACCCTGCTTGGAGGAAGACCAAGTAGGAGATGCCAATGAAGAGGAGAATGATGATGAGGATGAACATGGCAAGGCATGACCACACACAAAATGCAAAACAGCATGGATGGTAGCGTCCCTTGTCAAGGTGGTCAATGTTGGAATCAATGTCGCTGAGGCTGGAGTGGCGGTGGTGGGAGGGGACTTCGAAGGCCACACGGCGGCCTGGCTTGCGGAAGCTGCCGGTGGACGGATTCTTCACCAGCGCTGGCTTGCTGGATGACCGCTGCAGCTCTGCCATTTGCCAACCTTTGACCACCCTCAAGGGAACAGACCTACGTCCAACGTGAGTTTAGCATAACATGTGTAAAGATAGGTTATTTGTGTAATGGTGTTTTTTGTTATTTAGGTTGCAAAGGTTTTTGTGACCACAAATGCACAACTCTATATATGGTAAATCAAGGTTGGCGGCTAAACATAGAGTCAAGAGAGGTTCTAAGAGGGACATGCAGTTTGGCCTAGCTATAGTTGACATATGCATCTGTAAATGTTTAGTTCGTATATTCTTAGAGGAGTAATTGGAATTATATAATTAGAAAGCAAAATGCTATATGAACAACCTTTAGATAGACACAATCAATGTCCAATTAATGTTGTTACATTACATAAAATTTCTTGACGTACACCTAAAAAAAAAAAATCTTGAAGCAATATTTATGAAGGTAAATCTAATGTTGTGTAAAAGGGTGTAAATTTTTATCTTATATATGAATGATAAAAGGTGATTGTTTATAAAACATTACTCTCTTATATCATAATCTACCTATATTTTATCTTATATCTGAATGATAAAGTATTTTATTTTAAGGATGCTAAGTTTTCATTAATTATTCTTTAAACTATAAATACTATTCTAAATTCTAATCATGTATATCAAATTTCAAATATGGAATTTGATTGTTTCTTTGAAATATGATACTTACAAATTAGAGAACTTAGTAATTAGTGCATAAGGATGAGTGTTTTTAAAAAGACATGAGAGTTACTTATTAACATGATCAAGTCATGTTATGAGAGAGGAAGATAAAAAAAAATAATTCAAAAAATATTTGGTGCACATTAATACGGTGGATATCACCTCATATTTATATGAGGTGATAGAATCAGAATGTATGTGTGTACAAAAAATGATGTAAGACTAATTATAATTAAATAATAAAAACTATATAAACATGAGGTGATGTGTGTGTAAATATGTGTAAGTAGTATTATTCAAAAATAATTATAGTAAAATCCATCATTATTCATGTTAATTCCATTAACTATGTTCTTATATCTCTCTCATAACATGACTCTATGTATTAGTAAATAATAAAAGAATATCCTAATCTGACCCTGTATTCCGTTAGTCTTATGGTAGGGGGAAGGTCATCCGCTCAGTAATAACTAATAGCTGGATGTTTCCCTACCTTGTTCGAGTTCGAACCCCAAGTATATAAAAAAGCAAAAAAGGAGACACCGAATGCAAAACATTGAGAGGTATAACATGCTTGAATTTATGGGGATTTACATATATCATGATAGCAGCCTACTTAAATAACAAATACCGATCATAAAGACGAGAAATATTTATTAGACCTTGTCTAACAATGAATATATTGTTATTCTTAATATAAAATAATTGAATAGTATAAGAATTTATGTAATTATTCAAGTGTTAATTAATTTAATCTACACAATTATATAAAAAAAATCTACACAACTATTTCTCTATAAAGAAATAGATACTGATAAACTCGGCCACTAATATGTGTATTTTATTTTCCGGAGGGAATAAAGAATGACGCAAGTTAGAGCAAGCAACAATTGGTTTCCAAACATAAAGGTTTCCAAGCAACAGTACGTGACGCACAAATCTGGGCTGCACAGAGTATGTCTTTTTTATTCTAAATAAAAGGAATTGTGTGGGGACTCATTTCCACTTCACTTGACAACCACTGCTTTGATCTTGTTTTAACATAAACCTTTGGAGATTATTAAAACCAACATTTAAAGAAATTCCATAAATTAAGTTAGAATTAGGCGTGGAAATGAGTTCATCCGCTTATAAGCAATTCACAGTCAACTCATTTTTTAACTCAATAAACTGAGCTTATGAGCAAATCAAGTGAGCAATGCATGAGTTGGAATATCTATCTAACATAAAATATAAACAAGGTATTTATTAGGGAAGCTTGAGCTAGTAAGCTAACTCGATATATACACACATTATATTTAAATGCTCATACATTATGTAATTATATAATAATATATATGTTATTTTTTCGGTACATATAATAATATATATGTTAATTTTTTGAAAAAATTACTTGAGTATATCAAGCTTCATGAGTCAAGCAAATGAGCAACGTGTAGCTCATATTAAGATGGTGTGGACCGATTAGCTCATTTGAGCTTCACAAATCATGGAAGTTAAGTTCACAACTCACGAGCTTAACTCAAGATGAGTAGCTGTAAAAATTAGCTCACATCGAGCTCAGCTACAGTGCTCAACTCATTTCCATCCCTAGGTGGCTAGGTGGAATGAAGCAAAGCAAAAGTGAGGATTACAAAAAGATTTAATAATATGTATCTTCTAGAATCTGAAATTTCACGATGATATCTTTATTAAGTGAAATGTAAGTGATATTTTTTGTCTTCCCTGAAGGCTGCAGCTCCAATGCTCAGAGCCAGAGAGAGGGAGAGAGAGAAACCCTATTCAGAAGGGAAGGAGACTAAAAAGGGGCCAAAAAGAGCTAAACTGAATATATTACTTCTAAAGCACTTATTAATGTAGTGCCACAATGTCACTAAAGAAACAAGAGATTGAAGAGATGTTGATTTTTTTATTTTAATCAACATTACCCAGCCATGGCATGATAAGGTGATTGATGCAATACACATATCCATTGGAGGGCTAACAAACAGCAAAACAACAAATACAAGGGACCAAATGTGCTTGAATGAAGATCAATTGAATCATGTTAATACATAAGAATTCATGAAAAGCAACCTACCTATAGAAGAAAATAACTCAAGGAATTCCATCCGTGAGAAATATTGAACAATTGGACAGAAATGTTTGAATAAAGCTTGAGAAACCTTGACTAAGCATGCACTTTTATATACCATTTAACATTGCTTCCTGGTTAAGCAAAGAGCCAGAGAGTTAAATTTATGGAGTCTGAACATTTGAGTCCTTGGATTTATTCTCTTCAGAAGATGGTCGGTTCTCTGAGTCAGATTGCCGGATCTCTTCAATCATTCTCACTACTTCATCCATGCTAGGTCTCATATCTGGCATCTTTGCCACACAGGCCATGGCAATTTGCAACATTTGCACCATTTCTTCTTCAATGTTTTGGTACCTCATTAGCTCCACATCAAAAACCTCAGCTGTCCATTCCTCCCTAACAACAGACTGGACCCACCTAGGGAGGTCAACCATATCATCGCGTCCTGGAGATTGGAGAGGTGCTTTCCCAGTAAGCATCTCCAGAAGGAGGACACCAAAGCTGTACACATCTGATTTATGAGTGTGCTTACGGGTTTCAATCACCTCAGGAGCACGATAACCTGCAGCTCTAGAAGGGGTTGCAGGAACATTCATAAGCGGGGTCAGGCCAAAATCAGAAATGCAGCCATCATTATCTTGGTTGAGGAGGACATTTGAGGACTTAATATTTCCATGTGTGAATTTCGGACCACCAACAGAATGTATGTGGGCAATTCCTCTGGCAGTTCCAAGAGATATTTTTACTCGGGAGTCCCAATCTAATGGAGTTCTTCCACTTGACCTATTGCCTGTAATCAAATTGAGATCCAATTTAAGGGAAAGTGAAGAGTTTTAGCAGGCTCAGGTAGATACTATAACAAGCACAATTACAACTACAGGTAGAAAATTAGATTATCCAGAAGGACTTCAAACTTCTGAATAATCTTAACAGAAACAAGGAATAAAAAAAAACCAAGTCTAATTTTGGAAGATTTAACTGAAACTAAGAGGAAAATAAATGCATACCATGCAAGAGTGTGGATAGGTTGCCACCTGGGACATAGTCATAAACTAAAAGCTTTTCATCTTTTGAATAATAATAAGCACGAAGTGGCACAACGTTTGGGTGTTGTCCAACCCTTCCTATAATCTCCATCTGCTGTTCAAAGTCCCTCTTGCCTACCACAACTTCTTTCAACCTTTTCACCACAACTGTCATTGACTCCTCCAATATAGCCTTATATGCAGTACCATAACTACCCTTTCCCAAAACTTCGGCTGATGCTCTTAGCAAATCCTCAAGATCAAAATTATAAGAACTGCCCTCGAAGAAAACCAACTTGTTTTTCTCAGGTTCTTGCACCCCACTCCCAAACTCTTCTTTTGGCTTCTCACCCCTACCACCACTAGGACCCTTCCCTTTAATTACACTGGAGACTCCATCATCTTTCTTCTTTAAACAGCAAAGAACAATAAGAAGAGATACAAAAAATAGCGGCACAGCTCCTCCAACAGCAATTGCAATGATAACTACCTTACTCAGTTTGTTTTTGGAGTTTTGTCTTCCAGGAGCTGATGGTGGACCTGGAGAAGGTGTAGGGGGAATCACAGAGCATGGCTTTAAAGGTGGTCCACATAAAAGAGAGTTTCCTTCAAAGGATGAATTAGGAAAAATCTTAAGAGCTGCAGGGATGGAGCCATTCAAATGGTTGTAGCTTAAATTCAAAAGCCTGAGATTAGTAACATTGAGATTAGGTATCTGTCCAAATAGGGAGTTGTTCTGGAGATTCAAACTAGTTAATTCTGTCAAATTTTGTAATGTCTTTGGAATGCCACCAGTGAAGGAATTATATGACAAATCGAGTACAATGAGTTTGGGTGACAATGAGGCAGGTATATCACCAGAAAAGTTATTATGCTGGAGATAGAGATATTGGAGAGAAGGAAGAGAAGCAATGTCAGCAGGCAGATTTCCACTGAGTAGGTTGGAGCGAAGGCTAATAATTTTGGCGGCGTCAAGCTTGCCAAGTGTTTTGGCTGGGATGGAGCCAACTAGTCCAACTCCAGGGAGCCGGACATAAACAACACGAGTTCCATTTCGATTGCAAGTGATGCCTAACCAAGATGTACAGATTGAGGTGGCCGGATTCCACATAAGGTTCCGACGATGGGGGATAGCAGTAGCAAAATCAAGAAGGGCTTGCTTATCTGAACTTAGGTCAGCAATAGCCAGAGGAAAAAGAATAACTATGATAAAAAGGAAAGGAGCCACTGAAGTAGAATACAACTTCATGGAGAGTTGTTTGCTGTAAGGTATAGGATATTGACACTTAAATTCAGAGTAAACTTTGACAGCCTTCATATTTTCCTGGTTTAGCACCATGTCCATAAATCAAAGTTAGGATCCAGCAGCATGAAGAAATAAACAATATATATCAAACCTAGGTTATAGAATTATCATGACAACATTTCAGAAAAAAATAGCTGAAACAGAACCATCCCCAATTAATTAACTGAGGAACAGATAGTCAATTGCAAGTCCAGGGTAAACTTTTGCAGTCTCTTTTTGATTACTTGTAAGATTTTCATTATCAAGAGAGAGACAATGGAGGAATATGCTTTCCATGATTAAAGGAACATAAAAAATTTAACGAGGCTCTTGTTTTACAGCTATCAAGAGATAAACTACACAACAGACCATTAAATACACATAAAAAATTTTCATTTACAAATCATAGCTGCAAAGCAATTACAAAGCGTAATCAGCAGTGACAAAGCTGACTATTGAAAATAACATGTCGAGAGAATATGTCAAGAAAGCTTAGGAAGGAAAGGAACAATATTTGGTTTATCAAATAACCAACCCCCTCCTAATTTTGCAGGCATAAGATACTACACAACTCGTAGAAAGATCAAATTAGAAAGAGATTGAAGTTTTTCTTTAAAAGGTCAATACGCAAACCCAGCTGCCAAAAGACGGATATGAAAGAATTTCCAAGATTTTGGCTGAAGAGGAAAGTGAGAGAGAAGTCAAGGAAAGGATAATAGAATTAATTTGTAGGAGTAGGTATTTTTAGCTTTGTGGTAACTTCATAAACTCTTTGATAACTGGAACTAATATTTCTGCAGTTTATTCTCAGAAAAAGATAATTTTCTAGCCAAACACTAACCAACACAAGCTTCCCTCCTGATTAAATTGACCTGAGTTTTTTACATTGAATAAAATGAATGAATATAGAACCCAAATTTTCTTCAAATGCATGCCCCCATTTAATGGATTAGGAAGGAAATTAAAATATAAAAAACAGTCAGAGTAGTTCAACAACTAAATTTGTATTTTTTTAATTAATTTTTTTTTTCTACAATTACCTTCAGATCCTAAACAAAAACCAAAACACCAACTGTTCCAAACAAAAGAATTAGCACCAGGTAGAAACCCAAAAATGCTTTGAAGCACATTCCAGCCCACAATGTGGAGAATTCATGTATACAACTCAAAGAACCCAGATCTGCAAGCTAAATTATAGGATTACCAGTGGGTAAGCAGAGAGAGAAAAGGACAGGTTTTTCAATGAGTAATCACCTGAAAGGATGCAGAGAAGCAGCATAAGGATTCATGGGAGAACTCAGAAGCAGGTGTTAGTATCAGAGCTGAAACAACAGGTCATGTAGCATTTGCTGAAGAAGATATGGAAGTTGGTGGGGTGCTTCAGATTCTCAACAAGTTGTTTTAGAGCATTCATTTTCTGGAACTGGGTTTCATTGGGAAGGAGCATAGCAGCACATAAAGCCAGGGAATTCGGTTGAAACTGAGGATCATTTTAAGCTAGAGAGAGTGATAGCAGCTAAAAGAACTGAAGACAGAGGCTTCATAAGGAATTCTTAAAAGAAAAAAAATCAGAACCAAGGAAAGTGACTTCATTTTTTTCTCAGTTTTAGCAAAAGTTAGAGATAAATAAACAAATAAACAAAGAGGAAACAAAAAGGTAAGCAAAGGATTAAAGAATAAAGTGGACAGCAGGGCAATGCAGAATGCACATTAACCTTAACCTTCTTCTCTTTCTTGACCTACCCCAGACCCGGAGAGAGAAAGAGAACGGTTGAGTTGAGACCTTTTTTTTTTGGGTAACGGAAAGGTTGAGACTTGAGACTTTATTAAGATGAGTGAGAGAGTGAGAAGTGAGAGAAGTCAGAGGGCAATGTACACGTACTATGATTATGATACTGTGTTAAACGGCTAAGAAATGCTTCTATCAGTTCCATGTTTTCACCCAAGAAAATTAAAATCAAAATATATAAATAAAAGAATTAGAGTGCACATGAAAATGCAATTTTATGGCTTTCTCCTCTTCTTCTGTGTTTTATTTACTATAAAAAATGTTAGATGCTTATGCTTATACTTCACATCTCTTATATTTGAAGATATATAATAAATTATAAAGATATATAGTATAATTAAAATAAGTATAAAAAAAAATTCTATAATTAGACATAAAAATTGTAAAATATAAGATGATATGTATGTAAATAAGTATAAATAAACTGATAAAAAAATAAATATAAATAATGTTATTCTTTATTTACTATTCTTCTTCCTCTTATGAAAAAGTCCACTTTGAATTAACCCTTGTAGTTTTTATTACTTGACACCAAAATTATAAACTCAGCTTTTATCTTGATAAAAAAGCAAGTTTTGAGATTTAGAAAAAGTTTTCGACTTTGCTTTCATTTTCTTCTTCATCCTCTTCGCTTTTCATCTTACCTCCCTATCAATTAATGACTTTTGGACGGTAACTCGAGGCTGTGAATGCCTTTATTAGAATCCTAGAAAAAATGTTACTATCGCCTAATCACATGCATGGAGTGACCAACACATTTAATTGAGGCTTGCCTTTACTATGTTGCATGGCACACTTAAATACCATTCTCATTAATATGTTCCGAATTTATTGACTTGTTTGCTAAGCTGTGCAGATAATTTTTATTATTTTTACTGTTAAAAAATGGTTTAAAAAAGAACAAATTGATTATAAAAAGCATGGGTTGATATCTGATGTTATCCATTTGTATGTTGTTCTACAAATCTCAATTCGTAGGATTTAGCATTATCGATGTTACACAGTGGTATTTTTTTCCATATTTCTGCATTTCTATCTAATAATAAAAATGTGATTTTTTCTTCTTCTTTTTTTTAAATAAAGGTCATTCCTTGTTATTTTTTGTCAACCTTTAATAATCTGTCTTTATTAGAATAAAATTAAAGTATATGCATCCTATTTAAAGTATAAGGGAGATAAACCTAAATACTAACAAACTGTTAAACGGGTGGTAAACGGTCAAATTCCATATAAAGAAGAGAATACAAGTTTGATTTTCAAAAAATACACTTGTTAGGAAGGAGAGTGACCTTTGATGTTTCATCTCTAGGAATTACAAGAACAATGTCGCCCACAATTTTATTTATAAAAAAAAAAGAGAGAGATAAACCTAAACTGATTTTGTATAAAATTGATACTTGATAATTTCATATGTAAATAATTGTGGGTCCTTTTATTATAAAACATGTATTTTTCTCTTTCATAAGAGAAGTTCAATATCTTAAAAGAAATTCTTAAGTAAGTACTATTTATTTATGATAGATATTTTATTAAATAATTAAAAAACTTGACTTTAATTTTAAGAGAAATTATTTCTTTTTAACCTTTTAATATATTATTATATATTTATTTTATTATTTACTCATATTATTTAATTGAGTTAATAAATATATAAAAAATTGAAAGAAGATAATTTCTCTTAGAATTAGAACTAAATTCTATACAATAATTAATGCGTATTGATATTCTTTAAAGATAGAAGTTTCGCTGCTTGAGTCCAGAGGCACTCACGTCCGTCACTATTATACTAAAGACATAAAAATAGTACTTTATAGGCATGGTGAGTTTTTTTTTTCCCCTATTAAATTCAAAAGTTGAGAGAGCGCTTGTGCGGTTGAGTATCGTCAGCAAATATGTGGAGATAAGTGTATTTTTAAGACACATATATATAAAAAATAATATCAATGTGAATTAAAGAATTTATTTATATATATATATATATATATATAAATATAAAATTTAAATAAATATAATTTATTAATATTATTTTTATAAAATTTAATATTTATAATATTTTAATATATATTATATATGTTAATATTTATTATTTAATAAATTTTATTAAAAATATAAAACATAATTTCTATTAATATTTTTAAAAAAAAAATTTAAATTAATTTCTTTTAATAAATCAATCATGATAAGATATGCAGATATAAAAAAATTAATTAAAGAGAATAGTATGTACAAACAAGTTTCAACGACGATTTAAATTGACGACTTGATATGAGTAAAAATAAATGAGCATATAAAAATAATAATGTGTAAAAAATAAAACTTAAAAACTTAATAATAAATGTAAAAAGATAAAACTTAAAATATTAATATGTGAAAATAATAATTTAGGACATCAATCATGTGATTGGACTTGAATGAGTTACAAATTTATTAATTAGACATTAGTCATAAAAACTAATCTTTTAAAAAAATATATTAATGAGTCGTATTCAAGTCGTGCCTTAACTGTATCTAAGTATATTTAAATTGTGTCTAAATAAAAAATAATAATTTTTTAATCTAATATATTCAAATACATAAGACACGTATGTTATACACATGTCCAATGTCCAATGTATCTAATATGGATACGTGTTTTATACACAAACACGCCTTAAAAAATAAGGTGATTGTGCTTCAGAGTATATAGCTTATATATATATGTTTAATGTTAAATAGAATTTTTATAATATAGACGTTGTGGTTTTCTTCCCGTGTTGTCGTGAAAAGAAGATGATACATTTCTAAAGTTAAATGTTCTGTGATTGACTCGCACAAAGAGGACATCAAATCAATAAGTCTGAATCTTATTCCAACACTTTCAAATTACACAATTGGCTATTAATGCCCCATCTAACATGGATCCATGATTTTGGGTCTATTAATGGATCATAGAATCTGAGCCGTTGGATAAGAAGAAAATTAGATTGGTGGTTAGCTGCCTGTAATCTGATTAGAAGGCAAGGAGAAAAAGTTTATATTTACTTATAGGTCCTTAATATTCTTCATCTTTCGTGGTTTTCTCCTTCCTTTTCTCTTTGCTTGTTTTGGTTCCCCTGCTACCTTCTTTTTTTTCCCTTCATTCTCTTGCCTCTGTCTCTTCTTCAAGTTCACAACCTTTTTCGGTTTGAGTCATTCCTAGCTTACAAGCAAGTTTCTTTGTCTCCACATCGTCTCTAGCTACAATGGCTAAAGAATTGGCATCTAGGTCAGTCACACTCACATGATCCATACTCTGGTTTTTTACCAGCCAAATCATCAATTTGTTTTATTCAAGCAAGACATTGAACAAAACAGGGAATTTGTGCAGGGAGTACACATAAAGTAGTGACAAACAAATTTGTCACCAAATTAATCTGGGTATTCTCCTAAAAACCTAAAATCTCATAACCACACAACCACATAAGGAGCACTGTCATTATGTAACCTCTTGGATAAAGGTACTTATTGATAAAATACTAAATTTTGAAAGTACTCCTTAACAAAATAAATAATAATAATTTAATTAATTTTTTAATACCTCTAAATATAGTATTTTTAATTTTGATTTTTGTAAAAAATTTAGTCTATTTTAATTTTTTTAAATTTCAAGATAGATAAAATTAGTTTCTATTATACTCTCTTATTAAGAATTAATTTTATTTGTTTCAAAATTTAAAAAAATAAAAAACTTAAAAATTTTAAAAAATTAAAATAAAAATAATTATATTTAAAGATACTAAAAAAATAATTAAACTTTAAAAAAATAGAACACTTTAATAATATAAAAAACGGACTAGCACAAGTTATTTTGGGTTCGATTGATGGAAACTGGAAAGCCACCCATTAATAAAGCCCCACGGCCTATTCTTTTGTTTCATTATTTTGTCGGGATTGGGAACACTGAAATAAGTCAAATGGAATCACTCGATTGAAATTCAAATTGCACATCAAAAATATTCTCAGTGAGGCTCCCCATTCCCGTGTCCCTGTATACTTCAAGAAATCAATTGAAAAAGAAAGGAAAAGCTTTTTAAACTTAAAAAATTTGTTTTGCTCATACTTTGTCTTTAGTTGTATTGTACGGAATATTATCAATATATAACAAATATTACTAACTTTTATTAGTTATAATATATATGTCATATATTATTAACTCTTTTA
Source organism: Ormosia semicastrata (assembly GCA_029884595.1). Lineage (NCBI taxonomy): Eukaryota > Viridiplantae > Streptophyta > Magnoliopsida > Fabales > Fabaceae > Ormosia > Ormosia semicastrata. The sequence continues at coordinate 32,012,176 of JAQQTO010000057.1, read as the reverse complement.
TGAGAAAAATCTATTTAATAGGTGTATCCCTGTATCCTATTAAAGAACATCAAGTTCAAGAAACCAAAAGCTGAAGTCATAAATGAAACTAAAAAGAAAAAAGAAAGAAGGTTAAATTAAAATTTTAGTTTGTATATTTTATACAAATTTTTAATTTATTTTTTATAAAAAAATTAAATTAATCCTTATATTTATAAATATTTTTAAAATAATTTTTATTATTAATTTTTGTTATAATATTATTAATTTAATCTTTACTAAATATTTTATAAAAAAAATATATAAAAAAGAACATATATTGAACAAAAGAATACCTATTCTGAATAGTATTTTAAAAATTGAACTAAATTGACTAGTCAAACTATGAATCGATCATATATCTGATTTGATCATTATTTAGTTTAACCACGATTCAATTATAGTTCATCAAAAAAATTAGCCGATTAAATCAATTAAACAATGACCCAGAAGTCTCACTAGTTCAATTTCTTATTCAATTTTTAAAATATTAATTCAAAATAAATGAGTACTTATAAGAGCACTTACTAGAATGTAAGAACATTAATTAAATGTTTTACATATAATCTAAAATAGTACCAACTGAACAAAAGTGTAAAGAACACTTATTATATTAGTCAACTAATAGCAGTGTTATAACAATTTTATAATAAAATTAATAATAGAAATTATTTTGAAAAAATAAAAAAATATGAAAATTGATTTAAAAAAATTATATAAATTAAATTGAAAATAATGAAAAGTATATCAACCAAAACTTTAATTTAACCAAGAATGAAATTACTCAAAGCTTAATGAAAGATTAGTGGGTTCAATAAAAAATTAGAGCAAATAAATTTATTAGAAACCCATTTTATTACTCTTGGTAATCATATACTATTGGTCAATAGGATTTGCTTCATTTAAAGTACAAAATGCGCAAAATCTAATATCCATGGATGAAAAACAATTAAATGTTTGAATATTTATAAATTTAGTTCTCATTATCCAATGCATCCACCTAAATTTAACCTTCAAGGCATTAAAAAATATAAAACTAACCTTCAAGGAAGATTAATTAATTCTTGTTCCATGTGAAGAATGATATTTTTGTAACTAATAATATTTGGCTCCCCAATTAATTGAAGGCTTCTAGGCTATACAATGAGATTCTCACTTTTTTCTTATAGCCAAAAACTCAAATAAAAAACTCTATACTTTCATCACAATCACAAACAAACATATATTGGATCCAATCCTGGATTCCAAGAACAAAGTCAACAGATTATTTTAACAGAATCAGTTAGCACCTTCTACCAAAACCATATATTGCTCATTTGTTAAATTTGTTAAATAAAGACAGAGAAAACAAAATGACAGATGGTAAAAATCAGTGGATAAAAACTCATAGTCAAAGGCAGGTCATGAGCATATGTAACCGCGTGATATTAACAGCAGGCAAATGCATTATTTACCTTTGAAGGGAGGTGGTGTTATTGGGTAAGTGAAGCACAAGCAGAAGCTTCATGATGATAATATTGATGACAGATTAGGAGAGAGAGCAAGACAAGCAAATCCACATCCAACCACTCTGACTTTCTCTTTTCCAACCACTTCTACCTATTCCTGGATCTGGATCTCCATCTTTATATAAAATAGAAACTTCTCAAACAAATTCCAACTGAGAGATAGATAAAAGAATACACAATTGGGGATATAAAAAAAATACTCAATTATCAATTATGTTATAGATTATTGGAACCCATATAGAAGACAAAAAATCCATGAATCAGCTAACAAATATTGCAATGATATATGATGTGCTAACCAAATAACCCCATTGTGATTTTTCAGAGAAAAGAAAAAAGCTAATAGGAACAAAATAAATGTGGTATAAAAAACAAAGAATGAGGTTGAATGGTAAACCAGAGAAGCCAGGAGCAGACAGAAATTCTAGCTAATTAAGTATTTGAATGGCAAGCAACAATGATGATGGAATATGCATTGCAACCATAAATTTGTGGTAATTTTGTTTAAAATTTTCATTGAAGTGAACTATGGAACTACTTGGTCACTAAACAAGAAATCCATTGAACGTGAAGCTTCAACTCTATATATCATGATGTCTCAACTTTAGCCAAAAAGTGAATTATTACAATTGTAGGACTCATCTGTGGTAATAGGGAGCCACCAGTTCTGTGAAGTTTGTGATCCAAAATTTCATCACAATAATAAGAGAGGGGAATTTAAAAGAGCTGTGGAAAAAAAAACTAAAATGCATAAGTTTATAGTACCCTTTTCTTTCCATGTTTAACATCTATATATTAGTGATAGCAGATGGAGAAGTTTTAAAACTTTGCTAATTTACATAAAGATGTGCTTAATTTGTAGAACCTATATCACATAGCTGACCATAAATTTTACACGTTACAATGTAGTTGGGACCACATATTTATCAAATAATAGAAACACATTCTTCTGTTTAAAAATTCAGCATAAATAGCATATTATAGAATCTTGGAATTTTCCACTGAGGTTAAAGTCTTCCAAGCGTTCTGTGCCATTTATACTACATAAATATATTTCTTTTCAACTTGATTTTCTTTTCCACTTGTGCATCTCCATTCTTATAACGACTTAAAAACATTCCGTTCCAAACATTCTTAATTTAAGTGGTAGTGACTCTACTCATTGCAAAGATTTTAATTTTCAAAACGATATTTCACTTTTAATTTTGTACAAAAAAAAATATTTATATGGTATTCATTTTTAAAGAACAATTTTTAATCTTACCATATTATTAAAAAAGTGAATATTCATTAAATTCATTTTTAATAACTAAATTATGGTTAAAAGTAGGCACGTATGAGTGAGTTACATATTAAAGATTAAAAATTATTACATAATTTGTAAAAAGAATACCATTTTTCAGTAATTAAATATTAGAACTAAAATTTTTTCCTAATCATGAACCATATTTATATAAAAAAAATATTTGCTCCTGTCAGCTTGACAGAGAAATGGAATATTTGTGGCACTCAAAAGATATATAATTAATGAGTAAATATTTTTTAACCATATTGATTAATTAGGTTATAGAATAGGATGTGCATGTAGGAAGATACAATATGTAGTATTATATCCAACAGCAGCGTTATAAACAAGGTACATGCTTACGATTATTTATTACATGCTATTTGGCCGAACAAGAGGATGAGGATCTATTTTAGGGATCCCAATTTTCAGTTTTTCACAGATGTGTATGAGAACTTTGCAATAAGTTACTGTTTTTTTTTTAAAAAAATTGAAATATTGAGTCAAACACACAGAGTATAATAGACCTGACATCACGTGGAGAGTGGAGACCACCGATTGGGATCAAGGTTGGTTGTGCAGGTCAATCTGGCGAAATACAAATTCACCCCTTCTCTTGTTTTGGGCGAGAAAAGGGAAACCAAAAACATTAGTAATTACTAACAAATAGAGAATGGGACTCCACAAGAATCAGTAGTAATTAATGAGAAGATTTTATAAATCAAGAAGAGGGACACTGATCTGATAAACTTCAAAAGAAAGCTGAAGCTGCTATTTTTTTTTTTTTTGGGCTAGCCAATTCACACATGTTTTCATATTTTCTAAAAATACTATAAAAAGAATTCCGATAATGATTAACTTTTTAATATATGATACATCATCCATATTTCAAACTTTGTTTCTACTATAAGTCTACTAAAAAATATTAATGACTTTGGTTCTGCATGATACAGTGGCATTTTGCCCATGATTGATAGCTTTCCAATACATTGAGTTATGCCAAAACATTGAACATGGTCCAATAATGAAGCATTTTCAACTGTACAAGTTCAAAGGAAAGTTTGGGGGAAGGGGGGGGGGGGGGGAGGTTGTTCAGATATATCCATATCATGATGGTGAATTTGAATGGTGTATACTGGCACCAGATATCATGATGATGAATTTGAATGGCATAAGCCTTTCGCATGTATATGAATGTTGTTATTGTTAAAAACTTAAACATTTACATATGATTTTACTAAATTTGTGTCGACTTTCTGGTTTATTTCTCTGAGCATCCCTTACTCGGTACTTGTTATTTGATCTCTCTTTCTAATCTTTTACTTGTAGTAGTAATAATAATAATAATAATAATAATAATAATAATAAAAGTAGACTTGCGTTTAATAAATTATAATGAAAACCCTTTTCTCTGTCTCTGCATGGCAAAGCTGTAGATAAGTGGCTGCTATTGAATATTTCATTCTTTATTGATGTGGTCACTTAAAAAACAAAATGCAACATTAGAAAAAAAAAATTTAAAAAAAAGAAAGGACAAAAATTTCAGGTGAGGAATTGAATGCTTATATTACGTAATGAGTAATGTAGGGTCATTTTTGTTTTCTAGTATTTGTATGCCCACATACATATATATGCTCATTATCATTAAAATTAGATCAGTAGTGAAGAGTTTGAGTAATTTTTTAATTATAAAATAAAATATTAAAATAAAAGTCTAATGATACATATAATTTTAGTAAAAAATAATAAATTTATCAAGAAAAAAAAATCATTGTTACTATTATAAAAAAATATATTCACATTAAAATTAATAACTTAAACAAAATTAGTATAAGATTATATAATTATATGTAGCAAATATTGGGTCCATCTCCCTTCCTTCCCATTTCTATTCAATATCTGGCAAAGTAAAAAGTAAGGAAACGTCACTTTTTTATTAACATTGATTTGAATAAAATTATTTATTAAATTATTATTATATTGATTATTTATTAAATTGAATTTTTTTATTATTTATTAAAATATTTTTCTTTTGAAATTATATTTAATTTTTTTATCATAAATATTTTTATATATAAGAAATTTTATAAAATTTTATTTATAAATTATTTATACATTACTTAATAAAATCTTTATGCAAAAATTAATTGAGATCATTCTTTACTTATTTTTAAAATATAAATAATTATATATATACAAATTTAATATTTATATTTAATATTTTTTAATTGATTTATTAATTACATAACATATTTTTTTTTTGTTATTTTTTAAAAAATTAATTTTTCATTTTAAAAAAGCGAATATAAAAATTTTCTTTTAATTTATAAATTTTAAAAAATTAAAAATATTTATTCAAATGTACGTGCATATCTTATTATTGAAGTTATAATATATTTATTTACAAAATATTTTAAGTTTAAAAAATAATTAAATGATATGATTAAAAAATCAAATATACTTATAATCTAATATAATAAAACCACTTGATGAATGATACATCCACCATAAACGACTCCAAAATGTAAGACTCACATTGCGTTCTAACAAAAAATAAATGAGTTGTAGTTAAAAAGTTTGAGTTATTTAAATATATAATTTTAGGTTTAATATTAAAATTTATATATATAAAAATAATATAGTTGAGAAAGGTATTTATTTAAATGTTTGATAATATTTTAAAAAATTAATTTTTTACCTATTAAATAAGTGTATTTTAAAAAATGAAAAAGAAGAAAATGGCCTTTATCATATTTAATAAACAATATTATTCTCTTTTTTTTTTTTCACTAGTGAAAAGTATTAATACCCTAACCATCAAGTAGGAAGGCCTCGCATGGGACAGCAAATAGATCGTCAGGGCTACCCAAATAAAGGATAGAGAGGTGGTGATTACAAGAACGAACATTGCATGGACGACAGTGACTGCAACAACCGCACAGATTAAATCATTATTGTCGCAGCATGTTTATGTTGTCCGGAGACTGTAGCAAAGAATCTTCCACCTTTGCAAAGTTGCAACTCCTACAATTAATAATTATTAATTAACAATTAAAGTCCCCATTCCTCAGTTTTGTCCATAACAGATTAACAGGGACCAAGCTACTTTTTGATGGGATAATTAAAATATAGGTTTATCTTACATGTGGGTTTATCTAATAAGTACTTTTAGGATATTTATTAAAAAATTAAAGATAATAAGTATTAAATAAAAAATATTAAATCTATTAAAAACTTTAAAAATTTTATTTTTTATTTAAATTTTATTGTTATTTTATTTAAGAAATTATATTTACATATCAATTTTCCTATATAATACTTTCGTACAACACATTTCATTTTTAGAAAAGGAAGTGGGAGAGAATAAGTTTTAAGAAATTCTCTTCATTTTTATACTTAAAAAAGAAATTGTAATGTGTTGATGAAAAAACAATGGGAGGAACATCAAGTGCACGAGCTGATGTACAAATAAAAGAATTCTTTTTGCATTTCTTAAGAATACTTATTAACAAAACTCCAAGCAAAACGATGGTAGTGTACTAGCAAATTAGCTTTGTGCTTTTTTAAACGTAGAAATCAATCATATAATTGTTAGAAGATAATGATTTATAGATATATGTAGAGTATCTAAAATAACTCCATGAGTTTAACTAAGAGAGTAACTATACTCAAATAAGATTGATGAGATTTAGATCGGGAAAAAACAGAGTCATAATTGGACATAAGTGACATACATGACTTTAAATTCAATTAAAAAAAATATGAAAACATATAAAAAAAAAATATAAATGGAAGAAAGAAAAACACCTAAGCTATGACTACTTAAAAAAACAATAAAGCCTACAAAAATACAAGATTCTCGAAAAATGATCAACTAGATGTGGTATTTGAACTATGACATCAAAAACTGAATCTTATCGAGAATGTCCGTTTAAATTTTAAATTTATCACTATAATCCATTTTTTTGAGTCGGTTGACTTAATCATAACTCCTAACTCAAAAGTTAACTTTACCAGCAGCAAGAATATTTTAGTCAAACTCAAAAAAAAATGCATATGTGCACTATGAACGATTGTGTCAATCGCCACTAAAGTATCGTGTTGAGTAACGTTTGCTTTTCATCCCATAAATTCATAATCTGTAAACGTTATATGAATAATATTAGTTTAGATAAATTATAGTTTGTAATTTTATTTCCTATTCCGATTTGAATGTACTATTTTATAATTTAAAAAAAACACATTTTTATCTCTTGTCAGTCTTTTCTTTTGGGTAGTTTCACATATAACCCTATCTGTTTTTTCCTTCTCAAACATATTATGCCTTGTGAGGTCATAAAATCAATTTCTTCATATGATATCTCTAATCAAGTTATTGCATATAGTTTTTGGTGCAATTATAACATAACCCACTTTTGACAAAGTCAAGTGAAGACGAAGCACAAGTTCAATAGAATTGATAGACAATGCTACAGTACCCAGTACAATGTATAATGTATATATCAATTTAGAACTGCATTTTCAAATTCCACGATTGTAAAATAAAACCATGTTACTTGGAGCTTTGAATTCTATGTTTTGCATTATCAAAAGATTCCGTGAAAATCAAAAATATTTCATACAGTTATCAAGAGTACTTATTGAAGATCCCATGCAGTTTCAAAGAAACTGCAGGGATCGAATCTTTCTATAATGACACTAGTTTTGTGCAGTGATCATCATATGAAACTTTGCATTTTAACTTCCAACTCTATGCACCGTTCCTCTCTCTCTCTCTCTCACTACTCTATCTTTGCTTATTCAAAATGTTGGGTATCGCTTTGAATTTGTCAGATTATATATTTCCTTTGTCTGCAAGCAAATGTTTCAGAATAACCATCCAATCCATTCACTAGCTCTTTAGCTGTGATCAATCAAAGCTCATCATTCTAGTAAGTAAATAGTAGTAGTATAGTCACTAAGTTGTTATTGCAACAATCAAGATGGAGATAAAAACCTCCCACTATTTCATTTGCCATTGTGGAGGGGGAGACCAAATGCTTGGAGTACTAACTTCCACCCAATTCATCTCGATCCTGACATCGAGGCATCTTACAATAATTTAGTGGAGGACCAAGCCATGCTCTCCCCTCTAATATATTGGCACAATTTTAACTCCAAAGGGTCGCTAGTAGCGTAGTTGAAAAGCATTTTTTTAAGACAGAGCAACATTATTCTAATTTTGTCGATAATAATAGGTCTAAAATACCAACCCAGTTATTTGATGTAATTGTTCAAACCTACTAAGCATGTACAGGTCGTTTTTTAGGTTGTGTTTGAATGTGACGAAAGGGGTGGGTGATATATAAAAATGTACGCCACCCTATGACATATATATTTTATATGCGCTAAAATATGGCACAATTAAAAAATTATTTTACGTAGTTTTTGGCGTGTTGACGCAACCTTGAATGCGCCATCCTACGTACGCATCCTTTGAGATTATTAAAAAATGACACGTAGGACAAAAATACGACATTTTGGTATATATGATTAATTGAAAATAGTTTTAAAAATTAATTTAGTAAATAGTTAAAAAATGACAATTTGATAAATAGTTTTACTAATGTGATAGCTATAAAAAAAGTCGAAACGTCACCATAACATTGATTTGACATAAAATTAAATTAATAGTTGATATTGATGATTTGTAAATTGAAGTATAAGTTATATTTTATTTATTTAATTTTTATCATAAATATTTTTATATATAAGAAATTTTATAAATTTTATCTAATAATATTTTTATACATGCTTATGTCTTTATGCAAAAAAATTGGATCATTCTTTCTTATTTTTAATTATAGATAATTATATATATAAAAAAATTTATAAATCTTAATTGATAGTATTTACATATTTTTTGTCACAAATAATTAATTACACATATAAAAAATTTATAAATTTTAATTAATAATATTTATACACATATTCAAGTTAACAGACAAAAATTTTAAGTTTAAAAAGTAATTATGATATAATTAAAAAACAAATAACCAAATATAATGAATAAAACCCACTTGATGAATGATACATCCACCATAAACGACTCCAAAATGTAAGACTACATTGCGTTCTAACAAAAAAAATGAGTTGTAGTTAAAAGAGTTTGAGTTATTTAAATATATAATTTTAGGTTTAATATTAAAATTTATATATATGAAAATAATATAGTTGAGAGAGGTATTTATTTAAATGTTTGATAATATTTTAAAAAATTAATTTTTTACCTATTAAATAAGTGTATTTTAAAAAATGAAAAAGAAGAAAATGACCTTTATTATATTTAATAAACAATATTATTCTCATTTTTTTTTCACTAGTAAAAAGTATTAATACCCTAACCATCAAGTAGGAAGGCCTCGCATGGAACAGCAAATAGATAGTCAGGGCTACCCAAATAAAGGATAGAGAGGTGGTGATTACAAGAACGAACATGCCTGGACGACAGTGACTGCAACAACCGCACAGATTAAATCATTATTGTGGCAGCATGTTTATGTTGTCCGGAGACTGTAGCAAAGAATCTTCCACCTTTGCAAAGTTGCAACTCCTACGATTAATAATTATTAATTAACAATTAAAGTCCCCATTCCTCAGTTTTGTCCATAACAGATTAACAGGGACCAAGCTACTTTTTGATGGGATAATTAAAATATAGGTTTATCTTACATGTGGGTTTATCTAATAAGTACTTTTAGGATATTTATTAAAAAATTAAAGATAATAAGTATTAAATAAAAAAATATTAAATGGATTAAAAACTTCAAAAATTTTATTTTTTATTTAAATTTTATTATTATTTTATTTAAGAAATTATATTTACATATCAATTTTTATATATATAAATACTTTTACAACTTTTTTTTTTTTGAAAAGGAAGTGGGAGAGAATAAGTTTTAAGAAATTCTCTTCATTTTTATACTTAAAAAAGAAATTGTAATGTGTTGATGAAAAAAAATGATGTACAAATAAAAGAATTCTTTTTATTTCTTAAGAATACTTATTAACAAAACTCCAAGCAAAACGATGGTAGTGTACTAGCAAATTAGCTTTGTGCTTTTTTAAACGTAGAAATCAATCATATAATTGTTAGAAGATAATGATTTATAGATATATGTAGAATATCTAAAATAACTCCATGAGTTTAACTAAGAGAGTAACTATACTCAAATAAGATTGATGAGATTTAGATCGGGAAAATAGAGTCATAATTGGACATAAGTGACATACATGACTTTAAATTCAATTAAAAAAGAAAAGACATATAAAAAAAATAAAAGAAAGAAAAACCTAAGCTATGACTACTTAAAATAAAGCCTACAAAAAAATGATCGGTTGTATTTGAACTATGACACAAAGTGAATCTTATCTGTAATGTTAAGAATTTAAATTTTAAATTTATCACTATAAATTTTTTTTTTACTTAATCATAACTCCTAACTCAAAAGTTAACTTTACAGCAGCAAGAATATTTTAGTCAAAGAAAAAAAAAACATACGTGCACTATGAACGATTGTGATTTTTTGTATCGTGTTGAGTAACGTTTCTTTTCTCGCATAAATTCATAATCTGTAAACGTTATATGAATAATATTAGTTTAGATAAATTATAGTTTGTAATTTTATTTTATTCCGATTTGAATGTACTATTTTATAATTTAAAATTTTTCTCTTTCAGTCTTTTCTTTTGTTTCACATATAACCCTATCTGTTTTTTTTTTTTTAACATATTATGCCTTGTGATCATAAAATCAATTTCTTCATATGATATCTCTCTTATTGCATATAGTTTTTAATTATAACATAGCACACACACTTTTGACAAAGTCGAAGGAAGTATTCAATAGAATTGACAGACAATGCTACGAGTACCCAGTACAATGTATAATGTATATATATCTCTTGACGGATCCGGATCAGCTCCAGTTCATTTTAGAACTGCATTTTCAAATTCCACGATTGTAAAATAAAAACCATGTTAAGCTTTAATATTTTATTATTAAAAATCAAAATTTTATAGGCTTAGATCCCATGCAGTTTCAAAGAAACTGCAGGGATCCTGATCTTTCTCTTGACACTAGTTTTGTGCAGTGTATCATATGAAACTTAATTTAACTTCCACCTCTACAACGTTCCTCTCTCTCTCTCTCTCTCCACTACTCTATCTTTGCTTATTCAAAATGTTGGGTATCGCTTTGATTTGTCAGATTATATATTCCCTTTGTCTGCAAGCAAATGTTTCAGACACCATCCAATCCATTCACTAGCTCTAGCTGTGATCAATCAACTAGTAAGTAAATAGTAGTAGTAATAGTACTGATAGTAATAATCCACTCCCACTATTTCACCCCACCAAACTCTACTAACTTCCTTCCCCAATTCAGAGGGTCACAATAATTTAGTGGAGGACCAAGCCAGCTCTCCCCTCTAATATAATTGGCACAAAACCAAAAGGGTCGCTAGTAGCGTAGGGGCATTCTTTCCAAGACAGAGCAACACTTAATCTACTCAGGGTCCCAGCCCAGGATTTAATTGTTCAAACCTACTAAGCATGTACAGGTCGTTTTTTAGGTTGTGTTGGATATATGTTAATGTCGGACACATAAAAATGTACATATGACATATATATTTTATATGTTTAAATATGTTCAATTAAAAAAATTATTATTTTTTAGTTTAGACATATTTTGAATACGATTATATATTTGAAAAAATCATTAAATATGATTAATTAAAAATTTTTTAAAGTTAATTTCTATGACTAACGTCTAATTAATAAAGTTTTCAAACTCAATCACATGATTGACATTTTAAGTCACTATTTTCACGTATCATTATTTTAAATTTTATTTTTTCACACGTCACTATTAGACTTTTAAGTTTTATCTTTTCACACACTATTATTTTTATCTGTTCTTTCTTTCTACCAAGTACTAAGTCATCCACTTCATCATCACCGAAACTTGCATACACTACTATTCCATTTAGTTTATTTTTTAGATATATATGTATAGGATATTAAATTGATATAAGAGAAATTAGTTTAAATTTTTTTTAAAAATACCAATAGAAATTATGTTTCATATTTTTTATGAATAACTTATTAAGTAATAAATATTAACACATATGATATATATTAAGATATTATAAATCTTTAAATATATAAAAATGATATTAATAAATTATAATTTTTTTCTTAAATTTTGTAATTATAATATACAAAAATTAAATTTATTTAATATTAATATATATATATATATATATAAATATATATATATAAAATGTGTGTGGTCTGTATCTTAAATTTTTTAAATTTAATGTGCTTTTATATCTGTAGCTGTATCATATTTCATATGCATATCCGTGTCCATGCTTCTTATGTTCAAACTTTTCAGGATGTGAAGCTACCGCAGAGAGGTGTCCATTTCAATTTCATGCTATGTTAGAGAGAGAAGGGGGGAACTAACAAACTAAATTAGAAATTTATCGTGCCTTTGTTCACTAACGCCAATAGGAAATTAAGATGAGTCTCTGGTAAAAACTAAAAGCCACAGGTTTCACTTCACACAGTTCACACATATCAAGAGGGAGATGTCCCTCCAAATCCAATCAATGGTTCATGGTCCCCCTATATTCATTACTCGGCTTAATTGCTTTGGCGGTGAAAGAGAGTGAAGTACCTGCACCGTTTCTTACCCTGTTGGGTACCAGACCCTGAAAGTGCACACCAGCCTTCAACGACACGGCTTAATAATTTATAATGGGTTTCCGGAGTAGTGTCCCAAAATTGACAAGCTCCTATTCTCTGATCCATTGAAGTTTGTGTTGATCGTTAATTAGGTCCAAGAATGTTCACGTGAGGCCCAGCTAATTGTTTTCATGGACTCATGCATTGTTCCTTTCAAAAATCTTTAAAAAACGCATCATTATATTATGTACAACAGTACGAGCCATTATTATAACCAGTGGCTGGCCACATATACACTAAGATTACGTTTAGTGTAAATAATAATATAGTATAAAATAAGATAATAAAATAATATAAAATATAATAATATAATTAATAATATAAGATATAATTTTATTTTTTATTTGATAATAAAAAATAAATTAATTGATTGTATAATATTTTTTTAAAATCAAAATATTTTTTAGTATAAAAGTTAAAATAATTAAATAATAATAATAAAAAACATTATACAACTCAGTCTTATCATGTACTGGTGGTGATGAGACACAAGATTATAATAGATAGTGGTGGTGGTGGTAGTATGGTACCTGTGAAGTGTGGTGGCGGATAACAAGATAAAATGACTGAAGAGTGGTAAAAATGATTGATGATATTATAAAAATCTTATCAAGTTTTATCAATGTACCAAATATGAATAAATTTTCAGCTTAGAATAAAAGTAATAATTTATACTATTATTATCTTATACTATCGCTAAATGATATCAAATATTAATAAAATCTAATAATATTAACTTATATTATCATATTTTCTTCTTACAATACATCAAACGTAACGTAAGATTTTATAATTTTAATGATGGTGGCTGATACTTACCTTTATGGTTTGAATGTGACCTCATCTATTCTGTTTTTAAGCGATATATTCTTGCATACTCGTGGGTTAATTTTTCGTCAAGGATAATTTTAGAACATTCAAAAAGAATCTAGGATTCACAATTTTCTTAGAACTTAGAGAACATCTCGAGCTCACTAGATTGTCTTAGAATTTTGGAAAGTTATTAGATCACTCCAAATGTATCCAAAAATAGTATAGATACTATAATAAAACAATTAAGCTTTAAAGTAATTTTCGACTACTGATTATAAATATTTTAGATATTTTTTAGAGATATCTTTTAGATATTTTAGAAGTTAGTAGGAGAAGGGTCTAGAACCTTATTCTCACTATACACATGGCTACGTCTCCATTATCCATTGAGGAGGTGAAGCCACTATAAACAGGTGGAGCTCTCTTAGGCCAAACCACACTTCCAAGTTAGGAAGCACATATAGATACAGATATAAGATACAAATGTGACACAATATTGATACATGAATACAGTAAATTCAAAAAATTATAAGACAAAACATAGTTAAGATGTAACATATAAAATTAATATACTATTAACATAAAAATGCCACCTAAATTAAAACAAAGACATTAATATTTCATAAGTTAAAATTAGTCATTGTAAACACAATAAAATACTATCACTTATCTAATCGTTGTGATATTTCACTTGTATTAGTACAACAATTCAATTAAAAAAATAAAAACAATTGAAAGACATGGGCTATGAAAAATAACACATTTTCAATTTAATGATTTCGATTAAGTATCGAAATGTTACTTCGTGACTCCATACTTCTGATTAGAATCAAAGGTAACAAAAGTTGACGTTGTTCGATTTGGGAGTTGATAAGAGAAATCGTTTTAATTTGTCATTGAAAGATGCTAGATTATGAAATTAGTGTTAGTTTCGATTTGATAATGAAGATGTTACTTTCAATTTCATAATTAAGAATTTCGAGTGAATCCTGGAGATTGAAAACTTCAGCAGTTGTTAGAGTTGTGATGGAAACTCAAAATTGACATAATAAGTCTTAATATGAAATCGAGGTCATTTTGACTTCATAATAGATATTGAGATTTTGATTCAATATTGAAATCGAGATTTGAAAAGTAGCTACACTTAGAAAATTATTGAAGAAGAATAGAAGATCTCGACTAGGTGGAAAACCAAAAAGTGGTTGAAGATTCAAGTTTGAATTCAAAAAAATAATACTTTTGAATTTAAATTAGAAGTTAACAGTGGTTATAGATATTAGATTAAGACAATACAAGGATTGATGATTAAGATCAAGCAGTTATTTGTAATACGAGAATCGCTGACAAGGATTTGGTAGTTATTAAACAAAGATTATCAATCATTTAGTAGTTATCTTTATTTAAGACACATGTCAATATCTTGTAAAAATGGTAGTTACTTAAGAAGTCTATAAATACCAAGAGGATGAAAACATTTAGGAGTTAAAAATTCATTATTCACAATCACTTGAACTCACGCTCTCACGTCCTAGCAACATCTCGAGTAAACACATAAGTTTAGTCAAGTATGTTTTCATCCACTTTCATTTCTATACAATTTACCAATTCAATACAAGTTTAATTTCAGTCTATTTTATTTTCAGTCGCTTTACTTTATCGCAAAACTTTTTTCTATTTCTAATCGAGTGTTCTTTCGAGATCATTTGATTTTTTTTAATTGTTTTCCTTACTTTTCTACAAATTTATTTGCTTACAACTTATATACTTGCACATTTACTTTTCATTACATTTACTTTAAACTGCTTTATTTTATGTCATTTACTTTTTGCAATTTACAATACCTACTATATTTATTTCGATTGCTCTTTAATTTCTGTCATTTACACTTAACTTATTTTCATTTACATATGCTCTTCTTATTTCTCGAAAAACAAAACCTCTTTATTTTCAAACTTATTATTCATTAAGTTAAAAATACACAAATGTTCGATTTTGGATTTGCATAGTTATCTAAAATTTGAAATCATCATTTACATTTTGTTAAGATATTAAATTTGATCTAGAATCCCAAGAGAAAGTGAATCTCTTCTCCGAATTAAGATCGAGAATCAAACTTTATCAATAAACAAAAAGTTTTCCAAAGCTTGATTTGTGATAATAAAAATTTTGATGAACACAATGTTTCTTAGCTTCCAAGCATCCATTGTCCAACAAGAGAAATGGATACTTAGATATACAGTCATAATATTAGGTCCGCTCATCTTACATAAATAGTTAACATATATGGTATCTATAACCAAATAATTGTGATAGAATCTGAGTTGCTCGTATGTGTTTTAATAGTACATATACGTTATGTTGAATAATGAGAAGTCACCCAACTTCAAGAAGGTTTTACCCTAAATATTTATGAAGTTATGTTTAAGTAATGTGGAGTTTTTTTTAATAAATAATATTGAATTTAACTTATAATAATGTAGCTTTAGGGGTTAGAAGAACTTGATCCCTGGCAAGTCACATTCCTTGAAATTGGATTGTGACAGGAATTAAATATGAGGAGAATTATCTAGTTTATTACACCAGGTTGCTTCTCAAACCACACCATCAACCACCACAGCATCTTTAATTTACTCGTTGTTTTATATATAATATTTTCTTTGCCTGGTAAAGTATGCTCACAACAACAAAAATGCTATATACCGTTAGCATTTTTTGCCTATTTCGAAGTCGCCAATAAATTACTAATTTTCGGCAATCAAATCCTTCGAAAACTACTTTTATAAATAAAACTAGTTGTAGTACCCGTGCAACACAGGTTACTTGTAAGCAAAATTATATACAGTAATAATAATAAAAGAGTGACGGCATGAGGAGAAGCAAGAGGGACGGCATCTGGGCGGGAAAAAATACTATGTAGAGTATTGATGATTTTATAGATTAGAGATATTTTTATATGTATATAGATATATTACATTACATTTACATACAAAGATAAAAAGTTAGAAAAAAATGAATGAATCTTACTAAACCCATTCATTACAAAATATTATTCTTCCTCTTTAATTTTTTATTTCTTGTATATAAATGTGACATGATATATTTTTATACACACAAGAATATCTCTATAGATTAAGTAGATAATATATTTCATCATGTTCGGTGGCCAAATCAGCCAAAAACAACATGGGAAAAAATTTAAAGAAGAAAAAAAAATCACTTTCAAAAAATTTATCCGTCGAGATATAATTAAAATTTTTATTTTGAATATTAAAATTATTGAATTTAGGCGGATAAGAAGTCGGAAAGGAATGGCAATGGACGCAAGTGATGTTAACTACTCTTTTCGGCATATTGTCAGCCAGAAATAGATAAAATTTTGTTGTAGGCAATTTGTGGTAGACATAATCGTCGGAAATGTGCAAAAAACTCTCTCCCACTACCATTCTTTTCCCATTTCTCCTCTCATCTATAGGAAACAGATCCTCTCCTATTACACGAGAGATCCTGTTCTTTTGCAATGTACAAATTTTACCGCATGCAATATGTTTTTAAAATATACCACATGCAGTATGTTAAAAAAGTATGTATTTTTAACTAACATGTTTTATGAGAACAGGAGAGGATCTTAATCCCTCATGTATACTTCTCCTTTTCTTTCTTCTCTCTTCCCTTTGCATCTCCAATTGCTCCTCTCCTCGCCCGAGACTCTTTCTTTCATATTTCCCCTCTCTTCCTCTATTTTCTCTTACCTCAGCATCTCTGATTGCTCTTCTTCCTTCTGACGACTGCTTCTCCTCCTTTCTACAACTGCTCATCCTCCACCATGCCCATATTGTTTTCGTTCTCCAAAGCTCCTCCCCGTCCTCTCTCTACTTACAATATGTCCAACGTTAGCACATGGTCATCTCCATTTTCAATATGATGTTAGCTGAATTTTTATTCTTTACTTGGCATTATTTTGGTGAGAGTGTGGTTGAAAGAATGCTTTAGGAAGTGTTTATGGTACGGTAGAATTATTCGCAATAGTTATATTGCTATTGTTATTCACACTTGTTTACATGTTACTATGGTCTGGTAGAATTGTTCGTAGTAGTTGTTGATTTGATAATTATGTGGTTGAAATAATGTCTTAGGAAATTTAGGACCTTAAGTTAGATGACAATAGAATTTTGGATTGCCATGGATTTGAATCGCATATGGGAAGAAGATTGAGTGGCTTTGAGGAGTTAAAGATTTGACTGCTCATATAATTATCTTTCATCATCTATCTATTGATTGTGAGGATGATTAGTGTAGTGATAGGATTTCCAAGTGATTAATGTGATAAAAAGTTTGAGTACTGATCACGATTTCACCTGTTATGATAAGGAGGCTACGATGAGAGATGCAGCATGGGGAAGAAGAATAACATTGCAGTTTAGAAAAAAAAATGCAAGTTTTTATAAAATAACTTTTCTAGCAAAGAGATTTCACATGGCGGAGGAGCATGGGAAATAAGACGGAGACTAAAAATAGTAGAATTCATACAAGGACTGGTTGTAGCAACAATAATTGCGTTGTACACGAGTTCTGTGGGGAAGAAAAAGGACACTAGCAAAACCGTGAGCTCAACATCTTTGGAATTGGGGTAGTTGTGAGTACAATTCTAAGACCACTGACCTTATAGGTGGCACTGAAAGCATGCTTTTGCTTGCATTCGTCTAACGTGTTTTGGAGAGTAGCAGGAGAAAATTTAATTTCAAAAGAACTTAAATAAATTTGATATCAGTGAGTGAAGGGTAATGATGATGGTGGGTGCGCTAGATTTAATTTGGAGAGCATAGTTTTTTTCTTGTTTTGATCTGAACCATTTGCCCGTGACAATAAGACGAGCACCAAGGCAAATGAAGCAATAACTCACCCACATTATTTGTGCAAATTGTGCCGAGACTTGGTTTTCCAAACCCTAAGCCAGAACTTACCCCCCTAATAAGGGTACTTAATAATCAATAAAACATGCAGTATGTACTCAATATTAAGCTGCCACAATTAATCTACTCAGTAAATTAAATAATCTACACAATAAGATGACAGGTTTGCAAGAATCAGAAACATTGTATCATTTTCATGAATATTGATATGATCCAATGATTCCTCAATAAATGTGCCCTTAACTATATGAATTCTGCACACACACATCATAAAATGCAAAAACTAAAATTACGAAAAAAAATCATAAATCAGAAAGCCATTCAGGAACATCACTTGTAAAATTCGAAGTCAGTATCAGGCTTCTTCACATTCGTCCTATAACCCTTCTCAAAGTCCTTTGGCAGTATGACATATCTATTCTTACGAACAGCATGCATTCCTGCTTCTTGACAAATAGCTGCAATCTGCAGGCACCAACAATCATCAAATAATTAATGTCGTTATATAATACAAAGAACTGATGAGTAGGTAATCTTCTATGTTAACATTCTACTTCTTCAAAGTTCGATCATTGTCTTTCTTCTCACAGCTGTCTCTTTCAGTAATAAAGCTGAAACCCAAATTTATGTATATAACCTAAGTGCAACTTTTCAGGCCTTGTTGGAAGGTTGACTAGTTTGTTCATCATGTATACATCTCATTCATGAGGGTATGAGACCTAGTACCCCCAATATCAAATATAAGAAGCTTATTATTCAATCAAGCAATTGTGCCCTTCATCTTTCTTTTTCCCCATCTGCTATTTTTAATCTAGATACCTCAACCATCCTGCATACCTCCAACCTCTTTTTATTGAGGACAGCCAGCGAGGGGCTTTGCTGAAAATATATCCAGGAAATCTAATATCTCCTTTTTATACAGCAATCGCATTATTTTTCATTAGCTGTCCAACATTTTAAGCTCAGAAGAACAAGTCCTCTAAATGATAGGTTCGTGTAAAACTGAACAGAAAAAGAGAGAAAAACACTGATTTATTGAGAAATCTAGTTGATATCAGAGTGATATCAGCCCAGGTATGCTGTATACAGATTCTAGAAAATTCAGAAATAAAGAGAATCTGATCAATTGTAGAGTGCTCAATCCCTCCCAAGCCTAGCCCAATTTTTTCCTCTCTTTTCAGGTTCCCCTCCCCTACACTTATAGCAGCATCCCCCTCCCTACTGTTATGCAATTAATCCCTGCTATGAATTCCATTTAATCTATTGTTACAGTCATTAATCCTACTTAATCCTACCGTTACATAATTAACACCATTACTAGCAATTATTCTCATGTTCCTCACTCACTTAGTGCTGTCTAATTCCACTGTTACAACCATAAATCCCACTTAATCCTACCGTTACACAATTATCAACAATTAATCTCCATATTCCCCACTCACTTAATGCTGTCCCAGCAGGCTTTGTGTTGCATATTCTCCTTCCTTCTGGCCCAATTCCTTTGGAGCCCGATACTTTCTTCTAACATATACTTGGTTCATCTTTGAGGTTTTATCACCAAAGCATAATCCTTCTTGCAATAATAACAATTTATCTTCCCATAACCCCATCTATTTACACAAACATATTTTGACTTTGCAAAACAATACCAAAATAATAGCTCTAACTGTGTGTTCCAAATTCCTCATGAAGTAATGCCATTCAGCTTATGAATTAATATAAAGTACCTTAATTTAAAGAAACATGATAATTTTCTATTAAACATCAGTTTTCAGTTCAAACGAAACTGTTAAAAGCAGCAGCTTATTTTCCACAAATCTTGCACTATATTTGAAAATTGTAACAAAGTGATTTTCAAAAAAGCTGCCAACCACTCCCCAAATAAGTTTACAAAGTTGTTTTAAGCCTTCTCACAAGATGATGGATGTGAAAAACAATAAATTTAAAAAAGAATTTCGATAGTTAGATAAATCATTTATGATCATGAAATTAATAACAAGTAAAGTGTGCTTACATAAAATGATTAACATCATTACAATTATTGGATAAGTTAAGAACAAACCTCAGCGGCACTAATTTTGTCTGGACGAGAAACATAATCCTCCAAGTCCACCTCATCACTCAAGTTCATTTTGGCTGTGCAAACCTGTTCAAAAGTAAACCATTAAATAATAGGCTAGCAATCCACTGAAAATAAACTTAAATAATTCAATATAAAAGCCACTGAGAGTCTGCAAAACAAACTGCAATTTGTTACTCATGAAATATAAAATGTCCTACTGACTATAAACAAGGAATACTGATACAGTATAAAATTATAACAAATAGAATTGCCGAAAGACTTGCCTGAAATACAAGCCTCTTTTGGCGTCTATCAGGCAAAGGGAACTCAATTTTGCGATCAAGCCTTCCAGGACGCAAAAGAGCAGGATCCAAAGTGTCTGCCCGGTTAGTTGCCATTATGACTTTAACATTCACTGTTTGGTCAAAACCATCCATCTGAAGAAAAGAACAGGTAATTATACCAGAACTTCAGGGAATATCTAAAACCAAGGAGGAAGTGTAGTCAAAACCAAGGAGCCAGAAGTTAAGAGAACAGTGAAGACTGGATCACTGTTGCTCAGCAGAGCCTAGTAAATAATAATACACTAATACACAACATACTCACAGCACCTGACAGAAATATCTTAATGTAGATACCTGATTCAAAAGTTCCATGAGGATACGCTGTACTTCTCTATCAGCTCCAGTTTGGGCATCAAATCTAGCAGTAGCTATGGCATCAACCTCATCGATAAATATAATTGCAGGGGCATTCTCTTTAGCAAGACGAAATACATCACGGACCATCCGTGGACCCTGAAATATAAATAGCAGGGAAGATTTGAAAATATTGCAGTAAATAATTGCTAATCAATTCTTCTTTCTATGAAGATAATATGAATTTTGAAACTCCCAGGAATCTATAGGAACAACAGTAATTATAATCATGGACAGGAAACAACACATTCATGAACTCCCAACTAAATATATACAACAACAACAACAACTAAGTCTTTTCTCACTAGGTGGGGTCGACTAGATGGATCAAACGACGTCATTGTGTTTTATCATAAACCAAGTCTTTATAAATGCCATACAAATCTAAATTTTTTTTAATCGTTTCACCTATAGTCTTTTTTGATCTCTCTCTACCTCTAGCTATTGGGCTATCTTCCACCTGATCTACTCTTCTTACAAGGGCCTCTAAGGGTCTTCTCCTAACATGTCCAAACCAACTAAGGCGAGATTCTCTCATATTTTCCACAATAGGTGCTATCCCTATTTTAGCTCTAATGCATTCATTCCTAATCCTATATTATCTTGTATGACCACACATCTAGCGCAACATCTTCATCTCATCGACATTGATCTTATGCTCTTGTTGGCTTTTAACCGCTCAACATTTAGTATCATACAACATCGTAAGTCTTATAGCTGTGCAGTAAAATTTACCCTTAAGCTTGAGAGGCACTTTTCTATTACAAATAACTCCGAAAGTTCTTCCATTTCATCAATCTAACTTGAATCTTATGGTTTACATCTCCCTCTATCTACCCGTCATTTCGTATAATAGATCCAAGATATCAAAACCGTGTGACTTGTGGTGGTCTTTAATTTTCACCGCTAAACTAGTATTAGCACGCTTCTTACTAAACTTACATTCCATATACTCTGTCTTACTCCTGCTTAGACGAAAGTCATGTTCTTTTAAAGCTCATCTCCATAGCTCTAGTTTCTCATTTATTTTCTCTCTCGACTCTCTAACTAAGACTATATCATCTGCAAAAAACATGCATTGTGACACCGGCTCTTGGATATGCGCAGTAAACACATCCAAGACCAAGGTAAAAAGATAAGGACTCAAAGTTGACCCTTGGTGCAGTCTTATAATTATAGGGAAATCTTCTATGACTCCACCTATGTTCTCACACTAGTTTGAGCCCCACATTATCTTGGATTGCTCAAATATATACGATACGAACTTCTTTCTTCTCCAGGACCTTCCACAAGACCTCTCTTGGTACCCTATCGTAGGTTTTTTCCAGATCAATGAAAATCATGTGTAGATCTTTTTGCTTCCTCCAATACCTCTCCATTAATCTTCGTAGAAGATAGATTGCTTCCATGGTTGACCTCCCAGGCATAAAACTAAATTGATTCTCTGAAATATGAGTCTCTTGTCTTAATCTTCGTTCAATTACTCTTTCTCATAACTTCATGGTATGACTCATGAGCTTAATCCTTCTATAATTTGCACAGTTTTGTATATCTCCCTTGTTCTTATAAATAAGGATTAAAGTGCTTCTCCTCCATTCATTTGACATTTTCTTAGACCTCATTATCTCGTTAAACAACTTTGTGAGCCAGCTTATACCTTTCTCTCCTAGGCACTTCCATACCTCAATAGGTATATTATCCGGTCCGACCGCTTTTCCATTATCCATCCTCTTCAAAGCTTCTTTTATCTCAAACTCCCAAATTCTACGATAAAATATTTTATTTTGGTCTTCCTCTCTAGTGTTTAGAACGTCCGAGTCTCCTAATGTCACATGTCCTTCGTTAAATAACTTGTGAAAATAACTCTTCCATCGATCCTTGATGTCTTGTTTCATAACTAAGACTTTACCATTTTCATCCTTAATGCATTTCACTTTATCCAAGTCTCTTGTCTTCTTTTTCCTACTTTTACTAAGCCTGTAAATATTCATTTCTCCTTCTTTAGTGCCCAAAGATTATATAACCCGTTGAACGCTTTATCTTTCGCCTCGCTCACCGCCTTCTTAGTATCTTTTTTAGCTACCTTATATTTTTCTCAATTTTCATCGTTTTTACACACGTTTTAAGCTTTATAACATTCCTTTTTAACCTTAACCTTATCTTGTACACTTATGTCCCACCACCAAGATTCTTTATCCTTGGGTCCAAAGCCTCTTGATTCACCGAGTGTCTCTTTTGCTTCCTTCCTAATCCCTTTAGTCATCTCGTCCCACATATCATTAGCACTCCCTTTTACCTCCCAAATCTCTTCCTCCATAATCCTCCTCTGAAAGAACATTTGTTTTCCTCCCTTTAGTTACCACCATTTGATCCTTGGGGTTCTGTCTCAACAATTTTTCCTCACTCTCATCTTAACCCGTACATCCATAATCAAAACCCTGTGTTGGGTAGTCAAGATCTCTCCAGGGATGACTTTGCAATCCATGCGAAACTTTCTATCAGATTTCCTTATTAGAAAAAAATCAATTTGAGAGCAAGAATCCCCGCTTCTGTATGTGATAAGATGCTCTTCTCACTTCCTAAAACAAGTATTAGCTATTGTAAAATCAAAAGCTACCAAAAAATTCTAGAATCGCTTTGCCCTCTGCATTAGCTACTCCTAAACTATACCCCTCATGCAAACCCTCATACCCCCTATATTCGCTCCCCACATGACCATTTAGGTCCCCTCCAAGAAAAATCTTCTCTCCTAATGTTATTCTTTGAACTAAACCTTCTAAATCCTCCTAAAATTTTATCTTGTAGTGCTCGTCTAACCCTACTTGGGGTGCATACGCACTGATAACATTAAAAGTTTCCTGTTCCACAACAAACTTCAAAGTTATGATCCTATCTCCGACCTTCTCACATCCACAACATTATTCTTCCAATTCTTATCTACTATTATGCCTACCCCATTTCTAGATTTTACCTTGTCGGTGTACCAAAACTTAAAACTCGAAGTGAGATAAAGAGCTTGCCTACTAAATATGATCCACAAATTTGAAACATGATAACTAAATATAAAGAGCACAATAACATAAGTAATTATGAATCTGAAACCCGTATTCTTCAAAAGCAAACTAAGACAGCATAGTAAGCTACAACATTGTTAACATAACTTCAAATGCAGATGACTTAAAAATCATACCTCACCAAGATATTTCTGCACAAACTCAGATCCCACAACCCTGATGAAGGCGGCAGTGGTATGATTAGCAACAGCTTTGGCAAGCATTGTTTTACCAGTGCCAGGGGGCCCATATAGTAGAACGCCACGAGGAGGATCAATACCAATTTGTTTGTATAGCTCATGGTGTGTAAGAGGTAGCTCCACAGCCTCGCGAATTTCCTGCTTTTGGATATCACATCCTCCAATGTCCTAAAAAAGATCAAAACCATAATAAGAGGGTATACATTGGACAGGCCACATAAAAAATAGAGTAAGACGACAACAATACATACTAAAACAGAAGGCCTAACAAATATACCACAAAATCAATTGTTAATACTTGTTAGTATCAGTGTCATTGGCTTAACCAAAATAAATTATACTACAGAAATAATGTGCCTGTATCGCACTTCAACATCACCTTCATCTTCCTCATTGGACAACATCTCATTCCTTGAAAGGTCCAACTTCCCACCCACACAGAATGATGGACTTATACTTTCAGTTTCAATGTTATCGGCCGGCAATATGCTAGACTCAATACAACTTAGCATATAATTTAATGAACATCTAATCACCTATGTTTGTAACCTCTGGCATCAGAATCCTGTATTTCAAGCTACAAACAAAGAATTAAGAGAAACTCCCCAAGCTCTTTTATGGGTCTCACTCTCACTCTTGAAGTAAGAACAGTTCTTCTTGAGCTCAAATTGCAACTACTAATCTAATACACTTGAATTTTCCTGAACAAACTCAACATTTTTCATTATCACGTGGTGGTAAGGCTAACTATCTGGGGGATTGTCTCTAACACATATCTTGGGGGTCCAACAAGCTACAGAATTATTTCTGTGGAAGTAATGACAATTAGTTTTCAGAGTCATCCCAAGAATCTGCAGATACTGTGCAATAACAGAAGGTAATGATTCCCTCTTAAATAATCTTAATTCCAAAACTAATCAGACAATATGCATTTGATTTGATAGTCACATCAAGATCAAAGTCCCCCGAATGCGAAGTCTTGTAGACTCATTTCACAAATATCTAGCTAAAACATTCTTTAACAATAGTCCCAACTCTCACTCCAAGAAAGTAAGGACACTTCAACATCATCGTACCAATATCTCTAGGATTGACACCAAAAGGCACAAGAGTAACCTTTGTACACTCAAATCCGTTATGCTCCAGCCATACCATTTTAAATCACAGTCAATCCAGCATAGCAACGGTAGATATTACAACATACAAAACTCAAGTTCCTCAAAAAACACAAAGCAATGCACAAATTAAAAGTCCTATTCCTCTTCAGCAAATTATCCATCTTGTAGCACAACATTGCCTTCAAATTAAAAGGACTTCTTCCATTTTGATTTTATCAAAAGAGTTCAAACGACAAACACAAAAGCTGAATTTTCATTTTGCCGCAACTAAGCCTAATCAAACCACAATTTAATAAATTTTTTTATTAAAAAAAAGCAGTTGCATTAGCAATCACTAAATTAAATTAGCACTAATCAAACGGCAATAAAAACGAAAACCCTATATTTCATTTTCACCCTTTTTCTGCCAAAAGAAAACCCTAATCAAACAGCATTTGCTAAATTGTGAACAAACTGATATTATCCATCATGTGGCACAACATTAACTCCAAAGTAAAAGAATTTTTCCATTTTGATTTCATCTAAACTTTCATTTTGCCGCAACTAACCCTAATCAAACTAAAATTGAATACATATAGCAATCGCAATCAAGAAATTAAATTAGCACCAATCAGACGGCAATTAAAACGAAAACCCAAGATTTAATTTTCTGTGAAAAGAAAACCCTAATCCAAAACCAATTGCGAAATTGTTAACGAACTGACATTATAAGTGACGTCGGGCTTCTCGGATTGGCTGAGGAGGGAGATGCTGGAGTCGGCCTCAGGCGGGAGGACATCGACGAGGGCGTTGGAATGTCGGTGTAGTGCGACGGAGGCGGAAGGCTTCAAGAGCTCGCGGTTGATGGTGCTGAGGATGCGGACGTAGTAATTGGATCCGGTGGTAGAACCGACGATGCCATTGTTCTGGTCGACCATCTCCATGAACTGGCCGATGACGAGTGGAACCGACTGGATCCGCTTGACCTCCTCCTGGGCGCGGAGGAGCTCGCGCTTGAGGTTCTTCTGCTCGTCCTTGACGTACTCCTCCTGGATGTCTAGGAACTCCAGCTGCCGCTGCAGCCACTTCAGAACGCTGTACAGGTCCTCCTCGTTGGAGGAGGTTGGGTCGTAGAAGCCACCTTGCAGATAATCGAATCGGGTTGAGGGAAGAGACGGTGGCGGTTCCGACGAGGGTTTTGGGTCCAATACCATTGCTGAGGATCCCATGGTGGTTGATGATGATGACGCTGAGATGAAGAGAAAGAAGAGAATCGGTTGGAGTGAAGATCGGAGAATTTGGGGAAAACCGGAAAAGGTTTTTTTGATGAACAAGAGAGAAAGGCGAAAACGACCCGTCGTATACGTGTGAACGAAGAAATTCTTCAATGAGTAATGCAGTTTAGGGATGTCTAATGAGTATTTCGACGTAATTTAACTTATAAAATGTGAGCTAGATTTAGTTTGTAATTTAAGTTGGGTTGATAAGTGTTTCAATTCACAATGTGTAGATTAGGTAGTGGGTTGAAATACATTTATATTATATTTAGATGATAGATAATGAGGGGAATGAAAATGAAATAAGAGAAATGAAAATGACTTTCTTTATTTGGGAGTTTTAAAATGTATAGGAACAGAACGGAACACGTGAAAAATCATTTTCCCCCTCTTCCCCTCAAATGCCTAACTTTTGTTCTCCTAAAAATTGAGGTGGAATGGGGAGAATACATGGGTAATTCCGTTCCGTTTCGTTCCGTTAATAAAACTTGCAAATAAAGAAAATGTAAATTATGTTCCATTCCATTCCTTTCATTTTTGTTCTATTCCCACCTATTCTATTCTGTTCCTTTAATGAAAAAATATCTAAACATAGGGTTAACTCACACAAACTTGATTCACTCACATTTTTTTATAGTAAAAAGTCGTTTAAATGATAAATAGTATATGAAAAAAATAAAGAGTGAAATCAATGATTATGTCAATATATATGACATGCATGATGATTATTGATTGACTTCGATTAGTTAAACTAATTTATTGTTTGAGTTATGACTAATTTTGTATAATTTATTATAGATATAGTAAAATTTGTTAATTTGTTATACACTTATTGACTTATGATGTTTAATTTATTTGAAATTGGATTATTATGTTTGAAAATGTCGATTGAAATTTATAATATTAATTTGTTAAATTTAAACTTATAGTGTTAATTTATTGATTTTGTATTTTAACTTTTATTTTTTAGATTTTTTTAAATGTCGGACTCATAGGTTCGATGCAACTCAACTCACTCTTAAACGAGTTAATTGGGTGAGGTTGAGTTAAAAAACTCCTCCACCCAACCCAATCCAACCCACTATTCTAAGTGAGCAGGTCAAGTTTAAAAATGTTACTGAACTCACTCAATCCACCTAGCGGATATTCTTATGCAGCTAATGCTATAGAAACAAATCATCATAATTTTTATTTTTTTCTGATAACAAATAATAATTTTAATAAAATACAAAGGTAGTTATTAGATAAAATAAAATAAATAATGTTAATAATACACACTTATATTTATATTATTTTATATTTATATAATTTTATTATTTAATTATATTTAATTTCGTCTCATTTTTTATATAATTTTACTCTGATTCTATCACATAAAGTAATATGAAAAATATATCTTGTAATAAATGTATAACAAACATTTTCCAAATAAAATAGTACAAATTACTCATGACTAACAAATTCTATTACTCTAACATTCTGACAAAAATTCTATTACAGTAACATTTTTCTTCTTCTATTAGTGAACACTTCATAATCATGAATGTGAATTTGGGTTCAAGTTTGACTTTCTTTATATTTTTTGGCAAGAGGGTTCATCTCAGCCTGATTTTACAATGATAATTTTTTACCATTTGTGGTTTTTTGAAATATAATTGTTTAAAAATGACTGGTGCTTAAAATTAAGATATTGTGTCGTTGAAATAATAACTCATGAAATGTTGCTCCTGATAAAATTATCAGATAACATGAAATTATTTTTTTTTTTGAGCTGGATAACTTATGAATTTAAATACCACCATCTGCCATTACATATATAAGCACTAGGTTATCAACTTAAAATGCTGTAAAACTCTCTGAAATTTGAGCAATGGAAATTTTGTTAATCTTGGAAAATTTTAGACATTCAAAATAGATAATTTGTTCTTCTTTCTCTCTTTCAAAAGAGATTGTCTGAATCTTGGAAGTGGTATATTGTCTATTCCTTATCATTGATGCTTTCTTGTTTTTTTTTTTTTCCAACTTGATGCTATTTCCAAGAGCATGTCTTCAACTATTTAGTGGCACTTTGAATTTTTTTTTGTATATTGGATAAATATTTTAAAAACTCGTCCATAGTAATAATATTAATAGTAATATATACATATAACAAAAAAAATGGTATTATTTTTATTTATTTTTTAAATAAAAAAGAATTAGATATGCTTTTTAAAACGTTTGTGATATTAATTTTCACAAGAATTTAGCTAAGGCATAATTAATTACATGCACAGTGTGATTAATTTTTTTTTCAGTCGAACGACATAAATTAATATTTGGTTTTTTAGTAAATCTTAATTAATATTTTTAATTAGTAAATCTTAATCTTTTGTAACATGTATTCAATTTTTTTTGGTATATGGGAAGGAGTGGGAATAACGTATAACAGGTCACACCTCATGAGTGTATCCAATATAATTTGAACTAAATTCTCATACCACCTACTAGCACCCTACAAATAAAAGATTTAAAAAAAAACTCAAGCCTCGCATTTTTTTTCTTATATTGCTTTCAATGATTTTGAAAAGAGCCTCATAAATAAATACAGTTAACTGAAATTCTATTGTATACTATTATATGAATTATATCTATGTATTTATACATGTATGCTTTGGGGATATAAATTTCCATTTCATTTTCTGTTGTCCTTATTTCATCAGAACTTGTCCAAATCTTAGCATTTTATTTTTCTGTTAAAGCTAAAACATCTTACGGCTTTTTTGGTAGAGATTGGTTTAGTTGGTAAGGATTTAAGCACTTTCCTTAAAATGCTTAAGTTTAAGGCAGCAATATCTTTCTTGATAGACAATTTAAAAATATCATTTTTAGTTATTGCTTGTGACATGGGAATAAGGTAATCTTTTCTCTTCTTTAGCTTACTTAAACAATAAAACGCCTTATGTTTTACAATTTTTTTACTAAGCAATTTCATTACAATATATAACTTTTATCGTATTTGAAAGGGCAACAACGAACTTATCAAAATTGTTCCAAATGTGAAGTGATCATTTACATCTAACTTAAATTTGGTAGTTTTTTACATTTTTGGAGAGAGATTTCACTTATTGATTAGTTGTCAAATTTACATTACAGACTATTATTGAACCTAATACCAACAATTATACCCAACTTCCTATTTTAATCACAGAGAAGTCACCTTTGTTAATATTAAAATTTTATTAATAGGTAAGTTATTAGGTTAAAATGCAATAAAGTTGGCAAGTTATAAGGCTAAACTACAATAAAGTTCTCACGTGGTCAGCATCGAAAATTCTGTGAATCTTGAGACATGTTATTCTTTCAAAGAAAAGTGATTTCTTCTTCTTATTCTATTTGATTAGTGAGTTTGATAAATTTCTCATTTTTTACCTTTGTTTATGACTTGAAAACGGTATGTTGTTTATAGCTTACGATTGATGTTTTTTTGTTCAACATTTTACCTTAGGCTATGTTTGGTGCGTCGTATAAGGAGGATATGATAGTATAAGTTAATACTATCAAACTTTATCAGACGTTTGGTATGTCCACCTGATAGGATAGTCAACCGTTGAAAACTTTATCTCTCTTCTAATAAGATAACACTATCCTCCTTATGACCCCGTGATATAACCCGATAAGATTTTCCTTCCACCACTACCCTCCACTTTTAATATTATTAAATTAAGTAATTATTATTATTATTATTATTAAATTCGTAATTATTATTATTATTATTATTATTATTAAATTAAGTAATTATTATTATTATTATTAAATTCGTAATTATTATTATTATTATTAAATTCATAATAATTATTATTATATTCTAATTTATTATTATTATTATTATTATTATTATTAAATTCGTAATTATTATTATTATTATTATTATAATTATATTCAAAATTATTATTAATATTATTAAATTCGTAATTATTATTATTATTATTAAATTAAGTAAGTACTATTATTATTATTAAATTAGTAATTATTATTATAATTATATTCAAAATTATTATTAATATTATTAAATTCGTAATTATTATTATTATGATTATTAATCGTAATTATTATTATTATTATTAAATTAGTAATTATTATTATAATTATATTCAAAATTATTAATAATATTATTAAATTCGTAATTATTATTATTATTATTAAATTAGTAATTATTATTATTATTAAATTAGTAATTATTATTATAATTATATTCAAAATTATTAATAATATTATTAAATTCTTAATTATTATTATTATTAAATTAAGTAATTATTATTATTATTATTATTTCATTAGTAGTTTAACAAGCAAAAGGTGATGGTAAAAAATGTTAAGGATAATATAGTCATAGTAAATAATTATATATACTT
Source organism: Ormosia semicastrata (assembly GCA_029884595.1). Taxonomy (NCBI): domain Eukaryota; kingdom Viridiplantae; phylum Streptophyta; class Magnoliopsida; order Fabales; family Fabaceae; genus Ormosia; species Ormosia semicastrata. The sequence goes on along the minus strand of JAQQTO010000057.1, from coordinate 31,981,075 downwards.
ATCAAGTTATTTATACTAAATGATCAAATGTTTAAGTATAAGTTGTTCAACTTATCGAACTTATCTTATTCTCTTATCTTGTCGTGTTTTATCTTCAGTCAGATGTTATCTATCTATCTGTCATGGATATGTCTTCAATATCATCTCTTGGACAATTTTTCACTAATGATTTCTCTTGAATCGAATATCACAACTTGTGGTTGCTCAAATTATTTGATTAAAATAGTTATTTTTTCTATTTTCCTTCACTAACTTTGTATTCTTTTCATCTTCTTCTCATTATGCGTCCCCACTTGATTTGCACAATGGACTGATTTGTTTTAACATTAAGCTACTAATAATTATACCTAGCTTAATGTTTTAATCATAGAATAGCCACTTTTATCAATTTCAAGATTTTATTAAAAAGCAAGTTATCGATTAAAATATAGTAAAATTCTAACTGCTAATCAGTGAAAATTTTGTGAATCTCAATAGATTTTAGACTTTCAAAAGAAGTTGTTTTTTTCTTCTCATTCTCTATGATTAGTGAGTTTTGTAAATTTCTTACTTTTTCACTTTTGCTTGTAACTTGATGGCATTAAGTATGTATTTGCCAACTAATGCAATTTTATTGTTATTATTTTTTACATGATCATCTAGTGCAATTTTCTTTGCGACTCTTTATATTTTCAAGATTCATGAGTGTTGTTTAAATTTCGAATGCCTAGTAATGTATTTCTTTTGAAAGCAAAGGGAAATAATAATTGTTCTAATTGAGATGACAAATCTATGTGTGTTATTCCTATAAGTGACTAACAAGAATTAAACTCAAAATCTTTGTAACAATATAATTAAATTTTATTATTTGAGTCAATCACCATTAGCTTGTTTTCTTTTTTTTTAAGGTATGATTAAGTTATGAATACTATCATTTTTATTAATATTTACTAACTCATTCTCAATTGGTTAATGAGATCCATTCAGTGCACTATGTTGAATAATATTTCGGTATGTCTAGCACTATTATTTCTTTTTCTTCCTCTTTTATTTTTGTTATAAATAGTAGACTTGAGATTTGATCGTAGGTCATTGTAAATGATTTTACCAAACTAGCTGGCACTTATATTATTTCTTTTGTTTAATATATACGATTAAGATTCAAGATATCTCGTCAAATGACTATTGAATTGAATAGTTAGAAAATAAATACATAGGATAGGATAGGATAGGATACATATAAAAAAAATTCATGGATAGTTGAATACAAGGAAAATTGAGAAATATTTAGTACTTCTACCAGCACCAAGGCAAAGGAAGGAAGAAGTGACCGATAGTATTTGTGCAAATTGTTCTCAGACTTGGTTTTTCAAATCCTGACTCCTGAGCCAGAACTTACCTACCGTAATTAGGGAGCTCAATAATTAATAAAACATGCAGTCTGTATGTACTCTATTAAGCTCTTACAGGCAAAAAATATATATATATTATTAAGCTGTCAGAATTATTAATTAATCTACGCAGTCAGATGAGAAGTTTGCAAGAATCAGAACCTTGTATCATTTTTTATGAATATTGGCATGACCCATGATCCCTCAAGAAATGTACCCTTACCCATATAAATTCTGCATAAACACAACATAGATTACAAAAACTTAAAAAAAATAAAAAATGACAATCACAAATCTGAAAGCTATTCAGGAAACCCCACCACAGCTAGACACTCAGAAACTACCATTCACCTACCTAAAACGTATTGCATCTATTGGGCTTTAACAGAGTGATATGGGAACAAAACAATCTTAAGAGATGGAGAACCTTCTCCTTCTGGGCTTGGTCAAATCCACATGCCTATCTTCTATATGGGTCGTGTCCTTGGACCCATTCTTAAACGGGTTCAACTTTCCCAGTGTCTTGGACACAGACGAGAAGAACGTGGGCTTCTTGGTGGCCGACACAGACGACGTCGTTCCCTGAACGTTCTTCTGCAAATCTGAAACATACATCTTCATCCTCATCAGCTCCGTCCTCAACTCCTCGTTCTCCCTCACCAACGACACATCCGCCTGCAGCTGTTTCCTCTCCGCCGCCGCATCGTCCGCCCCCACCCCGCTCCTCCGCTGCAACTGGTCGTAGTAAAGCGCGTGCAGCACGATCTGCACCGGTAACCGCTTGTTTTGCGACGCGTGCACACGCGCCTCGTACGACAGCTTTAAGGGGTCCATCACGCTGCACACTTTCTCCCTCTCTATCTCATCCAGCTTTGGATGCGTCTGAGAAAAAAAAAAAACCCAGCGACAAACACGTTAAATGGTGTCGTTGCGTTAAAAAACCCCAGTTTGGGAACGGGAATAAGCTATAAGGGTATTAAACGGTGTCGTTTTCCATTGAAAACTCCGTTTAGGACTTTGGGAATGGGAATACGCTATTTCGTACCTTGAGGTAGATATCCACGGCGCGGTATAGGTCGTCGTCGACTTTACGGGCGTTTTTGGGAATGAGGACAGCGATGCCGTTGAACCTGGAGATGCTGAGATCGTCGTACGCGGCGATCTCGGCGAGGTACGCGTCGACGGTTTTGGCCAGGCGCTGTACGCGGCGATCTCTAAACTCGCTGGCGCCGCCGAAAACCGCCGCGCTCTTCTCCATCTCCACGAATCCGGACACGATCCGGCGCACGCTTTCCAGATCGAACAACCTCTCGCCATCGTAGGTCAACGACAGCACGAGGAGGTTGTCCACCGTCACGTGCTCGAGAATCGCTAAGATCCGCTTCTCGAGCTCGCTCTTGCAAGCGGTCGAAGCCCCGAGGTGGATCGCACAGCGGAGGAGGCAGCAGAGGAAGTTGATGGGAAACGCCGCTTTCTCAGAGGGGAAGAGATCCACGATGGATTCCAGAATGTTCCGCTGTTCGATTCTGGAATCGGAATGGCCGGGCCGAATTCCGTTGCCGGAGTGGTCCCGGACGAGATCCCCGAGCGCTCGCTCCGTGTAGGTAACCAACGCGCTGGCTAGGGTTAGAGACTTGGCGCCGCGCTGCTTCATGGCGGCGATGACTCTCCCGAAGAAATCGACGTCCAGAACGGCGAGCTCCTCCGTCCACCAGTTTGGCGGCGACCGGCTCGGGAAATTGGCCTCGCTGCAGGCCTTGGCGCTGACGGCCTCGACGCAGCGTTTCACGATGTTAAGGTCGTTGGCCAAGGGGAGGAGCTGCCGGCAGGACTTGAGGACGGTGACGGCGCCGGTGAGGGTGAAGAGGGCGACCTGAGAGAGGAAGTCCTCCGTCCGGCCGGCGAGGTTGTTGCAGCAGTACTGATTGGTCATTTCGAGGAACTCCGCGGCGCAGTGTAAAACGGCGACGTTTTGGATGGTGATCTCGAAGTTGTAGCCGTAGCAGAACTTGGCTGCTTTCTCGAAGATAACAGGGCCTCCTGGTATGTCGGAGAGGTCGATTCTGGTGAGTTCGCTCTCTTCTGATTTCATTATCAGTTTTTTGATGTAGTTGCTCTTTGCCACCAGCATGAACTGCACCATACCCACAACATGATATCAATATTCATTCACATGCACAAAATAACAGTGCTTAATTGACTGATATTCCTTCACAAGATGCAGTTTTGGTATACCTTATGGAGAGATAAACTAGTTTCTCCAACTTTAACTATGACGTCAGTTGGGAATTCTTTAGAGAAAACCCTACATGCAGCAATTAAATTGGTTAATAAAATGCAGGAATTATAGAGAGTAAGCATGTGCATGCATGATGCGTGGGTATGGAGGAGAGTGGAGTGTGTTGTGTACCATTGCCCGGTTCTCTCCATGGCAAGGGAGAGTCTATTGGGAGTCGCCATGTGCTTTGTGTGGTTGGTTTTGGTTGAGGGATTTGAAAGAAATTAGGCAAAGAGAATGAAGTAGTTGTCGAGATTGAGATAAACAATGGGCTGCATGGTGGGGGTATTTTAAAAGGAGATTTTGAACCCTGTAGCTTCACTTTGTTATTATGATTTTATCTTCATGGATTGAACTAATGAGAGTTTGTGATTGCGTTCCAAATTTGTGATGTTAATTGGTGTCTTATCTTACGTAGTTATCTTTTCTGTAAAAATAATGTTTCCTTTTTAAGTAAATATTCTAAGTCATTTTCAGCCGGGTTCTGTCCTTTGTAATCTGTTTGCAATATTGCAGACAAGAAGTTCCCATTGGCTCCACTGGATTTCTATTTCACCCTGCAGAATAATGTGGTTAATTACATATACACGAGCTCTACCTACCTTTTTCTATTCAGAGAGAAATTAAAATAAAAAAGTTACATTCATCTTATTTTCCATGTTCTCTTTTCTTCCACATCTTCATTTTCTGATAATACATCTGCATACACTTATAGGAAAAATATGATGTTACATCTTTTTTACAAGTGTAGTTATTATATACACTCTTAAGTATGATTGGAAGAAAAAAAATAATAAAAAAATTAAATATAATAAATAATATTAAATAAAATATAAAAAATATTATTTATAATAAAAATATCAGAATGGACACTTATATGCATATACTGGGAAGCTAGCTACGTTTTTCATTGACTATCAGTTACAACTATATCCATTATTTGAAGATATATTGTCATTTTAAGCTATTTAAAATCAATATTTATATTGGCAGTTGGCACATGACAATTATCCTGTATGCATTGATCCCTTGTCAATGAATTCCCAATTCCTTCTACGTACTACATAATAAGTGAGTTGAATAAGGACATGGTTGAGTGGGAGACGGGACGTGAAGTGTATGGGACTGGACTGGGTGGCTAAGACGCATTAAGCAGCGACAGACAGCGACTTGGGTACCGTACACCTCACAAACTTAACTAGGTCGTCGATTCGCCACGACACACTGATATTCTGAGCTCGTGGGTGTCCACATACCAGCTGGACTCAGATCCTGGGACAGCCAGTAATAGCTCTACACGTTTCCCATATTTGCTTATCTTCCGCTCCCCTTCAAAGACGATAAAAATCACCTGTTTTTATTTTTATTTTTTCTTATTTCTTTTCTTAAATTTTATTAATTATTTTAAACTTAATTATATATTTTTATTTTTTTACTTTTTACTTAATCAAATTTAAATAAAAAAAATAACAACAAGTGATTTTCAACTACTAACTTATCTCCTATCCCCAAACAATTTTCATATTTTTATTATAAATAAAATATATTTTTTTTATATTTTATCTAATATTATTTATTATATTTATTTTTTTATCACTTTTTTCTCTTAATTATATATCTTAAAAAATATATATATAGTATTTACACTTTCTACACCTTTAAAAAAGGTATAAGTTTAAAGGTATAGGATGATTATTTTTCATCCCCAAATTGTGTTTTTAGGTGGCCCCGCGATACAGCCAGCTTTTTAATAGCTTTTTTTTTTGCTGGCCCCATAACAATTAAAGAAGAATCACTCTTAAACAAGAACGTCGCATTACCTAAGCATCTTTTTAAGGGCTTTTTATGGTACCTTAACTCTGGAAGGGTTTAAAACCCTTTATATTTGGCTCAAATAAATTTAAACACATGATAATTTTAAAATAAATTTTCTTTTTCTCTTTCATAGTTTTTTCTTTCCTCTCTCTTCCTTTAAGAGTGAAAAAATAAAAACGAAAAAATAGAGATATTTACATAGGGGCTCCAATCTTCATCAAGGCATACTTGCGCGGAAGGGTTGGAGGAGGGACAGTGGTAGGGAGTGGCGGTGCTGGTGGTGTGTTGCGGTGGCACGGTGAGTTGACGGCAGCAAGGTGGTTTTTTGCATTGTTGCGAAGTTCTTGGGCATAGCAGAAATTGGTTCACCGAAGTTGATGGCAGTGACAGGTTTCGACGAGGCTGGGTGGCAGCTGTGATGACGGTGACGGGGTTGAGGTTGAGTGTTGGTTGTGGTGTTGAGTTTCTGGCAAAGGTGGTGAAAACGGTGAGGAGTGGCAATGCTAGGTGCAGAGGTTGTGTTCGTTGGTGTTTGAGTGGCAAAGGTTGAAGATGACGAGTTCGTGATGAAGGAGGTGGCTGCTAGGTGGTTATGGTCATGATGGGTAGAGGTGCAAGGTGGTCTTGGTTTTTTGGTGTGGTGTTTGTAGGGAGTATGGTGATGGGTTCAATGTGTTTGATGGTGAAGGTTGGAGATGACTTGGCAGCAACTCCGACATGGTGACATTCCAAAACCCACAATCAAAACCATCTAGTCGCACCACCCTCCAACTCTCACCAACAACACCACCCACCCTCCACACGTAAACATTTTGCAGCTGCCACAATTTCTGCTCTGCCCAGGAACTCTGCCACAACGCAGCAAACTACCTAGCCACCGTCAACCCACCGCACCACCGTAACACACCACCAACGCCGCCGCTCCCTGTTACCGTCCCTCCTCCAACCTTTTTGAGCATTAATGCCTTGATGAAGATTGGAGCCCCTGCGTAAATGTCTTTGTTTCTTCGTTTATGTTTTTTCACGTTTAGAGAAGAGATGGAGAAAAAAATGATGAAAGAAAAAGAGAATTTTTTTAAAAAAATTGACATGTGTTTAAATCATAGTTTTAAAATGCAGACCGCATCACTTGATGCGGCCGCAATATTGCGGTTGCGGCCATCGCCGCAATCGCATCAGACCGCAATTGCAGTGTGATAAGAAATCACAAAAAAATTCCGCATTGCGACCGCATCAGGACTGCTTTGAGCTGCATCGGACCGCATCAAACCGTATTAGACCGCATCGGATACAACATTTTTCTGCAAACTTAAAAAAAAAACACTGCAACGGCCACAATCCGCATCACAACAGTCGCAATGTCCGCAATCGCAGCAACCGCGACCGCAACCACAATTTAAAACCATGGTTTAAATTTATTTGGCCAACTAAAAAGAGTTCTAAACCCTTCCAAATTTAAGGGTACCACAGAAAACACATTTTTTTTAACAACCATGGTTTTTTTATATCACTTTTTATATTATTTTTATACTATTAATCATATTAATTTTTTTCTATTATTTTTTTAACTTAATCACAAGCATTAAAAATAATGTAAAAAATAGTGTTTATAGAAAATGATGTATGAACATCATTTTCTTTTTCTTTTTTTTAAATTGCTGTTAGGTAGAGTTGGATTCAGTTGGTGAATACCTCCACCGGTTAAACGCAAGCTAGGTAGGTCGGGATTAAGAAATTTATAAAGATTTTTTTTTATGATGTAACTTAAAAAATTTAATATAATTAAGATTTAAAATTATAATTATGTGTATACTTAAACAAGTTTTTAAATATTTTTAGAGTTATGTTATTTAAATATTTAAAATATAATATTCAGATAATACTTTACTCACATTTATATATAATATATTTATTTTAGTTTGATATATAATATATAATATATGAGAACAGTGAGTCATATACATATGCGATATGATGTTTCAGACAAATATCGCATTCAAAGTGTTAAAAAAAACATTTTTGATGCCTTCTTATTGTAGAGTGAACTAAGTACATAAACTTTTGCTTAGAGTTAATTAACAAATGCCATTTTGAAGATTAAAATATATTTTTTATCCTTGTATGTGATATTTATTTTTAATTTAGTTCATATATAAAAAGAATTTTTAATGTAATCTTTATACATATAATCATTTTTAATTTGGTCTCCATTGTTTAACATCATCTGTTGGAGTTATAGCACAATGAAATGTAAAACCTAAATTAAAAAATAAGTGTCATATATGAGGACTAAAAATATAGATTAAAACATATTTTTGTCTTTATAAATGACACTTATTTTCAATTTAGTTTTTATACTTCACTTAGTACTTATACTTTAGTATTATAACAACAATAGACGACAGGAATCAAATTGAAAATAATTATATTCATAAGGATTAAATAAATTTTTTTATATAAAGATCAAATTAAAAATTACTATCATGTATATAGACCAAAAATATACTTTAACCTGGTTAGAATTTAAAATAAAAAATGTAATTCATAAAAGAGAAAAACTAAATTCGATCCTAACCGCATCACTACTGGTCCAAGAAATTTTTTATAAAAGAGGAAAACTAAATTCGATCCTAAGCACATCACAACTGGTCCAAGAAATTTTCTATGAAGTTAATGGCACAAGCTCGATTCCTCACTATCCTTGTATTTTACTTGTCCAATCTACTAAGATTTATACCTGAATAGGTGATGAAAGAATCACATGACTAATAACGATTTATCAAATTAATTAGCGACTTTTTCTTATAAAAAGCGTAATATTAATCATTAATTGTAAATGAGTAGCTGAAAAGTTATTATCAAAACTTCAAAGGTTAGTTTAACGGTAGATGAGTATATATATAAGTAAGCACATAGTCATGTTTAAATTCTAATTCCAAAATAAAAGGAAAAGTTCTTAGAAAAATAAATAATCTTATAACTTACAAGGATGAAATCATGTAAAAAAAACAATAAAAAATTACTTAAAGGTTAAGACATGTAAGAGGCTTTTTTATTAAACTGCCACTATTAGTAAAACTATTTATCAAAATGTCATTTTTTTTAATTATTTATCAAATTGCCATTTTTTTTAATTATTTATCAAATTGCTCTTTTTTTTAATTATTTATCAAAATGCCACTGTTTTGAAATTATATACCAATTCTAACTACCTTTTGGTGACGTGGCATTTTTAATGGTTTACGGCCAACTAGGATCTTGTACGTAGGATGGCGCATCCACGTAGGTTAACGCTTGAACACGCTGGCGCACCCTGCGTGGATGCGCCATCCTACGTGGCGCATCCTGGTTGGCTGGAACCAAAAACGCCACCCTTTTTTAGCGTAAAATTGTTAAAATTAAATAATTAAATAAAAATTAATTAAAATACTTAATAAATATTTATAAACGTTTATTAATGAATTCATACTAATTACGAGAATAAAATATATAATATAAAATAAAAAAAGTGACAAATTGAGTATGTTAATAATATTGAATATTATTTTAGTTATTATGAAGATTTATTAATTACATAACACATATGTTTATTTTTTTGTTATTTTTTAAATTTTTTTTTTCAATTTATTGATCAATTTAAAAAAGCGATTGAGGTATTAATTATTTGCTTTTAATTGTCTTTATGTAAGATTTTTAATAAATTTAAAAACAATCTAATCAAATGTACGTACATATCTTATTATTGAAGTTATTGAATATATTTATTTATTTTGACACAAATAATTTAAACAACATATAATAAAAATTAAATGGTATATCCCGTAGAAGAGACGTATCACTTAAATGAATTTTTGTTGAGTAGGATTCAGATGATAGTGAGTAAGATTCCGATCCGAATAATCCCTATCTCAAATTTTTAGTAATTCGAATTAGTAAAAATTTCGACAGAGTTTCCCCTAAATGTTGGATCTCCCAAAAGCCAATGATCTGTTTAATGCAACCAGTTACCACAATATTTAATAAAATCCAAAACAGTCGAAAAAGCATATATAGTGTAATCTAATTAGGGTACAAACTCACAAGAATATATTCTCAATAGTATTTTACACAAAATCAATAAATATATTCTCTAAATGTCAATGAGATGGGCCCGCATCGAATGCGGTGGCCTGTGAGATGGTTCGGAAGAGGGACCATTTGTGATGGGTATGGTGGGTAACCCGGTGGTGGGTAAGGATATGGTGGGTAACCCTGTGGTGGGTAAGGATATGAGGGGTAACTCGGTGGCGGGTATGGATACGGTGAGTAAGGGTATGGTGGGTATAGTGGGTAATATGCGGTGGTGGGCGAGTAGGGGTACGTAACGGTAGTAGGAGGTGAGTGGGGGGGTATGTAGCAGCGGTAGCGTGGTGGGATGTTGTGTCGTATCTGGCAAGTAGAGCTGGAGTCCTCGGGATGTCGAAGTCGTGTCCGACTGCTCGCTAATCCTCTCCTCCGTCTACGCCGCGTTCCCTGTTGGCTCGACTCCTCGGGCGGCCCTGAAATGTCGTCTGCTGGTGGAGCTGGACGCAACTGCTCCATCGTAATGCGGTCATGCTCCCGCAATGAGTGTAGGATTTGTGTAGCAGCCTCTCGAGCGACAGTGTCGGTAGTTGAACTGAGCAAATACTCTGCAATGTCCGCCTAATAAACATATACAATTTATGTCATTATACTGAATACAAAATACATATAGTCACTAACAAATTAGTAAAGAGCTTACCGCATTCCCAATAGATGCGCTTGTGGGAGAAATCCAGCGTCTGGTAATTCTTTTATACCAACGCATGTACTCGAACGCGAACTGAGGGGGTGCGACCAATGGGACTCCCCAACAAGCTTCTCCCTACGACTATCCCGGTGGCTATATAAACGACATGTGTGCCGGCCAATCCTCATCATGCCCGCTGCCAATGTAACCGAGTGCAATCAATGTCCCGTAAGTGGAATGGGCCGTCAAGACCAAACGGCGCATGACGCGGTCTCGAGTTGGTGCCACTCGACAATATGGAAACATATGAGAGGGACCACCGCCAATGTCCCTAGCGACCACACAAAAAGGTGGCAATGCTTTGCCACCGCTCATCCGTGTGTATGGTTGCCATATAAACTGAAAAAATGAGATGCACAAAACATTAAGACGGCATATGCATAAGAAAATATATCAAAGGAATGTAAACAAAGACATACCTCATCGTTCTTCAACTGATCGAAGAACTGACGATAATATGAAAGGACGCCAATCACAGTATCACTCAATACTTTATGCTTACGCCACCTATTTGGTAAATGAAAGTATTGCAAACGTAAGTATTTTTATTAACAAAGCATGTCATGAAAGTAATGTAAAAATATGAAATGAAATAGAAACTTACTCCCATCCTAAGGGACGTAATTGACCACGACCAAAGATCGTAAAACACATCGGGCTCATCATGGTCGGCTATGAAGGGGCAAGCGGGGAATCGTACCACGCCCGCATCGCAATAAGATGCATGCACCTCGATCTCGCGTGCGTCATAGTCTCGTAGCTTTACAAAGCTCTCTATACAGTACGCCAAAACTGCAGACCCCCAGACTATACGTCCCGAACAAAGAAAGTCCTCCAACAATGGGAGGAACATCAAGTGCACGAGCTTACCCGAATGATCGGGGCATAAGAAACCCCCAAGCAAACGAAGTATGTAATGTCGTGTACGCTGTTGCACGTACTCATCATCATCGTCCTCAAGGACTGTAGTAACACTCGGCATCACGGGTATGTCATGTCAATGCGTGCCCCGGCCTACGAGCGAGGGAGTCTCATCAATCCCTAACAACGAGCGCACAACCGAGCCAATCGTCCCTACGCGTAACGCCGGTGATCGCCGCGCCATCAATGGGAAGACCCGATATCATTCCGATATCCTCCAACGTAATGGTGCACTCCCTGGTCGGCATGTGAAATGTATGCGTCTGCGGGCGCCATCTCTCAACCAACGCAGAGATCGGGGAGTGATCAATACGCAATAACCCATGTGGGCAACTCCCAAGAAACCACCTGTGAAGATAAGGAATAATCGGAGCGGGGGGGTCCATATGTTTCGTCTTCGAGCACGTCTAACACGCAGTGTCGGTCCTCATGTCCCTGCCATACATGCTTTGGGAAACATGGTACTCCCCCGCAACTCCAAAATCGAGCCGAGTCCTGCAGTCCTAGGGTTTACACGGAATGCCATCTCATCAATCGTATGCCAAACATTAACAACAATTAGTATGATCCTATTATTTTTATAATAAAATATGATATAACCATATGATAACTATACAAGAATATAATATGGAATAATTAAAGATAACACTTGACAATCAACTAACATATATAGGAGAATAGTATTCGAATACAACCGCATAGATTGGTGATACAAAACAATACAACTCGTAAATACACATCATTACTAATACAAGATTCTCAAAAATGAAAATAGGTCCGAGATCAACTAGATGGGCGCGCTTGATGGCCCAGGCTCCATCATCCCCCAAGGAACTCGATCCGCCGACACGACAAGTACGAGAATTATGTCCACGTTGATGGCATCTTGTACACGTACTGTCTCCGCCCTCGCTTCGCGCCAATCCATCTCATTCCTAAGTCGGGTTGATTTTGGTCGACCTTTGGATCTAAGCAATGCACGTGGTGGCACCAAAGTGGCGTCGGGGCTATGCAGCCACCATGGTTCAGCCGGACCGGTTCAAAGTCAAACTCATAGGCCCTATAAATGCTTTCCATCCCGTAAACCCTATGAGCAAGTTCGAATGGGCCAACGCCACCCGAAGCACACGCAGCAGCGCATGCGAGCAAGGATAATGCAATGCTTGAAACACCCCACAGTCACACCGCCTTGCTTCCAGGTTCAAAGTATAAGAAAGTCCACCCTGTTGTGTTACGGATTAAAAGCCTCTTCAACCATGAACCTTGTGTTCTCTCATTATTGTACCGACGAACTTGGTGTGAACGGCCTTTGCCAGTTTACTCTCCAAAGTGCTTCAATAAGTCATCACTCCAGATCTGGTTAAATTAATGGGAATAACAATATCAAACCATAAATAGATGCACATGTGAACAACAATGTGTTTGTGGTTGTACTTAATATTGTAAAACAATATCAAACCTGGTTCAATGTCGTCAATTTCGAATTTGCCTCGTCCTTTCGGTTGACGAAGTATTCTACTAACTTCGTATATGTCAATTGAACCAATGCAGTTATAGGTAGATTTCTGCTACCCTTCAACACTCCATTAATGCACTCTGACAAATTGGTAGTCATATGACCGAATCTGCGACCACCATCATACGCCAAACTCCATTTTTCTTTTGGAATTCCGTTAATCCAATTTGCCATCTCCGTTGTAACTTTAAGCTTCTCTAGCCTAGCATCAAACTTTATCGCGATTGGTTCATACCCTGATACATCGAATAATTTGGGTTAGTATTACAACCTAACTATTATTAGCGACAAAAATTACAACACAAAGAGAAAATGTAAAGTACCTGTGTTAATCAAAAATCTTTTCAACTCCTTGTTCTGAAATTTGGAGTTAAAATTGGAACCAATATGCCGTATGCAGAAGACATGATATGCATTCGGAGGCTGCCATCCAAGATTTTCATTTGCCACTGATTGTAAGATGCCTCGATGTCGATCAGAGATCAAACACAAGCCCTCTTGTTGGGTTACATGCAATCTCAAGTGGGCTAAGAACCAACTCCAAGCATCCTTTGTCTCTCCCTCCACAATGGCAAATGCAATAGGCAGAGGTTTTCTGTCTCCATCTTGAGTTGTTACAATCAACAACTTATGACGATACTTGCCATACAAATGAGTGGCATCAATCTGAATGATGGGCTTACAATATCGGAAGCCAACCACACATGGTCTAAATGTCCAGAATAACCGACAAAAGACTCTTTTTGAACGATCGAGTCGGTTATTCACAAAACATTCCTCGTCTTGCAACTCCACCACTGTGCCTTCCATGTCTCTCTGCATGGTGCTAGCCATCTGGGCAACACCTCATAAGATTTGTCCCAATCCCAAACACATTCACAATAGCCATTTGTTTTGCCTTCCAAGCCTTTCGATATGAAACTTGGTAACCAAATTGACTTCGAATCCGTTCAATAATTAATGATACGGGTGCATCGGGTTTTGTTCTGACTAACTCCAAAATGCAAGAGCAGATCAAACGAGAGTCCAACTTCCGGTGATCTAATGGCATAGATGGGCTTACGCAACTATGAGGTCCATTATATTTTGTAATCTGCCACGTATTCGACCTCCTGCTTTGTATGGCTCTAAGTCTCCAACTACAACCTTCGTCGAAGTTAGGGCATTTGGCAGTGAATCTTCGTGAATCAGAGTCTTCAATATTGTACTCTTGATGCCTGTGAATGGAATATTGTTTGAGAGCTAACTTCACAGAATCTTTTGATGGAAATTGCAAGCCAACATAGAATTCATCACCCATGCTCCAAGTCCCACGAGTGTCTAACTCAGGCAAGTTATCAGGATTATCCAATGCATCCCAGTTAATTTGAGAAAACGAGGGCATGGTGGCACAAACACGGATTCAGCTACGGAGGCATAAATATGGATTGAGGAGCAATCGCCAAAGGAACCTCAGTAAATTTTGTTCGGCATCAAAGTTTTACGCCTCTATGTCGGTGTCTGAATCGTCTCCCTCAAAGAACTTGTTCTTCGTCTTCACTTGACTCCCATCTTGCATCTCGACAAGTGGGTTATCGTGTTCAACCATTGCACCACCAATAAGGATCATATTGCATGACTCAACTTGATTAGACGGACCAACTTGAGATTCGGTTTCACCAGAGCTTCAAAGATGCTCTTCTTGCCCACTTGTTTCTACCTCCACATACAACTCCATAGATGCCATGTTCGGAGTTTGACAGAAAGAATCTATCATGTACTTTAGATCATCATCGTCTTCTATTGGAAGCCCTACCCATCTCCACGGATTGAAGCATGACACCGATAGACAACTTTTGACACATGTTGGTTTGCTTGAAGCCTCAACTTTGAATGGATCTTAGTTTTCAACCCATCCAAAGTCATGTCATACTCACAATAGTATTTTACTTGATACATGACACCCTCTTCACCATCATACATCAGTGCCATTGAAGTAAATATGCACATTTAGCGATTTTGTCATGTTAACTCCAATTAAACAATAACAATTCAACACATTTGTAGAGAGATTAAACATCAATTACAATATTCAATACAATTATTTATGTAAAAAAAAATTTCTAACCTCGAATATCTTGAATTAAGCTACATTTACTAATGTAAATCATGTCAAAGATATATATCCTACTAGATTACCTATAAATTAATTATCTATATAATTTAAATTACATATCATACAACTTCATTATTCGTTAGTCAATACAAATATTAAACTATAATAATAATACATTATAACTAACACTAACTTAGTAAAAAAGTAATCAATAAATAATAATTAAACTATTTAACTATTGAAAGAAATACTTACGGTGTGAAGGAATATAATTTAAAGTACAAATAATGATCCCGACACCACTTCCGTAAGAATTGAGAGACTTCGAGTGTTTAGAGAGAAGAAATTTGTAGAGAGATAGTGAGAATTTAGGAAAATGTGAGAATGTCACGCACGGGGAAGGGGTGGGAATATATATATTTTAGGATTACGCCACCCTTGTTGGCGTTTTGTACTTGGTTACGCCATCAATTGGCGTTTTTTGGTTCAGTAACCAGGGATGCGCCAAAGATGGCGCATCCACGTAGGTCTGCGCCAGGCGTGTTAAACCTACGTGGATCGCGTTATCCCACGGGCGCATCTCCTGATGTTGGCCAAATCTATTAAAAATGCCACGTCGGCCAAAAACAATTGGTATATAGTTTAAAACAGTGGTATTTTGGTAAATAGTTAAAAAAGGGTAATTTGGTAAATAGTTAAAAAATGGCAATTTGATAAATAGTTAAAAAAATAATATTTTAATAAATAATTTTACTAATAGTGACAGTTTAGTAAAAAAGTCCATATAAGAAGTATTGGCATGACTTGTAGTAATACTTACATATAGCCTACAAAAACAATTTGTTGGCGGCGAGATTAATCAAACTTAAGCATTTCAAGTGAAGTATTTGTTGGCAGTCATTGACTAGCCGAGAGAATTACGACCAATCAGCTAGATTAACCAACAGATCCACTAAATTATCAAGCGACAGTAATAATCTAATAATGATGTATTTAATACTTATGTGTGAGATCCATTGTTAATAACTTAATATTATTGCACCTTGCATGATTTAGTTAAATAAGTGTCTTAAAGTACATAATAGAGAGCTTAGATATGGATAAGACACAAAGCAAAGATAGTGATCATATAAACAGTTAGTGACTTACTGAAAGCTTGATAAAAGGGAGTGATCATATAAGTAAGTGGATATACTGTAGAAGACACTAAATTTGAAAGCAATTAATTATACAAGCTATAAAGTGAAAGAATGTTTTACTCTAACTAGCAAATATCCCACGCATTGCATGGATTTTTTTAAAATTCAGATAAAATCTAAATAAATATAGATTAAAAGAAAAATATTTACAATTATAAAATATATGCATAATTAATTTTTTCAAATAAAATCTAAAATATATAAATTATAAAAGAGAAAAAATATTTAAATATTTTAAAATTATAAAGGAGATATGCATAATTAATTAAAAAGGTAATTTGAATTTAAAATTTAAAAAAAAAGTTAAGAATGATATGTTATTTTTAGAAAAAAAGTAGATTGAGAGATTAAGTTATTTTTAAGAAAATATATTTTAATTTATTATATAAAAGTGGATGAAGAAGTATTAAGGTAAGTTTGAAAAAAACAAAGAAAAGATAGTGACTGCAACTACATAAAAAAATTATTGTTTTATTTTCAGTGATTTGACCATGTTACAAATATATAACTCCATATGTTTTTTTATATCAATTTATTTAAAATTTTATAAAATAAGTAATTGATTCAAAAGTTTCATTATTGGGACAACGACAAACAAACACACGACAAATATGAGTTTTGTAAGTTATGTCATAGATATTCAAATGTTGATTTGATATATATAAAGTTTTGTGAATTATGTTTAAAAAACATTCATCTATTTTTTATGCAAAAAGGAGTTGATCAAAAAAATACCTTTAAGTACGTCAAGTATTAATATGAGTGTTTATATATAATAAAAAAAAGTTACCTAAAAATTTATCCTTGCGAACACCCCTTTGGATGCAGATTGCATAGAGGTGAAGCGACAGGGATGTGAAGTGTGGTGTGGGTTGTTGTTTTTCACCTGGAGGCCGAGGTAATGTAAAATGTTAAGGGGGTCCGGTGCATACTACCTAAGACTAAGAGAAGAAAGATTGGTCCTCAACGGAACCTCAATGTTGAATGGTCCCTGCCCTTCTTCCCAGTTCCAATTTGAGGGGATCATCTTGTGGACTAAATCGCTGACACTGACGCGACTTTAACTCCATATACTTCCAACGGCGACACGCCATTTTGCCGGTCAAGTTCGCATTAATTGTATGGACAATACTAACGCCACTTTAATTCCATATACTTCCAACGGCAACACTCTTGCCAATGCCATAAGAATCCGAATTCTCTCCAGCGGGCTGCCGTCACAATCCTTTTTCAGCAAAATCTTAATTATTTATTTTTTATTCAATAATTAATATTAAAAAGTATTAATTTAATATTAAAATATATTTTTAATATTAAAATGTAAAAAAAAATCCTAATTATTAGATAAAAAATAAATAATTGAGATTTTATTAGAGGAAGGTGCTGGACGGCACTTGATGGAGAGAATCCGAATTCATGCCATAATGCCTAACCAATTGATAGGTATCCTTTGCTATAACAACGTATCTTCTAGAATCAAGGTTTTGGGTGCGCATCAGGTCTAGGTTGACCCAGTCCATCAGGTTAGGTGTCTTGATGTTGAATTCGGGTTGCTAGCTACTTGAATGACACGTTTAGGCCCAAGTCAGAGCGGTAGATCAGGTTAAATCCCTTAATGTAAGTCATAGGAGATATTTGGTTTTCATTAATAGGATTCTTGATAATTACATTTTAAGAAATGATATTCTTATGAATTTATTAAACATATATTTAGTTAACTTTAAATATTCAGAAATTTTAAGGTAAGAGTACAGAAGAGTGTTATTTTGTAACTTTAATTATGTCTATTACATGATAATCATTTCAACTCACTTCTCCCATTAAGGATAATTTGATACTTCTCCCATTAAGAATAATTTGATAGAATTAGTGGTCAATAATTATTTATAGGAACGAGGCATGGATGAGAATTAAGGGTAAATTCAAATCAGGTCAAATTAAGTTTTGTCTTAAATAAATCTGACTTATATCTTAATTATAAAGCTTAAGTCTGACATGACTTGAAACCTTATTTAAATGTGTATCTTATAATGAAACATTTAAATAAGTTAACAAGTCTATTTTTAAATATATTAATATATCTTTATATAAGCTAATATATTTATTTTTAAATAGGTCACTATATTTTTACATAGGCTAACAGATCTAAGCCTTGAAATAGGTCAAGGAGCCTACTAAAGCCAATAGGCCTTTATTATATCTTAACACTCACTTTCTAATTTTATAAATGATCATCACTTTCTTACTCTAGACTTTGATCAATATGAGACTTGGAGATATATCAAATTACAAAATTATTAGAGACATATATCTCTAAGTCTCACATCTATTAAAGACCAAAGCAAGAAAGTAATGAGCACTAGGGGTGCACAACCCGACCCGCCAACCCGACCGACCCGACCACATATATTCGGGTTGGCTCGGGTAATCAGGTCGGGTCGGGTAAAATTTTGTGAACTCATTGAATATCGGTTCGGGTAACGAGTTTGGTGAACCAACTCGATAACCCGACCCGACGACCCAATAAACGACGTCGTTTTACCTATATTTAAGTTTTTTTTTTCCTTACAACCTGATCCGGTGACTCGACCAACCCGACCCAAACTCACATGATTGGTTTGGATTTTTCTCTCCCCTAAACCCGACCCGACCCGACCTGTGTGCACCCCTAATGAGCACTATAAAAATAGGAAGTGAATGTTAACTTATTATTTTCATTTTAATAAATATATTACATTAAATATATTAATAAATATATTATTTCTATTCTAACTTATTAACTTAGGTTTTCGTTATTGACTTTTATTAAAATTTAATTAAAAATATATTATTATATTATATATAGTTAAGCAATTGTAGCCGTACTACCGACAGACTTAAAAGACTTATTAGATGGCTTGAGACTTAACATTTTTAGTTAAACATGCTTTTAAAAAAGCTTTAACCTAATTTGTTCAATAAATAAACCAAGTCAGGTCTGGTCTTAGGCAAGCCAGATCATAGGCTCTTAACGGATAGTCTAACATATTTCTACCCCTAATGAGAATATTTTTTTATATCGCTTACCAAACATGAGAACAAAACATTAATACTTTAAGACTACCATGAATGTAAAAACAACTCTTAAACCAAACACTTAATATTGTATAAGGCTAGGCCTAACGGTCCCCATATGGTCCAGTGTCCTCATCTTAAGAATTGTCAGACACATCTAGTACAAATTAAGTATACTTTTACCAACTTATAATTGTTGCAAATCAACTTTCCTAAAAACTTAAGGTAGATATCATGGTTCTGATACCATATTATGAATAAACTCTCTTAAAAATTTAAACTGTTATGTGAAGACACATAAATAATTTCATATATCTAATAATAATTAGGGTTCTTGCCCAACACAATTTTTTTGGTACATAGGATGACACACAATTTACTCATTGTTATAAGTTAGTCCATTTATTTTGAGTAGCTTCATTGAAACATAATGTACAATAATACTTATTGGAATTTTTATTTTCCTAAAATATTCTCACATCTAATAGATGAGAAATTAATATTTTGGAATACGAGCATGTACCTAAGCGGGAGCTCCTCCCAACGGTATTATTTTCATATGTATGAATTTTATGATCAAATCCAAGACCACATGCTTAAGAAATTTGAACTTCTTTTACTTAGACTAATACACATTGATATACTAATTGGATTTTTAGTATTATTTAATAATTTATAGAAAAATATGTAGAAGGCATAAAACAATGTATTCGTAATTATTATCACTCAAATAATAATAATAATAATCACTCTCTAGAGTCCGATTGCTACCAAAAGTTTGGCTGATTTTTTATTTTTTTTGGGTACATGGCTGATTTGGTTTCTACTCTCTTGGTCTTATATATGCAATGCAACTGCAAATACCTGTTTGTTTTTGGCAATGTAAATGGGCCCTTAATTTTCCAGCCCATGCTCGATCAATACGGACTGATAGACACTGGACCGGACAGAACTATGCGGTCCCCGCTATCCAACAAGGCAATATCGGGCCATAATGATATAACTTCCTTTATCCATCAAGTTCACCCTATTTTATTTTAAGACCAAAAAGCCTATTTTATTAACTTATTGGCTACTAATGTTCATACTATATATATATATATATATATATATATATATATATTGAAATAGCTTCATCCTATCTGATAAAGATGTTAATTTTTGTTGGACTATCTATTTATTCATTTATTGGATATAAGTGAATGTTCTAATAGATTATAGCTCAATTGACATCGATTTAAATCTCATAAAACTTGGTTGTGATATTGATTGATATCGGATGCTTGATCTTTTACCAAGTCACATTTCTTCCTACTTTATTCAAGTACTCACATCTAATGTAACAAAAAATAAAAAATAAAAAGATTCAATCCAATTGAAGTGATAGTTTTTCCCCCCTAAAACAATGTCCAAAGAATTAGGTACTTCATTAAAGTACAAATAAAAAAATAAATAAATGCATTGGTAAGATTATTTTTCATGCTTCAATGATAAATGTTTTTGAAGTTCTCAATATTATATACTTCAAAAGTGTTTATTGTAATAGATAAAGTCAATTGAACTTAAAATTACTTCTTTTTTAAATGAAACTTAAATGCTTTATTTTCTTTTAATACTTTATATTTTAGATTTTGTTAACAAGTGTCATAAGAATAGAGAGTTTTAGATGAAAATAAGAAAAATAGTAATTTTTTTTAAATTTCCAATACATTAAATGTCTTGTTTTCATTTAATTTTTTTTTAAACTTTTTTAACAAATGTCTTTAGGATATTTATTAACAAAATCCTTATATTTTATATTTCTAAACCAGTACCCTAAAATTTAAACTTAAAAGCTTAAAATTATGGTTTATACCTTAATAAAGATGCTAATTTGCAAGCGGTGCGTGCTTAGGGATTTTCAAACTCCAAGGTCATAAATAACATGATTAACATCGCATTTCGGACTGGATATTGGGCTTTGTTGAGCCATGACTAACAAACCAGGCCCATCCATAAATCCATAATTCCAGTTTCGTATTCATATTATCCACTGATTTTCTTGACCTGTGATAAGAATGGAAAGGGAAAGTAACCCGGAAAAGAATACTGCAACTTATCTGTATAATAATTGCCATTACTTCTGATGGCAACTATTGTGAGGGACCACCATGTTGAGTACGCGAAAGTTTAATCACACAACCATATGAAAGAAATTGGACACAGTTGCTTGTATATGGCTGCATCTGAGTTTGAAATTAATGATCTTATTTAAAAGCATTTTATTTTGTTATGAAATTCAAACGGTGCCATCAGTTTAATTGTGACTTGTAACCAATTAGGTTGCAAGTAGCATTATTCAATTTTTTTTTATAGACTTGTGCAGTGAGATTCAGGATAAAGACCACTAATCCATGCTTTAAATTGGATATTCATATGGAAAATATTGAATCTACCTGTATGCTTCAGCCGGCTAATCAGGCAGCCTGATTGTAATTACTCCAGTTGGCATGTGATAGCAACAAATAAGATAAAATTTCTCTTTGATGAAGTGCTAACCTGGAATTTCAGATTAATAATTTTTGTTATACACCATCTTATTATGGAAATAAAATATCAAAACATATTAAGCTTTAAACGTTTTGGTGCATAAGCAATTGGGTACCCTCCATTCACATGCATCGTTTTATTCAAATTTTGGCAACTTACTTGATTGGCAAGGAACCGTGACCTCTAAATTAATTTAACATTTTTCTTGTTGAGCTTAAGCTTGAATTGTACTTGTTTCCGGTCTATATAATTCAAGTTGAAGGTTAGGTTTGTTTGAAATTTCTAAGCTTTGGAATTTGGCCTAGCTTGACTAGACTATATTGATATACTGAAAATGTTTTTTTGAACACTTAGGTCTATTTGACATATTGTATTAAGTCTCATAAGATAAATTAATACAATATATTATGACCTTATCAGTTGTTTGGTGTAAACATTGTATTGTATAAGCTTATCCTCAAATTACTCTTATACATTAAAATGATGGATAACTTAATCAAGCCTTGAGGAGTATGATTAGGTCTGATTGAATTTTGATGTATAAACTTTTCTAAAAACTTTTTCATTATAATCCTAAACATTCTGATATTCCTAACTCTTACGTATTAGACATTATATTATCAAGTCTTATACTATCAAACATTATACTATCAAGTCTAATACTATCAAACCTTATTATATCCTTTATACCAAAGGAACCATTAGAATATAACATTTGTTTAAGATATTGTGTTACATGTGGTTTGGTTTATTGTTTTCGTATACCATATGTCAAGCTGAAATAAATGTACCATATATAAATATGAGTGAAGTGTTGTCTGAATATCGTATTTTAAGTATTTAAATAACATAACTTTTGATACAGAGTCAAGTTCAAACGTAAATATCATAATCACAATTCATTTAATACAATTATATTTGATATATGTATCTATGAAATCAAGACTCAGAATATAATTTTTCATGTATTTTTTCTCCTACCAAACTTACAAATCTTCATTTAAGTATTACAGGGGATAAAATAAAATTACCATTTTGTATAGCAACTAGCAAGTATAAAGATTTAAATATTTTTGCAGAGTTATCATAATGATTAAGGATTAACGTATAAAGATGTATATGCTATTTGTAAATTAACAAAATTTACACCATATATAAAAAAGTAGGTGTAGAAGAAGTTTAAACACCTAGAATACAACATTTGTTTGATACATTGTGCTGCATGTGAGTTTAGTTCATTATTCTCATATACTATATGTCAAGTTAGAATAAATGTACCACATGTAAATATGAGTAAATATAGTATTATCTGAATATCATATTTTAAATATTTAAATAACATAACTCTTAATGCATAGAGTCAAAGCTCAAACATAAATATCATAATCACAATTCATTTAATACAATTATATTTGATATATGTATCTATGAAGTCAAGACTCATAATATAATTTTTCATGTATTTTTTCTCCTACCAAACTCGGAAATCTTCATTTAAGTATTACAGGGGATAAAATAAAATTACCATTTTGTATAGCAACTAGCAAGTGTTTCATGATTTTTGCAGAGTTATCATAATGATTAAGGAATCCTTAAACACTTGTATAAAGATTAAGATAAGGATTAATGTATAAAGATGTATATGCTATTTGTAAATTAACAAAATTTACACCATAAAAAAGTAGGTGTAGAAGAAGATTTGTATTCAAATACAAAACATCAACTTACAATTACAAACTTTTCTATAGATAAAAAGTGCTATTAATACTTGTGATAAAAGTTTATCATTCGATGGGAAAAAATAAATGAAATCCCAAGGATTTGGTTGTTTGAGTAGGTAATAAACGATTAAAAAATATTTTAATATAATAAACACTAAATATATTATATATATTTTTATATTATTATCTTTCACTCATAATATATTTTAATTCTTTTTACTTACTAATTTTTATTTATTAAATAAATAGAACCTATGGATCCGATATTTTTTCTTTCTCATGTTTACTTGAGTCATTGATCACACAATTGGCTCAAAATATTGTGGTATGGTGCGCGTCTTATTCCTTAGCCAAGTTTGAAAGCTAATTGTTTCTTGGTGTAACTTGGACATTTGTGAATTTCAAACTTTATTTGATACTTATCAACTTGTTTGATACTAAAAAAGTATTTTGTAATAATAATGCTATTCACACATATTTGTACATATATTATTTTACATTTATACATTTTTAACTATTTAATTATAATTAATCTCATCTTTTTCTATATTTATACTTTAATTTTATCATGTATCCCATACATGAGCAATGTGCACACATTGATGATGTGTAAACCCGCATGATTACTTAGATAGAAATTTGACTTATTGTGTTTGATATAACGGGCTCTTCTACAATGACAATATCAATTCTGCATCCGATCGATAACATTTCCACGTTGATAGATTTTAAAGCATAGGTAAATAAGATTCAAAACCATAGTTATTGTAGTTAGCGACACATTACATCACTAATTGACGTTTTGGGACCACGAGCAATTATTAATCCTTGAAAGTGGGTTTCGTAGCTAATTGACTAGTACAACACTAATTAGACTTGGAAACCAAGAACCATCATCAATTAGATTAGTAATTCAAAGGAATTATTGGACAATTTTTATATCCGCATTTTAACCAAAAAAAAATTAATGGTTTTATTATTTTTATTATTATTTATATTAAATTCAAAACTAAATACAAATACATATTTTTTCTATTTGTTTTATATATATATAGGGCTTTTCTACCAAAATACCCTTATATATATATATATATATATATATATATATATATATATATAAAAAAAAGTTTTTATTGTGAGAGAGTGATAGTGATAAATTTTGATTATACAATCATATATAGATGGTAAAAATTAAAAGTTACTTGAAGGTCATGTAACCATTTAAAAAAGTCACATGTTTATATTATAATCTTGACTATTTATGTAAGATCTAATAGTCAAAATTTACTCATCTCACCTCTTACAACAAACATTTCTCTCATCAGATACGTTCTATATATAAATTGAAAAATCCATATTATAATTTTTATTATCCTTATTATGTTTTCTATTTTCCTTATAGATTTTTTAAAATTTTATTATCATTTTCTATTATTTTTTTTATATACACACAAGTATATGTATTGTTTATGATTAGTAAGTAAAAAGAATGCTTACACAACGAATTAAACAGTCTCAAGTTAAATAAAAAAAGAGTTTGATTTAGATAATTTTTTTGCACTATTATATATATATATATATATATTAAAAATTTAATTCTAATTAATTATTTGAAAAATAATTATTTTCAGGTAAAAAGAATATTTTGGTCCCCAATATATATTATGTTTTCATTTTGGTCTTATAACATTTTGTTATTTTATATGGTCTCCTAACTTTCAAACGGTAGGTAAACTTGTCTGAAGTATTCACAATTTTGTTAAAAAGTGAAATGTTTTATCTTTTTACTTAATTTTCATATTAATCTTTTAAATTATTAAATAAAAAAATATTAAATATTTTTTATATTCTCAAGACATTAAATATGTATTTATTTTTTTATTTAATATTTTTTTCATTTAGTATTAAGAAAATTATTAAAAAAAATTTATTAGAGGATATAACGTTACTCTTAAAACAATTAATGGATCTCTTTTATGTGGTCGATAATGGCAATGATGCGGCGCTATCTCACTGTTAAGCATACATTGCTTAGGGAGATAGTAAAACAATGTTTGGCACATGGATCAAATATATTATCATTGCTTTTCCTCCTCCTCCATTTCATCTTCTTCTCCCTCATTAAGTCATCGTGTTGGGGTTTTTATAAGTAAAAGGACTTTTGCTATTAAAATAATGTATAGGATTTCAATGGATTCTCATGGTTCATCAATGGGTGAAGGTGGAGGTGATTGTTGCTATTGTGAGGTAATAGCTATCATTCACACCACATGAACTAAGGGCAATCTAGGAAGGCGATTTTGGGGTTGCAAGCACTTACTCCCACCTATGGAGGCAATTATGGG
Source organism: Ormosia semicastrata (assembly GCA_029884595.1). NCBI lineage: Eukaryota > Viridiplantae > Streptophyta > Magnoliopsida > Fabales > Fabaceae > Ormosia > Ormosia semicastrata. The sequence goes on along the minus strand of JAQQTO010000057.1, from coordinate 31,955,422 downwards.
GTTGTAAGAATTGAGGCACCTGGGGAGGTGATTCTAGGATTGTTGGAACTTTTGGGTAATTATTCTTTTTTCCCTGCATATGGGTTTCAGTTTTTGACATTGTACGTGGGGGGTTCTTCACTTTGCTTCACCCTTCTCAGTGTTTTCATTGTTTTTTAATAATAAGGTAGAAGTTATGGATATTTTAATTAGTATAATAAGGAAATTCACATGTACTCTACCTTTATATGAAAAATTATTAAATGTAAACCCAACACGTAGTACCCCATTCATAATGCCATAACAAGAAACTAGCATATACCTACAATTTCGTATCAGTCTTCCACAACAATTGAAGAAAATAGAATAAACTCTTACCAATCTTCCACAGTGACCATGAATTGTTGGAGTGAATTTTCAGTTTACCATTTTCCTTCTAGACGCACAATACCCCATTTTGTGAAAACCTAATTTGGCCATTTCAATACCCAGCTTAGGCCCTCTCCTAAAATGACATATTTTAAGCAAATTGTGCTTAACATAAGACAAAGTCACATTAGAGCAGTGAGACAAAGTCACATTAGAACTGTTATCAATAATGTAGGAGAAATTCATTACTTATCTAACAGAATCGTTATTTTGGATAACTTTGCCCAATGTTTGAGAGTTAGGATCAATATGGAACGAAAAAAAAAGTGATGGGACCAAAATAAAAATAAAAAATAAATTGAGAGACCATATTTGAAAATCAAAGCCACGTTAATGTCATTATCAGCCATATAGGAGAAATCCATAACTTGTCCAATCGAATCTTGATTTAAGACAATTTTGTCTAATGTTTATGAGTTAGAGGGCCAATGTGAAATACCAAAATAAAAATAAATAAATTGAGAGACCAAAGTATTTTTTTTACCATTTCTTTAATAATGCAACAAATAATAGTATAAAAATAATTGCACTCACAAATTATAATTAAAAATAAAAGTAAAGGAACAAATAAGTCACTGACAAGAGTCTACTTATTATCTCTGACCCACCTCTTTTTTCTTATCAATAGATAGGATATTATTATTTAAAACGAGAGAAAAACAAAATTTCAGAATACATAAATCAATGTGATTCTTCCCAAATCACTTACAATATGTCTGCTAGGATATGTGCTTTGCACATAGAAAAAAAGAAAAGACACTAGAAATCCCATAACATTCTAAGAATGAAAACCAAGGAGGAGAAAAGACATGAAAAAGATAAGTTATATTAGTCTTCTATATCGAGACCATAGTGTATTGATCTTGCTCTGATAAGAGCTTCTTTCCTGTGCCATGACCAATAGCTCCAATCCCCTGTTTTTTCTATCATAACTCTTCAAATCCACTGAGAAAGCAACCAAAGGTAGATTAGATAAATTTAAAGTTAATTTTTTTAGATATATCTAAAAAATTACAAATCTTTTAGATATATGATAAAAACATTAAAAAAATTTGCAAAAGTAAAGAAAATAAATAATGAAAATGAAAAGGACTATTGTTGAAGGATTAGAGTGATAGTGTCATGAGCGAAACACTCAAAAGGAAAATCAAAACATCACAAGAAATGAGAAAACACTACAAAAGATGAAAAAACAACACAAATGGATGAGAAAACACCTTATATGGAAAGAGATATGGCCATTCATGGTGCAACAAAATATTTTTATCTCCAAGCCACCTCCTTTATAGGAGATATAAAATTAAATAAATATCATTTCTAAACCATCTGTCATTTCAATTCAGTTAATGAGCATCATTTAAAGCTTTAGGTAATTTGAGTAAATTTATAGATTAAATAGAATTAAAATGTAAATTTCTCAACCTGTCAAAATTATTTTGATACAAAAAAAATGTTGATTCAACACCTATTATTTTATTATTGGCCACTTGAGCTGCTATTTGATATACTATGAGCATTAGAGATATTTATGGGGCGGGTTGAGATGAGTTTGACTTGATTCGAAAGTGACCTAGTATTTTGATTGGACAATTTCTTTGAATCCGTATTTAACCCAATTATGACTCAATAATGATTAGGTCGAAATTGAGTCGTCTTAATATGTAGATATAATATATAAATTTAAATATTATATATAACTAAATCATAAAATTTTAAAAGTAAAAATTTAAAATTAAGATATATTTTACAATATATATTTCAAAACTAATAATATTAATATAAATATATTATTATATTATACAAAAATTATTAATTTAAATTAAAAAAATTATTATTTATAACTAATTATAAAAAAAATATAAATTTTAAAATTATGTGTGATATCAAGTGAGGTTAGAATAACCCAAAATATGACTTCAAACCTAACATATCTTAAATACACTAAATCTAATTTTTAGAATTTAAATCTGTCCTAATTAACTTTGGACTAAGATGAATTAATAGGACGAATTAGGTTTTTAACATCCCTGATAGATACCATGAACTCAATCACCCTTGATCAAGTAGGCACCATATCCATTATACAATTTTATTTTATTTTGGTACAATCCATTCAATCCGAAACATAGCATAGAAGGGATGCCTTTTTTTTCGGTGGAGATAGGAGGGCTATCGACTTACTTAAAGATATTTCATTCCTACAGCAAATGTCCATAAGAAAGGACAAAATTCCTTCAATTATTATCTTAATTTTGATGGTTTGTTAGTTGGAAAAAACCATGATTCCAAATTGCCATGTATGTACCTGGGGGCTTTTGCACCCCAGCTAAATATCAAGACAATACATGACACAAGATTAAGAACTCTTATTTAGGTAAGAGTGTCTTTTAGTAATTTATCTTTTATTTTATTTTTTTAAATTTAGTTATTTCTATTTTATTTTTGTTAATTTAATCTTTTATCTTATAAATTTTTATTCAATATAATTCTTTATCACAATTATGTCATATCACTAACAAAAGTAATTGTGTGTTATTAAATTGGGATATCACGTCATTGCCACATCATATCCAAATTATTATTATTAGTGATATGTCATCACTATTAGTGTCATGTTAACGAGTAATTATTTAGTGGACACGGTTCATCATAGGTACTCAAATTATTATTTGACATGTGTAAGGTAATAGAGACCATCATAAAATTACATCAATCATCAACAATATTTTTACACATATCAAATAATGATTTGAGTGCCTAAGTGATGACGTAATAGATCGTACCCACTCAAAAATTTCTCCATGTTAACATATTTGTTTGTAAAGTGATAAAATCGTGACAAATGACTACATTGATTGACAATTCTAAATATAAGGAATAAAATTAATAAAAATAAAAGATATGAAATTAAATTTAAAAAATAAATAAAATTAAGAAAAAAAGAAACCCATTTTGCCTCATTACCAATTTTCATCTCTAAATTTTCACTTAATTAAGCATATCTTAGGACTAAGGTTGACTAGACATCGTAACATAAGCCTTTATTTGGAGGCAAATAACAAAATAAATAAAATAAAAAATGAAAAATAAGAGGAATATAAATATAGAAAATTTTCTAATGTAATTTAAACGAGGATACTAATAAAGGAAAATTATAAATTTGAATATTTATATAAATTTTAGGTGCTATTTGAATATTTATATATAATAATTTTCTATTGATATGATATATTTATATTTAGGGACAAGACTTATCTAAAGTGAGTTTATTTATAAAGTGATTAAATATAAGTGTATCCACCCTTAAATCATTAAATGAGTTAAAATAACTATGTATATTAGATTGAACCAATTGTGGATACACTTTTATTTGCTAATTTTATAAACAAACTCATTTTAAAGTAGTTTTTAAATATATTTAGGGGTGTAAACAAGTCAAGTGAAGTCGAGTATTTGAAACTCAAACTTAGTTTGTGAAAAAACAATACTACTTAAGTTTGACTTATTTATTTAAACAAGCCAATTTTAAAACTTGATATTACCTTGTTTAAAAATATGAAGTTTGAGTTTGGTTTGTTTAACACGTATATAACTTCATTATTTTTTTTCCCTTATCAAATTTCTCATTGAAATATTTTTTTAAAGTTTATTAATTTAATATTTAATAGACATCTTTATGTTAGAAGGCGAAGTAAAAATAAAAAAGAGTGTAATAGACTCTTTAAAAATTAGAGTTTGGTAAGTGATAGATAATAATAAATAAAATTATAATTCTCTAAATAAAATTACAACTTGCTAAGTAATAATAATATGTAATTTATTTTTATCAACACCTTTTCTTATATAAAATTATAAAACTTGAAATTTGACTCATTTATATAATTGAGCCTAAATTCAAGCTTAAACTAGTTAGTTTAGTTAAAAAAAGAAACTTGATTGAATATTTAACAAGTTGAACTCAAATAATTCATGAATACTTCAACTCATTTATACTCTTATTTATATTGATAATTTGTAATTCAAATTTCATTAACCTTGTGTTTTAATTTTTCTCTCCACTTTGTATTAAGCATGGAAAGATTAATTTTGGAGGAGTTAAGTCTAATTAACTATATTCTATTAAATTTCTTTTTTCTTTCATTTCTTCCAAGTTCCAATTACACAAGGCAATATAATTTGCACTTCTAAATTTCATTTCTCTCTATTATGAACTAGATCAAAGGTGACGTACCTGACTCGATTTAGCAGGGTTGAATACAGTGGCTTTTCTTTGTGCTGTGGTGGAAAGAAGAGGTAATGTATATGTAAGGTATTTTAACGCTTAAGTTATAATTTGCACTAAGAGAGAAGAAAGAGTGTATAGGAGTATATGTATACTTGAGTGATTAAACTTTGTATTTATAGCGTGTAAATGTTTAGTAGGAAAGTGATATCTAAAAGATGGAATTTTCCTGTAATTAAGAATCTAGGTAATTATAGGGAAATTTAATCTCCAATTATCCTCATAAAGAGGAGATTCTATTTAGAGAATAATGTTCATTTAAAGTAAGTTTATGTATAAAGTGAATAAGTAAATGTGAATTTATTAATTATTTAATAAATTAAAATTATAATACACTTTAAATGAAGTTAAGGGTTAATGCACCTTTATTTATTCATTTTATAAATAAACTCGTTTATAGGAACTTTTTTCATAGATATGCACATCTTCTAGAAGTTTAGCAGATGAGTTTGAGCCATGTGAACCAAATTGTTTTTGGCTGGTCGGGAAGATATCAGTCCAGAACACTTAAGATGAGGTTTGAGCCATGTGAACCAAATTGTATGAAGATATCAGTCCAGAACACTTCCCAAATTACTCTTTTTATATATTTTAATCAGTTGCAAACAAAAAGTAAATGGTGAGGTTATTAATCTTTTATTATAAAATGAGCGTCGTTGTTGAGAACATCTTTGGTTTAAACTAATCTCTATTATAAGAGAAGTTAGTTTCATTTAAGCTGAGTCAAACATTCAAAGGTTCTCTCTGATACTCTTTTACATAAATTTCATTAGAAGTAAACCATTTTAAAATATGTAGGACAACAAACGCAATCCAAATGACAAAAAAGGGTTTCCACTTTCCAGAAACAAGTTTTATATATAGTTTAATTTTTTTTTCTTATTTGCTGATATTATATATAGTTTAATCAATATACATTGAAGTTGAACTTTTGACTTTCGTGTACAAAGACTACTCAAAGGTTAGCTATCAGTGTCATTTGGTGTGCTTTCTGCAATCGCGGTTGCCTTAGGTAATTTGATGCGCGCACATGTTTGACAAAACTGAAAAGAGAAAACTTTCACCCAAAATGAACATCAAATCAAGCTTATCCCATTTTTTCTTACTAATTATTTAGACTGCTGTGCATATTTAATTGCTTCCGACACAAATAGATCGTGTTCAGATTTGCTTAATTTTCTGTTATTGGTTCACCTAATTGACTTGGCTTTCTCCTTAGAAAAACACAAATTATTAACCATTTAGGCAGTTACTACGACTAGGTCGTATTCCAGAGTGTATGTGAACGCTCCCAGAAGGAATTTGGAAAATTTATTTGAAGCTTTGAGGGCCACAGCCTTGTACTTTGAAGAATAATGAATTATTCACCAAGAAATTAAGGTTTTCTTTTGTTTTTTTTTTTAAGAAATAATGAGAAATTTTAACATGAGACTTTTTTTTAATATATAATTAAATTTAGTTTTTTTTATAAAGTAAATGGGACCTAAGCCTAGGCAAAGAGAAAAAAAAAATACAAGAATTATACAAGGTAAGGAAACTCGGATATATCAGTTAGTAATAACATTGAAAGATCGGTTGAATGATAAGAACTGAGAAGTTTCACGAAATCAGTTGCAATACCAACTTCAATTTGTGACTATTTTTTTGTAGATATGACAGGATAACAATAATAATAATTTATAATAAATTTTAGAAAAGTATTATTTAACCAGAATTAATTAATATACTAAAATAAGAGTTAAAATAAAGTAGTGTATTTAATAGTTATAAAGAATATGTGTTATTCTTATATAAGAAGCACGAATATTAATATAAAAATAAATATGAAACAATATCAATTCGTGAATATAATAAATTATTAAAATTATAAGACATGATAAAGCTAAGATATAACATATAAAATTAATAAATATTAACATAAAAACTCAAATCCTAAATTAAAATATAAATTTTGATTTTGATGTATTGTCAGTGTAAAAAAAATTTGTATTATTATTCAATGATGTATTATCATATAATTTGATGAATTAAAACTTCCATAACATGTCAAATTTATTAAAAAAAATATAGGGGTCAGAATCTAAATTAGGTGAAACTATAATGATCAATTGTCTATTTTAACCTAATTTATTTATAGTTGACCACTTTACACAATTTTTATATTTTCAATTAAATAATATTCAAAATATGAGTGGAAAACATGTTATAAGTCAATTAACTAACATATATACCTTATTAACCATTAATTAAGTATCATTAACTAAAAAATTTGATATCAAAATATTGTACACCAAATCATTTTTGTTTATGCAAAGGTTTAAATAAGATTTTGATATTTATAGTTTCACTCATTTGGATTTTTGTTTCCTATAATTTATTTTTGAATATTGTTCCCTAAATTCATTCTTATTTGAATTTCGGTTATTCAAGGACAATACTTTAATAAATAAAAATTATAAAGACTAATATTTCATTAAAACAGAAATTAGTACTTTAATGAGTAAAAAATATAAGAATTAAAACTTAAATGAATGAATAATATAAAGATCAACAAGGATTAAATTTCAAATAAATAAAAATATAAGAATCATAAAAAAATAAACTATAAAACCAAAACCCAAATATTGAAACTATAAAAATCAAAATTTTATTTAAATCTTATTCAAATAGTATACAAAAATGTTTTTCCACACCATTCAATTACAAGAACATTTTTGTTTATCCAACATCACCGTAATAATAATATGATAACAGAAAATGATTCTAACACACCAAAATCTCCACATTGCTTTTACATGATCAAGGATGACTTAATTATTACCTCTTTTTACGTAGACTTAATTATTAATTATTAGTTAATAATAATATGAAATTGGTTAATAATATAGTTATCTGATACTCTTCGTACTTTGTAGCTTGAAGATCTAGGTGTGGACCTCATGCATACAGTAGGGTTGAAAATGCAGAAAAAAAATGATCTCATTATTATTTTTTATATTAATTAATAAAATATAAATTTATAATTAATTATGTATATTAATTTATTAATAAAAAGTATATATATTGATTGATTAATAAAATATCTATTAATCAATTTATATATATACATATAATTAAGTATAAATTTATACTTCATTAATTAATATAAAAAAATAATATAAAAAATAATGAAAAAAGTCGGAATTAAAAAAAAAAGTTGATGCAAAGGCTCTCTCACTCTTTCAACCTCATGGTAGTAGTAGTTGGGCAACGTTCCCACAAGCTTTTTCTAATGCGGTTTTTTCCGTTCATTTTGGTTTAGTGATTGTCTCTTTCGTGTGTATTAAACTCATCCTCCTACTTCATTCCCAGAAAAGTCAAAATCGCCAACCCCATTCGAGAGCTGCTCTTATTTTTCTTTCCATCATTTTTTAAATCCATTTGGTTCAAAGCTACAGTTATGAAAGTGATGGCTGCCCTCATCAACAATACCTACATTTTCTGCTGCATTTGTTGTGGTGACCTGGTCATAGAGACAATACCCACGAGGCTTCACACCCTGCTCTTTCATTCTCATGTTGATGCTTCACTCTTTTGGTACTTTAGCTGTAACACCCCATGTGTTAGTTTTTGCTTTTTTCATAGTATTTGCTTCAAAGTTTGAGTCTTCTTTGCATTTTGCCTTCGAATTTGCTTCTATTATCTGCTTCCATTCAGGTATCATTCTTTAGTTTGATAGATGCTATGCTTCTTCTGTACTTAGATGCATACACGGAGTTGCTTTTAAAATAAGCATTCTTCTTTAGTTTGATAGGTGCTGGGATTTTGCACTTGAATATGCATACATGGGGTTGCTTTTGATTTGTGTATTCTTCTTTAGTTTGGTAGCTGCTGGGATTTTGCACTTTGATGCATACATGGGGTTGCTTTTAAAATGAGTATTATTCTTTAGTTTGATAGCTGCTAGGATTTTTGCACTTTGATGCATACCCGGGTTGCTTTTGAAATGAGTATTCTTCTCTAGTTTGGTCGATGTTGGGATTTTGATCTTAGATGCATACATGGGGTTGTTTTTTTGAATTCTCATCATTGGATGTTTCTTACTTGATTTGTTGTTATCAGGGAGAGGAAAGTATCCTTCTCAGTTCACGATAGATATTTAAGAGTTCTGGTGATTTCTACGTTCCTGGGATGTATCTTTCAAAAGGTTGCAAGCATGGAGTTGTTGTTTTCAGCTTGTGGTTCTGCTGCTATTTGCTACTGGCTGCTGCGCAGGATAGTATCACTGACCCCACTGAAGGTATATTTTCCCCCCTTTTTTGGTATTCCATGGTTGCTTTGCTTCTCTTTGATGATATACAAGCGTTTTTGGAAGTGGTAGCTATTCTCGTGGGGAGTACTTTCTGTAATATGTCATGGCATATATTACAAAATCAATATTCCCAGTATATTAATTTGTTTCTATGTATAATAATCATGCTTCATGTGTCCCTTAAAATAATAATATAATATAATATCCAGATTCATTACAGACATTGAGAACCCATTTCTGCAAAAAATGGTACTAACCATAAAGCACTGCTTATGATGTGTTATGTTGATTTTGTTGGTTCAATTGATGATATGATGATTTCATTTGTATTAATATGCAGTTCAAGCATTGAAAACCATAAAGATAAGTTTGATTGATCCTAATGGAAATTTGAGCAATTGGGATCGCGGAGACCCATGTACATCTAACTGGACAGGAGTTTTGTGCTTCAATGACACATTAGTCGATGGCTATCTACATGTTCGAGAATTGTATGACTTCTATCTTCTCCTCGACATTTCTGTTTCATAAAAGACATATTAACATATTAAGCTTCTATTTCCTTTGTCTATCTTTTATTTATTTTTCTCTCTCTTGTTTGTTAAGGTGCAAATAGACTCACAATTGTTGTTGTTGGCCAAAACACTTTCATAGTTAATTGTTTGTACTTTGGACAATATAAATTAGTATAATCAACTAACCAGGATGGGAGCTGTGGGCCGCAAGTGCACAATTCTGTATGATGATCTTTTTTACGTATTTTGATGAATTTATATATCTTGAACAATAATCTCTGTTTAACTAGCTATCAATCTTATTCGTCAATTGTCTTTTATTTCTATCATCAATACTACTTAATGCAGATCTATCAATTTCTGTTTGAGAAGGGAGAACTTTCTTTTTGCTGCTACTCCTTTATTAAATTTGTTTTTCTTGTCTGTAGGCAACTACTGCGTTTGAACTTGTTAGGAACTCTGGCACCAGCGGTTGGCAACTTAGCTTATATGGAAATATTGTAAGACTGTATTTTTATTGATGTTTGAAATGACAAATATTGCGAATGGTTTTCAATTTAGCAATTGCTAGATGCCATTTTTGCTTGAGAGTATAATAGATTTGACTCATTTGAGTGTTTCCTCCCATTTGCAGCTTTTAATTACCTTCTTCCTCTGATATATGTTTTTATTTGTATTCTAAAGGAACTTTATGTGGAACAACATAAGTGGGAGTATTCCGAAGGAAATAGGCCAAATCAAAACTTTGAAACTCTTGTAAGTTGAGCCTTCCCTTTTGGCATGTATGTTAGTCACCATATGACTAAATAACTCAGTTGTTTTATCACCTCGGTAAATCCGGAGTCATTTTAGACATATTAGTACATAAACATCCTTGTCATTGCATCAATTCAGAATTGTGTCTTCTAAATAAATTGAATTCAAATACTGGTTCCTATAGGATGAACAAATAAATTCAAATGGTTGTATAGATAAATGAGTGGTGTTTTAACATGAAGAGTCACATCATTTCTACTTTCTTTCTTATTAAATATATATTTTTTGCAGGCTCCTGAATGGAAATCAATTAACAGGTCCGCTGCCAGCGGAGCTTGGCTATCTTCCAGTCCTGGACAGAATACAAATTGATCAGAACCAAATAACAGGAACTTTACCTGCATCATTTGCAAACCTGAACAAGACAAAGCACTTGTAAGGTTTTTTATGATGAAAAAGTAGTTTAGGAATTACCACTCTTGCTATTTTAATTTTTACTTGAATTCTTTTATTTCTCAACCTTTGTTATTATTACCAAAAAAGATGGAAAGAAAATAATGTTTCATTTTTTCTGCCAATGGAGCAGTCACATGAACAATAATTCAATTAGCGGGCAAATCCCACATGAGCTTTCCCGATTACCAAGCCTTGTTCACCTGTAAGTTGGTAATTGGATATCGTTGGCATAATTGCAGCCATTAACATATGTTTCTGGGTTTTATTTAATTCTTAATTGTAATGCTTATACCTTGTTCACAAGATGTATCTCTGGATCTGCAGCCTTCTCGACAACAACAACTTATCAGGATATCTTCCCCATGAGCTGTCCAATTTGCCAAGCTTACTTATACTGTATGGTTTCTTATTCTTTGTGTAATAAGTGTGTGCATGTGTGTAAGCACATGTAGTTTTCATTTTTTATTGAATGAAAAAACACATATTCTTTATGAAGCTGATGGCATTTTCCTTTTCTTCAACTAGGCGTTAATATCTGTTATCTGTTCCATTTTTATTGTAACATGTATGATTTGGATTGTCAATAAAATATATATCATAAATATAATAATTGGTGCTCTTTTTGTTTTCCTTTTCCTTATTTTTTGGGTTTCTTTGAGTCTTTCATTTGTAATTAAAATATTAATTAGTCAGCATGATTGGACTCTATAAACTACTTATCGCTCTTGCTTCTAAATAGGGTATGTTAGAATTGATGAGTGCTTTTCTTTTAAAATTTATGTTTCAGCCATGCTTTGCCATGGGAATTTTTTAACAAATGAACCAATAAGAAAATGACAAATTTATGTTATTGATGCACCCCTAACATCTGTTAACAGTATAGCCATTGATAGGTTCAGTGAAGTGTGCTTCAGCTCATAGAGAGTTGTTTTACTTATAGATTGTTAACTTAAGAGAAGCACTGATAATGTATGATTCATGAGATATGCCCTGGTGATACATAGAAGGAAGAAATTTTGGTGAAGGAAAATTGGAAAAATATTAATAAAGTGGCAATAAACCTAAAGTGTATAGTTTGCTCAAGAAAAAGAGAGAATATTTGTCTTTTGATGCATTCCATTTGCCATAATAGTGGATCGGATGTTCAACATGGCATAATTGTGCTTCTATCTTAATTCTGCATTACAGTGTCAAAGAGGGCTGCTAATCCTATAATTGTGCTTTCAGCTTTGCAGCTACAGTAGATGAAATAAAACTATAGTAATTTCATGTCAACTTCAAGGTGGTGTTAAGCATGCATTTCATCGCTGCATACTGCATGCCTTTGATATTAGATTGAAATTAGAGAAAAAACTGTTTCTATTCATTCATTTTTTATTTTTTTCAAAAGAATGGAGAGTACTTCTGAAAACATATGGAAAAGGATCTTGATGAGAATCCCTCAAACCAAATCAAAGAATGAAACTTTCTTGTCATCTTATACAAGTACAATGGAAGAAGCTGGAGAACAATTTACAAGCTCTTGTCAATTCTGTTGCCCAATATATTGGCATAGAAATTTTAAATTGGGATATAATTAAACAAATGAATGGACTTTGGAAATTGTTTAACTGAATTGCTGGAGAGCTGGACATAAAAAAGGGTCAATTTTAGATTTTCATTTTCTACTTATTATTTCTTACTACAGAAGTATGTTTATTGATATAGAGTTGTCTGTTTGTTAACCCTGAAGAATGGGAGGTGATTAATGTGATGCGTTTTTATGTTTAATCGCTAGTGTACTATAATAATCTTCATCTCATCGTGTCTATACACTCTACTAAAAATTACTACAATATAAAGAAGGAAGCAAGGATTTATCTAACTTTAAGTCATTGCAACTTAAGGATGGTAATTATATTTGAATAATCAACGTATATGCAAATTGTGTTAATATTATGTTTGAACTACATACTGATTGGAAATAAGAGCTGCAAAGCCATGGTTTGACTTGCAATGGTATTTGATGATTTGATTCCCGATCAATCTTTGGTTGCAAGAATTGAAATTGCTAGGGCTAAGTGATGGAAAACTAAGGAGTGAGTGCTTTGCCAATGATGTCATCTATCATAGTTTTGATACTTCAAAACTGGAAATTTGCTATTTTTGTCATTGTAGAACTTTTTAATCCTTTTTTTTTTATGTTTACTGCTTTTACATTGTTAAATGTTTTAATAAATATTCCTTGTTGTATAATATATTTTTAAAGTATTTCTTGGATCTTCTTGTTCGTGCAGTCAACTTGATAACAATAACTTTAGCGGGCATAGCATTCCGGATAGCTATGGCAGCATGTCAAAATTGTTGAAATTGTAAGTGAATTTTATGATCCCTTGTTTGTAAGTAGGTTTCACTCAGTTTCACATGTACAAGGAGTGGAGCCCAGGTGCTAGAACCTTTATTTTAATTTTTAGGTGCGAATTACCTATTTCAGATACAAACCTTTGTGATTGATTTCTTATACATAGGAATGACAATTATACAAAAGAGAAAAATGTTGGTCAGGAACTTTAAAGTATAAACAGAAGGCAAAAAAGTGGATAAAAAAATATTGCTTCAGGAAATCATGTGTAATAGTTGACCACTTGGTAGAACACCATAAATGAAAATAATGCCATATTCAGATCAGACATAGAGTTGTTTGACTCAATAAGTATGACATGGTCTCATCATCTTTCCTTCTTCAAATGAGTATCGTCGAACATTCCATTAGCAATGATGCTCTGTTACTATTGCATTTGCCTGATATCCACATTGTTTTGGTAAAGTTTTTTACTTAGGTATATTTGCATTTGTCTTTATTTGGAGGATACCACATCGCCACTCTTTGTGCTTTCATTTTTCCTCTGCTCAAGATAATTTCTTGTCACAAAAGAATTTTTTATTTTGATTAGGGGAAGGGTTTGATGTCAAGGTTGACCATCTATATGTTGTTATTGGATGCTTGGTTTTAACAGGAGCCTTAGGAACTGCAGCTTGCAAGGACCAATTCCTGATTTAAGCAGGATACCACACCTTGGTTATCTGTAAGTTCAGTTATCTCATTTTCATTTAACTCAATTTATGAAGTTGAATTATAGGATTCTGTATTAAGAGAAGTGACTGCTCCTGACTAAGTGAAGATTCTGATGTACATGTTTAAAAGAAAGTCTGATGCAGTCTATAACTGCTTCTACTGACTATTATTTGTGTAAATTCCAGTGACCTCAGTTCCAATCAGTTGAATGAATCGATTCCCCCTAACAAGCTTTCTGAAAATATTACAACCATGTAAGAATCTCTATCGTTTAAATAATTTTTTATCTATTGATTTTGCATTTAATTATTTGGTTTCCATGTGTATATTTTAAGTGGTCTGGGTAAATCTACAGAATATGATAATACTTTTAGTTTTGAATTTTGACCTCTGGGGATATGTGCAGAGATTTATCAAACAACAAGCTTACTGGAACTATTCCACCCTACTTTTCTAGTCTTCCAAATCTTCAGAAACTGTAAGTTGTCTTCTGTTTTATCCTTCTTCTACATCAAACTGTATTATATACTATAAGCTCAGCGAGATTTAACAATCTACCACCTTATGTTACTTGCACATCACATATTGAATTTCTTAGTAGGATGTTATTAATTTTTTATATTATTTAATCAATCATGTTATAAAATGAATGGCTTTTTTATTACATATCATTCTTTGTGGCAGGTCACTTGCAAACAATTCATTGAATGGCAGTGTTCCTTCCACCATTTGGCAGAACAAGACTTTAAATGGAACAGAAGAATTTATCGTGTAAGACCTGTGGTGATAAATTCCACGATTTTGCTCACAGATGTGTGTCTGGGAGCGTGTGTATGCATGTTCTTTTTTTTAAAAGAAAGGAGGGGGAGGGGGAGGGGGAGGGTTAGCTGATGGTATGTGTGTGCATATTTATTCTGAGGCATATTTTGGGTGTTTTTCCATGCTAATATCATTGATTCATTTGTATTTCCTTCTGCATAGATGCTTTAGAGTACTTAGTTTTGCGCTTTTGATTTGCTGAGCATGGGTTTCTGATCTTGCAGGGAGTTGCAAAATAATAAACTTACAGGCATATCAGGCAGTACTAAACTTCCTACAAATGTCACACTCTGGTACGGTTTTAAACTTATTGTACAATTTGTACTGAAATCATGGTAGTGGAGACTGTAGATTTCCATATTTTTTCTCCTTGTAGTTGAAAGAATATTTCTGAATATTATTTCTTAATCACAATTGTATAGGTATGATATATATTATATAAGCTTATGATAATAATAATTTGCTTAAAATAGAGATAAATTACAGGAAAAAAATCTCTTCCTAATACAAGAATCAAATTTGTCCTACTAATGGAAATCAGGGAATAAATCTATACAATAAAGAAAATAAATCTGTACAATAAAGTCTAACACTTCCCCTCAAGCTGGTGAATGGATATCTATTATTCTCAACTTGCCAGTAAGATCCTGAAAACGCTCTATGGGTAGTTCCTTAGTTAATACATCTGTCAACTGATATCATGAAAGAATGTATGTTGTGGTTATGAGTTCACTATCTAATTTCTATTTGATAAAGTGCCGGTCTATCTCAATGTGTTTTGTCTTGTCATGTTGAACCGGATTATACGCAATGCTAATGGCTGATTTGTTATCACAAAACAGTTCCATAGGCGCTTATGATCTTCATCCATAACAGCTCACAAACTCCTTGTGCCATAGCACAAAATTCAGCTTCTGCACTTGACCGTACCACTACATTCTGTTTCTTACTTCTCCATGTTACTAGATTTCCACCTAGAAGCATTCAATAACTTGATGTTGACCTCCTGTCAGTAACTGAACTTGCATAATTAGCATCTGTGTACACTTCCATTGATAAGTTTCCTCCCATTCTAAATAGTAATCCTCTTCCAGGTGTGGTTTTAAGATACTGTAAGATTCGATCCACAACTTTCTTGTGTCTTTCCCCCAGATCATGCATGAATTAGCTAACAGTACTGACAACATATGCTAGATCTAGTCTGGTATGTGCTAGGCATATTGATTTCCCTACTAGTCTCTGGTATTGAGCTTTATCCGTCTTGGGGCTCTCTTCATCACTTCCCATTTTATGATTCTGTTCAATGGGTACATCAGTAGCTTTACACCCAAGCTTTCCGGTCTCTTAGAGAAGATCTAGGACGTATTTCCTTTGAGAAATGAAATATCTTTCTTGGAGTAGTCAACTTCAATTCCAAGATCTTTCATTTCAAACTCAGCTGTTAATTTTTTCTTTAGGAGTTCCTTCTCAATTAAATCATCTCCTGATATAATGATGTCATCAACATGCACAAGCAGGATTGTGAGTTTACCTTCTTGTGAATGCTTAAAAGAGAGAGTATGATCACCTTGACTTTGTCTGTATCCCAGGGACACCATTGTTTTTGTGAATCTTCCAAACCAAGCACGAGGAGTCTGCTTCAACCCGTATAAAGCCTTCTTTAACCTGCACACCTTGTTCCTTCCACTAGTGGAGTCGTATCCAGGGGAAATTTTCATATAAACTTCATTCTCTAAGTCGTCATGAAGAAAGACATTTTAAACATCAAACTGGTGTAATTCCCACCCAAAGTGGGTAGCAAGGGAGAGTAAGATTCTTACAGTGTTCATCTTGGTCACTGGTGCAAATGTTTCCTCATAGTCAATTCCATAAGTGTGAGTGTGTCATTTTGTCACCAACCTTGCTTTATACTGGTCTAGTGTACCATTAGACTGATATTTCAAAATATATATCCATCTACACCCTACTGGCCTTTTGTCACCTGGTCTCTCAACAATCTCCCATGTTCCATTCTTTTTCAATGCACCCATTTCCTCATTCATGGCTTGAATTCAGTTCTTATCCTTCAATGTTTCTTGTACTGATATTAGGATTTTGATAGAATCTATGACTGAAATGAAACTCTGGTGCTATAAGGAAAGATGTTTAGAAGAGACAAATTGAGAAATAGGGTACTTGGGATTGAGACAATACCTTTTCCCTTTCCTTAATGCAATGGGTAAATCATCTAGGTCAGGTTCACAATTATTCAAAGACATGTTATCAGATTCAAAAAGAATATTATCTGGGGCAGGTTCAAAAACAAGAAGTTCAGAGACAGAAGCACTTGTATCTTTAGTACTTACCGTTGGTTTGGACGCTTGAAGTTACTGTTAGGCTAATTCGGGTTTTCTTCTCCTCTGATACACCAATTTTGGTGTGCTAGCCTTGACCTTGACTTTAGCTAGTTCAAGTGGGGTGCTAGAAGAAGATGCTAATTCCTATGTAGAATCAGATGGTAAAGGAAGGAAGGACCCGGGAGAGAAGGACTCAACCTCAGCTTCCTGACCCTGAAGCTGAGGACGAGTAAAGGACTCTTTTTTATGAAAAGTGACATCCATGGAGACCAAAAAACGACGACTTGAAGAGTGATAGCATTTGTATCCCTTCTTGTCAGGAGCATAACCCAAAAAAACACATTTGACAGCACGATGATCAAGTTTGCTGCGATGTTGGCGATGTATATGGACAAAAGCCACATAACCAAAGACACAAAGCTATAGACTCTGCATAATAGGAACTGATGGAAAGTGAGAAGTCATGAGTTGAACTGGACTTACATTACCTAAGACACGAGATGGTAACCGATTGATTAAATATGCAGCAGTTAAAACAACTTTCCCGCAGTATGAGCTAGGAATAGACATTTGGAATAGTAAAGTTCTAGTGATTTCAAGTAAATGACGATTTTTTTCTTTTTGTAACACCATTTTGCTAAGGAGTATCAACACATGTGAGTTCATGCACAATACCATGCTCTTTAGCAAATGTAGAGAAATTTTGGTTGACATACTCCTTACCATTATCAGAACGCAGAAGCTTAATGGACTTTCTAAATTGAGTCTGAATCATGCGGTAAAACTGAACAAACAATTGAAACACATTTGATTTGTCTTTCATTAGAAAAAGCCAAGTTACTCGAGTATAATCATCAATGAAGGAAACAAACCATTTAGTACCAGAAATGTTAGAAATAGATATAGGACCCCAAACATCAGAGTGAATAAGTGCAAAAGGCTCAAAACTTTTATTAGAAACAAGTGAAAAAGTTACACGATGGTATTTGGCAAACTCACAAACATCACAATGAAAAGACTAAATAGATTCTTTTAAAATAAAGACAGAAACATAGACTTAAGCAAAGAAAATGGAAGATGTCCCAAACGCTTGCAAATTTGAGAAGCAAAAGACGCAGAACTGGACTAATGACAGGAAAGTAGCAACTTCTGATCAAGACCACCATTACTGACATTTTAAGGAGATAGTACAATCCTTCTTGTTCTTTAGCAACTTCAATCGTCCTCCTCGTGACAAGATCCTAAAAGACACAATGAGAATGAAAAGAGGGCTGGAGTTTAATAGTACCAGAACCCGCAATTGAGGTGTGAGAGGCATCAGCTACAATTATATGATGTTTACTAGAAGAGAGTTGATAAGATAACAAAGGTGGTGAATAAAAGTTTATATGGTCAGTTGCACTAGAGTCCATAATCCATAAATTCTCAGTACCAAAAGCATTAAAGGATTGAAAACAAAAATTCTTACTAGTCATGGTCAGAGAACAGGAGCCAGAAGACTTACTGAGAGAGTCAATGAGAGTCCGCAAGTGCTCTAGCTCATTTTAACTAAGGGTTGGAACTTCATCTCCCATATTTGAGTCTTCACCCGGAGGCATAAAATCTAAAGTGGTCATATTTGCCTGACTTTGCTGCATACTCTTAAACCCTCTTGTGCGGTTAAGAACCTGGTCCTTTCCATGGAGTCTACAACAATTCTCCTTGGTGTGACCAGATTTCTTACAATAGGTACACCAACTACCCTCTTGGTTAGGCCTAGAGAAGGAAGAAGAAGAGTCTAGTTTAGTTGTCTTACTTGTAGCCAAGGCTGATCCACCAATGGGCTTATCATCAAGCATAATAGCCCTACGACTTTCCTCTCCTTGAACAGTGTAGAATACCTCAAACAGTGATGGTAGTGTCTCCTTGCCCAGAATCTGAACCCGAATAAAGTCATATTCAGAATTCAGACCAGAGGAACTCAAAAATCCGATCCCTTTCCACAAAACTAGCCAACTTGGAAGCATCCTTGCTGCACTCCGTTTTGAGATTCTGGTATTGATCTAACTCAATCCACATGTCATTATTAGGGTTTCATAATAATCAATAACAGAGAGTATCCCCTGTTTGGTAGCAAAAATTTTAGTCTTCATCTCATAGTAAATGGCGATATCCTGTTTCATAGAGAAAGTCTGGTGAAGATTGTCCCAAATTTTACGAGAAGAAGGAAGGAACCTACAATTTCTGCTAATCTAAGAAGTCATGGAGTTCTAGAGCCACGTCATAATAAGAGAGTCCTCATCATTCCACGTCTCAAAGTGAGGGTCATCCTTCGCAGGGGCAGTCCCTTCAATGTGATTTAACTTCTGACGACCCTTAAGCATAATATGAATGACTTGGGCCCACTACAAGTAATTTTTTCCATTAACGCGATAGGTGGGGTGCAGGACTAGGAGATCATTGGGATTCAGAGGTGGGGGCGGTGCCGCGCTGAGCTGTGGGATGGCTTTGGCAGTTTGATTGTCTGACATACTCATGGTTTAACTTCCAACTTGTTTTTTTTTTTAATTATTTTATTTTATTTTATACGTTTAGAGGCTGAAACCAAAGATAAACCAGAGATGACGACGGTTGGTTCGGCGAACGGTGGTGCGAAACCAGATACGCACGAGGCTGCACAAGGTTGGTTCGGCGAACGGTGGTGCGAAACCAGAGACGTACGAGGCTGGTCCGGCGAACGGTAATGCAAAACCAGAGACGCACGAGGCTGGTCCGGTGAACGGTGGTGGGGCTGTTCTCACGATGAATGGATCTGAGATGATAGATGAACAGATCTAAGATGAGAGACGAACAGATCCGGTGCGGCTGGTAGCGAGTCGAACACGATGAATGGATCTGCTCGCGGATCGCCAACTCTGGTGAAGATGACGACGACTAGCAAGCTGGGCGTGGTGGCTCCAACGAGACTGGTCCAATTCTGATTGAAGGCAGCAATGAAGGCTGCTAGAATCCCAGCGATGAAAGCTGACTCTAACCCAGTGATGAAGGCTGGTCAGATCAGCAATAAAGGTTGATTGTAGCGGAAATACTAGAGGCTCTCAGATCAGTAGATCTGATACCAACTTAAAAGAATATTTTTGAATATTATTCTTTAATCACAATTGTACAGGTATAATCTATATTATATAGACTTATGATAATAATAATTTGCTTAAAATAGAGTTAAATTACAGGAAGTAAATTTGTCCTAATACAAAAATTAAATCTACCTTAATAACAAAAATCAGGGAATAAATCTGTACAATAAAAAAATAAATCTATACAATAAAGTCTAACATTAAGCATGTCCAAAAGAATAGTGTCATTTTACTGAAGGTCAAGACTTGTTGAACAATTAGATTTAGCATATATTCCATCATTTTCAAATAGCTTGTCACATTCTTATTTGAAAATCACTGTATTTCAGGCTTGCTGGGAATCCTCTATGCTCAAATGACACCCTAGTTCAGTTATGTGGATCTGAAGGTGCCACTGCCAATGACACAAACACTTTAGTTCCAGAAAACTCCAATGGTACCTGTCCCAGTCAAGCATGCCCCCCTCCTTATGAATATTCTGTGGATTGTTTCTGTGCAGCCCCTTTGCTTGTTGGTTATCGGTTGAAAAGTCCTGGATTTTCAGATTTTCTTCCATACGTGATATCATTTGAGAAATACCTGACTTCTGGTCTTGATATATTTATCAATCAGCTACAATTTACTTTTAAATGGGAAGTAGGACCTCGACTGAGCATGGACTTGAAGCTTTTCCCTGTATATGTTGAAAACACTAGCTCTCATATTTTCAATAGAAGTGAGGTCCTACGGATCAGGAGCATGTTCACAGGATGGAACATTCCAGATAGTGATTTGTTTGGGCCTTATGAACTACTTAACTTCACTCTCCTAGATCCTTACAAGGATGGTAAGTCTCAGAAACTTCTTATGATCTGCTAGAGTGCTTGGTGGAATTTGGATTTGATGCATACTATTAACAATAAAATTGTGGTTATGTTTTCTTTAGCTGGTTGAACTGAACATTATAGTCTCATCCCTATTGATTTACTTGTTTGTATAAAGTTTTCTGCACACGTTGAGCTAATGGTTCTCCATCTTCCTGTAAACAAACTAGCTTTCTCTGTATATGCATGCTTCTCTTGTCAAAGTTTGCAAAAATGGTATAAACTTTTGCTTGACCTCTCTTGTTAATTGGTACATGACTGTTCTGAAGTTCCAATAAAGGTCAATTTTGTCGATATATGTCTATTTGTGATATTCTGGATGAGTTGACATCTGTTTGATTATTCCTCAATCAATACTTTGATTTGCTCATTCTAATGGTTGTAGAGATGCTATAGCAAAAATGAAGCAATTGTGCTGTGTGACAATTCACAGAGAATTGCATGATCCAGATGTAATGTTCTGTTGAAGAGTATATCGAATGTTTTGCAGAAGTTAAATGAGAAACTTTGAACGGAGCTAGTTAAAATTGGAAACTGAATGTCACTAGAGATCATCAATGAATAAGCTGCTGCACAATATGTGCCATACTTATCCATATATTGAATATCATATTTGCAAACTGTTATATGATTGTTCTTATACTGCTCACTATTGTTGCAGTGATTATCACCTCTTCAAAATCAGGGATAAGTAAGGGTGCACTGGCTGGCATAATCGTAGGGTCAATTGCCTGTGCAGTGACGTTATCTGCAATTGTTGCTCTTCTTATATTAAGAACAAAATTGAGAGATCATCATGCAGTTTCTAAACGACGTCATTGTGAGTTCCTTATCATGAATCAGCAAGTGTATTGTTATTTTGCTCTTTCACTTGTCTCAAGTGATCTGCCTTTGTCACAATTAGAAGTCTTGATATTATTGCGTGCTATTTTATTTTTTAATGAACTGTATTTGAGACCTAATTATCTTTTATCGTCATTCAAAGTAGTGTTATTGTTTTCGTATTAACCTTCTGGGACTGTTCCTGTTGGCATGTTGCCATAATAAATTGATTTCATGAAAGAATTGTAAGATCCATGTTAAGCCTCCTAGTGAAGCCTATTATTGCATTGATTTATGTCCCTTTGATTTTTGCCTTGTTTTTAATATAAAGAGGAATTTTATTAGAGATAAAAGAGGGAAAGTACAACTAGGAGGAGGATAAGATATCCTACAAAACAGAATTCCAGATACAACAAGGAATGTGAAAAACTTAAATGCAGCAAGGCTCCCAGTCATTGCATACCAGAATTCAGAAAGAGCAATTCCGTTTGGAACAGCCATGAACAGACCAACAAAGATAGCCCTATCCCATAACAAGTATAGGGCAAAGAGACACCCTTAAAGGGAGGGGGGGAGGGGGGATGGATGCATGGACAAAATACAAGGCATATTGAAAAAATAAGGCTTTTGTCATTGAATTATCAGCGGTTGGATGAATTGTTATATTGTGTCCAAACAAGGTTGAAAAACCATTCGGAGAATGAAACAGAGATTTAGCTCAAGGCAATGGTATTCAAATTCCCATAATGTGAAATCTTACTTAACATTCCGGTTCTTCTTGTCTTCCTATTAAGTATTTGGAGTGCACTATTTAATTGTTGTAGCTGGTTGACTCTTGTAACATTATAGATGCTTATGTCTGTGAGCAGCTCAGTCGTAACATATCTGCTAATATTAGGGGGTTGCAAGTTGCAACAAATCCCTTTTTTTTTTCCTCCTTATCATGACTTATGAACCTAAGCTTATTCATAAACTGGATATTTTATGATCAAGAAGGTGCAAATGCCACAGTGTTGCCTATGCATGTTTTTAATGTTGTCAAATGTAAAAAAAATTAACTGCAGTTCAAATATTCATCTAAGCTCTGTAGATATAGTTTACACTTGCTGGTAAATTACTTTTTTTATAAGGTTTTTCTAACAGAACTTTTAAGATTTCCAGAGTGAAATTAGATCCACTTTTTCTTACAGTTTTGAACTTGGGACGTTGGAATCTAAAAAATTATGTGGTACTATGAATTTACTGATACAAACCATATCTGATTGGTTATCAAGAATGAGTTTATTAAAAAATCTCTTAACATAGGCTTCTATTTATTCAGTGTCTAAGATCTCAATAAAAATTGATGGTGTAAGGGCCTTCACTTATGGAGAAATGTCCTCCGCTACAACTAATTTTAGCAACTCTGCTCAAATTGGACAAGGGGGCTATGGGAAGGTTTATAAAGGTATTCTTTCTGATGGCACTGTTGTTGCCATAAAACGTGCACAGGAGGGATCACTGCAAGGTGAGAAAGAGTTCCTCACAGAAATATCATTACTATCAAGGTTACATCATCGCAACCTTGTGTCTCTGATTGGATACTGTGATGAAGAAGGTGAACAGGTACTTTTTCTTTTGAAATTCAGAAAATTAACATTTGCTAGATTTTATTTTAGTAAATTTTATGGTTATTTTTTGTTTTTGAAAGTTTTAATATCACAAATACCAAAGGCTTGCAGCTTGCTATCACATGTCAACTCCAGGAGCATATGATTCCTACTAAAATTAGGATGTTGATAAAAACTCATTGAAAATATTTCATTAAAAAGAGGATGCAAACGCATGTTATCAGCTTGGCCTGAATGACTTTAAGTAAAAAGAACAATCAGTTGCAAAACACATCCAGGTGTGCTTGAGGTTCTGTTCTTGAAGAGTCATTCTTGAAACAAGGGTTTATTTGATATTTAGATATGACATAAACTTACTTAAGCTTCTAACCTAGGGAGGTTGGGTAATCCAAGTCATTAGTCTTTTTCTTCTTGTCCTTTCAAATATTTTGGTCCATAAGCTCAATTAAATCTTTTTTCTTTCTCTGACTGTTTTGGATTTCTTCCATCTGGGTTGTTGATTTATGCTTGCAGATGCTGGTTTATGAATTTATGTCAAATGGCACGCTAAGAGATCACCTTTCTGGTACATCTTATGTTCTAATTATCCAATTTTCTGTATTGTCTATTAACTTATTGGTTTCCATTGCATTTTAATGGTAACATAGAAACAAAAAAAAGAAGATGCTTGCAAGTTAAGTTTTCCATGCTCTATCTGGTTTCAATTTGAAGCACAAAGATATTTGGAATTTTACAGAAAGTGCATACTTTTCTATGTTATCTCTCTTAAATGTGTGCTTAACGTTTACAACAGTTACATCAAAAGAACCTCTGAGTTTTGCCATGAGATTGAAGATTGCGCTAGGGGCAGCTAAAGGTCTTGCGTATCTACACACCGAAGCTGATCCTCCTGTATTTCACCGAGATGTCAAGGCCAGCAATATATTATTGGACTCTAATTTCACCACAAAAGTGGCTGATTTTGGACTTTCACGGCTTGCCCCAGTTCCAGATATTGAAGGAATTGTGCCTGGTCATGTATCTACAGTAGTAAAGGGGACACCGGTAAGCCTTTCGTGATTGGATTTGGTTTTGCTAAAATTGCACGTGTGTATTAAGTACAAGATTAGAAATCTTATTGTTGAGATTTTAGGGTTAGATTTTATCCCCCCAAAAAAAAAAATTATAGGGTTAGATGGAATATGGAGTTCAAGAAGGAGAGATGCTCTAAATAATATTAGATCTAATATATCATACATGTGTATTGTAATACAATAAGACACTAACACCTATTTATATTACTAATCTAGGTCAAGTACTAGTGTAGTACTAGTAGTACAAGCTCAGCTTTATAAGGCTATAAGAAGACTCCTAAATCATAAATAACCCTAATATATTCTAACACTTATTGTCCGTAAGTTCCTCTAGTCTCTCTAAAACCTCTGTCCAGGATACCAGTTCTAAAACAATGATTGAGGAATTTCATTCTATTCTCATTATACTGTTAAATTTGTGATCCACACTGAGGCAGTGTTTGGAGTGTTTCTTTCGGTAAAAGAAAGGGTGTTGAAACTTGGAAGAGTGGGTCTAGGGCCCAAGTCCAAATGGTATCAGAGCTTGCTGTGATACCCCAAGTCCTGCATTGGATGGATTAGAGATTATATTATGGTATATAAGCATGACTAGTTGAACAACTTGGGCTAGCTTTTAAGGTCACGTTGTTCAGCCTAGCAATTGTCTTGGGCCAGTTAAGCTGGAGTGTAAGAAATGGTATCAGAGCAATGATCAGTCAGAAAAGTGTGTGTGTTTTGGAAGGTTGATTTTATTTATTCAATGAATTTTTATCTCTATTGTTTTTTCACTGTTTCAAATATACAGGGTTACCTTGATCCAGAGTACTTCTTAACTCACAAGTTGACCGACAAGAGTGATGTTTATAGTCTTGGTGTTGTATTTCTGGAAATTTTGACAGGGATGCAACCAATCTCACATGGCAAAAACATTGTTAGAGAGGTATTTGCTTACCTGCTAACTTAGTTTCTCTCCCTATTCCCTAACAAGTGTGATTGGATCTAACTGGGAGAACAGTTGGAAAGTTCAATTTCTAAAATTTCTTCTGTACATTTGTTGAAGGAATTGAACATAATTTCTTCTGTACTTCTACTATTTCTGCTGCATCATATTATATAATTTCTATAATTTCTGCTGCATCAAAATGGCAAAGTATAATTTCTTCTATAATTCCTTAATCATTTCCTATGTCTTAGGATGTGAACATAATATAGTCCTTGGCTCTGATGCTTTTCTAAATCTTTTTTCAGGTGAATGTTGCATACCAATCTGGTGTGATATTTTCTGTTATTGATGGACGTATGGGGTCTTATCCATCTGAGCATGTGGAGAAATTTTTGACTTTGGCCCTCAAGTGTTCCCAAGACGAGCCAGAGGCACGGCCTAAAATAGTAGAAGTGGTTAGAGAGCTTGAAAACATATGGGCTATGATGCCGGATACAGATACCAGGAAGGCTGAATCTATAACCAGTGATTCTGGAAAAATGGTCAGTACACCATCTTCATCCTCTGCTATAAAGACTCCTTTTGTATCAGGAGATGTGTCAGGTAGTGAACTTGTTAGTGGAGTAATACCAAGCATCAAACCAAGATAGAAAGTTGAAAAAGATTAGCTTCAGCAATTATGGTTCATCTAATGTGAGGATTTCAGTACAAGCTGACGATTAGTTTATGATAGTGCAGTGAATTCCGTTTGAGGTAGCTTGTTCAAATATGTGATATAGAGCAATGTTCTGTAATTAAAAAGCAGGAAATTCTGACCATTTTTATAAATTTACTTTATTAATTAGCAGTTATATTGATATTATAGATAATATTTTAAAAAATGTTATAATGATAATTTTGTTGGTTTTTTGTCCAAAATTAAAAAGATCTTAAAAATTTACGGATTTTTTTAAAAAAATTAGTAAAAATTCCTCAATTTTCTTTAAAAAAATCCCTCAAACAAAGAGAATGTTTTCTTTTACCTTTCTTTCTCCTCATTTCTCATCAATCATCTTCATCTAAATATACCCTAAAAATATAACTTTTCGTGCCAATGACATTATTGAGGAAGTAATCCTGGGACAAATGATTTTACATCTATGGATTAAGTTATTTTGTTGTTTTGGTAATACATATAAGGATTAAGTTATTGTAACATAATTCCACTTATTCTTCATCTTTCACCTAAGGATTAAGTTATGGTTAAGCTTATTAAACACAACTGCACAAGAGATTGACATAATGGTGGAAGTTAACATGTGATTTGTGATTAATCCGTTTGAATAAGCTAAGACCAACAACCATTTTTTTTACTACAACTGCAAATTTGACATGTATCCAATTCCTTTCCCCCTCACTTTCTCTGTCTTGGGTTGCTGTCAATTTCCTCTTACAGCCCTCTTACTGCATGATCTTCAAGTGCTCACACAGGTTATCAGTAAGGACACCAATTTCAATAAATAAGAAGAATTTAATAGCGAGCCATCAACCATGTGTCTAGAATCGTATCTTTTGCTTTTGGGAACATAGGATAAAAAATATCCTCTCTCTCTCTCTCTCTCTTTGGTACTAGGGAGGGCCACGGGCCCCTACAGAACATGGGGGCTCCTCAGCAAAGAGACCCTAGCCAGATCATCTAGCAACAATTGTCGACATCCATGAGGTGGTACTTCAAGAACATAAGACCCAAACCAAACTGACGTGAGTGATTCGCCAGCAGATCCGCTAACCTCCTTCCCGATAACCATGAGTAAATAAAACACACCCTCCAATTACGATGCGTATGGAATGTAATTAATTTGTTACATGTGAATGTGTATTGAGACAAAGCAGTGGCATAAAAAGGGAATATAACTTTTTGTAAGTGTAATTAATGATTTATATAGTATTATTATTTTTGCTGATTGATTAATTTATGATTTTGTCATAATATATATATATATATTTGTGAAAAATGTTTAAATTTTTTTATTTTACTGAGATGTAAAATGATTTACATAATTAGCTAACTATATAGTATTATTTGTTCAAAAGGCAGTTAAAAGTCAAATGTTGGCTTTTAAAGATAATATTTAGCATTGACTATCAACTTGTATTTGATTTAAGTAAAAGAGAGTTAGGTCTTTTAAGTATATAATTTTATATTTGATTATGAAATTTATGTATATAAAAAAATATTATTGGCGAATCTTTACTTAAATGTCTAAGTATATCTCAAAAAAATAATCTCTTACTTATTAAGTAAAAAAATATTGAGATAATATTGGTTAATTCATATGTTGAAGTGTTAGATATAAGTAACGTGTGATTGACAAATACAGGTGAAAAGTTATCATAGGGTGTGTTTGGAATGCAAAATAATAAGAAATAATTTGATTTGTAAATTAAATTTAATTAAATTTTATATTTAGAATATTAAAAAATAAGAAATGATTTGATTTTTAAAATTTCATGGTTTCAATCCTTTTGTTTTAAAAATTCATAAATTTGATAAATTTAGAGGATTTGATTTGATTAAATGAATATATTTTACCCTTAATAATTATCTCTAATCACCTCTCATAAAGGTTAAAATATAAAATAATAAAATCAAATCAAATCAATTCTCATTTTAATGAATTCCAAATACAAAATTTGATTTCTAAATCAATTCAATTCATATATTTTTTTTAAAGTTTCAAACATAAAATTTAATTTCTAAATCAATTCAATTCAAATCAAATCAAATTAAATCAAATTATTTCTCATTTTAATTCATTCCAAACACAACCATAGAATTCTAAACATATCATTAACGCCTTGAAAGAAAGAATTAGTAGGAGCTGGCAGGTGTGCATCTCGCATGGTTACACAGAAGGAAACAGAGTTGCAGACTGGCTTACTAATTATACGCATGGCTTCGAGATGGGTTTCCACTTGTTGGAGTTTCCTCTGTTGGGATGTGGCGGCTTGCTTCTGGATGGTTTATAGCTGGATCCCTGGATTCTCTTTTGTGAAAAGTGACGTTGTTGTTTAGGGGTTGCAACTCCAAAAAGAAAAGAAAAACTGCCTATCTAATTTTTAATAACAACCATTTCATTAAATCAGTCCAAATGAAAACAAAACTTAAATAAAATTATTTAGGTATTTATACTGTTATTTTTAATAAAAATATAATCTATGTATATATTTTTATAATTCGTCAATAAATTTTTTTAAAAAGATAATAAAGTGATTAAAAAAACTTTACCAAAGTTTTTTACATAAATAGTATTATAGTATACCCATTACCCAATTCGAAAATTGAGTTTTGTTTTGGATGAACAAGTTGTCAAGTGGTGGTAGTAGGGCTTAAAGGGGGCGGGTCCAACAAGCTAAAAGCTTCTCAAACATTCTGGGCCAGCCCTTGGACTCAAAAGTCTGTGCCATAAATATTAAATATAATAAACCGAAAAGAAGATAAGAAATAAGAAAGATGACGCACGCTCATACGCACTAACGGGACAAGACGAAACAAACCGCGTGCTGTGCATCTCGCGCGACTCCATCGTAGGGTATATAAAACCACCACCCTCTCTCCCCTCTTCTTCATTTCCTAGGGTTTTATCTTCTTCTTCCATTCATCGCACCACAAACACAACACAGCCATGGGTAGAAGTAAGCAACACCTTCTCTCTCTCTCTCTCTCTCTCTCTCTCTATCTATCTTTCTCTTCCGGTTCCGTTTCTTTTCAATTCCGCAGTTTCTCGCGGCATCAAATTCTCAATTCTTTGTATCTTTGCTTTCGATTTCTTTTTTTATAATTTTCAGGACCGGCGAGGTGTTACCGTCAGATAAAGAACAAGCCTTACCCGAAGTCCCGTTTCTGTCGGGGCGTGCCCGACCCGAAGATCCGGATCTACGACGTCGGAATGAAGAAGAAAGGCGTGGACGAGTTCCCGTTCTGCGTGCACCTGGTATCGTGGGAGAAGGAGAACGTATCGAGCGAAGCACTGGAGGCCGCTCGCATCGCGTGCAACAAGTACATGTCGAAATTCGCAGGGAAAGACGCGTTCCATTTGCGCGTGAGGGTGCACCCTTTCCATGTCCTCCGCATTAATAAGATGCTTTCGTGTGCTGGAGCTGATAGGCTTCAGACAGGGATGAGGGGCGCGTTTGGGAAACCGCAGGGGACTTGTGCTAGGGTGACTATAGGTCAGGTTCTTCTGTCGGTTCGATGCAAGGATGGTAACAGCCATCATGCCCAGGAGGCCCTGCGTCGCGCTAAGTTCAAGTTTCCCGGTCGCCAGAAGATCATTGTCAGCAGGAAGTGGTGAGTTTCTTTACAGGTCTTTGTTCATTGCTAGATTATGCATTGTACTTTTCAGTTTTTTTAACAATTCTATTGTAAATTTACCTAATCGTTAACTTTCAACTCAGCACAAGTTATACACTTATACTTACATCACCTTCGTTAACCAACTATCCAACATATTTAACCAGCATGCTTTGTGGCAGGAATTGTGATTAACTATGGGTAATTAATGGGTTAAGTATAAGTAGATTGCTGGTTAATTGTGTGTTTCAATGAACTTGGTCTCGTCTTTAGGTGGGTTGGACATATAAGGAGAAGACCATTAGAAGTTCTTGTAAGAAGAGTAGACTAGGTGGAGGATAGTCCAATAGTTAGAAGTAGAGGGAAATCAAGAAAGATTATAGGTAAAACGATTAAAAAAGATTTAAATTTGAATGACATTTCTGAAGACTTAGTTTATGATAGGACACAATGGCGTCGTTTGATCCATATAGTCGACTCCATCTAGTGGGAAAAAGCTTGGTTGTTGTTGTTGTTCTTGGTGATTTCGATCAAAAGTGGGATTGCTGTAAAGTGATCTATGTTTAGATACCTTTTTCTGGAAGGTAGTCAAGTATTTGATTTTGCCCATTAATGTTTCAACCCGATGGAAATGTAAGAAATTTTCACTTTCATGTTTGACATCAAAACTCAGACATAACCCAACAAGATCCTGCCAAACATGTTTGAAGGTGGGGTAGACTCAGTTTGCACTTCAAACCTAAGATGCTCTAAATAGGTTTGATAGTTGGTTAATGAAAGTGATGTGTGTAAGTGTGTGTGAGAATGTCTACAGCTTCTTAATTACGCGAAGTGGTTGTAATCTTAGATGCTATCAATAAACAATGATGTATAATACATCTCCCTCAAATCCAATGCTTAGAGGCCTGTGATTTTTTTAGGCTTCTGTATTATCTTCTGCCATTGCTAATTTTCTTAATGTCCAGTGTGTATACTTTTTTATACCTCTTTTATTTGTTAATAATGTCTGCTTACTTAATAATTGTCTTCCAAATTTTAGGGGATTTACTAAGTTCAACCGAACTGACTATTTGAAGTTGAAGTCTGAGAACAGAATTATGCCAGATGGGGTCAATGCCAAGGTTTGTCTCTGCTTTACTATGAGATAACTATGTTTATGTATGGTTTTGAAAAGAATTCCAGCAATGGGATTCATGGATTGTTAAATAGATCAGTGGACTGAATAATTTTTTTTTTTTTTTGTAATTGTCCTTTTCAGCTTCTTGGGTGTCATGGACCTTTGGCAAATCGACAGCCTGGAAGAGCTTTCTTATCAGCTGCTACGTAGGCCATTTAGCAGTGGGAAGTTCATAGAAGATATGAATTTTCCTTTCACCCTGTGAATGCTGTTCCTGTTGAGTACTGTCTAAGGAGTTATTGTAAAATTGTGTTTCAGTCTGCATTGATTTCTGAATTATGTATCTAAGGAGTTATTGTAAAATTATGTATCTAATTTTATCGGCAAATGTCTTGGGGCATGAAAGATGCACATTTGATGCCCTTGTGGCTTTTGCATAATTTTAATTATTCTGTCACGGTTGGAACAGTATAGAAATAAATGTTTTTCATTGTGTGTACATTGCTTCTTAACTTATTTTGGATAGCTATGGTAATAGGTTTTAACATTTGCGTTCTGATACATACAATTGTACCCAAAAAAAGAAAAAAAAAATTCCACACATATGGCTCCCCCCCTTTGCTTCACCCTTCCCTTAAGTTGGTGTTCTCATATATAATCTGTTGCTTCGAAGCCGGCTTTCAATTCATTATTGATTATCGATTCTGTATTATGTCCTGGTCACCATGTACCTTCCCAGTTTAGGTTAGATCTGAACTTGGAACATTCTGGCTCCTTTATTAGATTGTTGATCTGCCACTCCTGGTGAACGCACGACCCACAATTCATCCTTGTTTCTTCCGTGACGTTCAACCCAAGTTAGCTTATGCTGCTGGTTTACCATGATAAGCCGCCAAATAAACCAAAAGAACACGTCTTGAGTGAATTTTATTTGCATTGATATTTCATATATATCTCGTTTTATCATCAAAACATCTATTGCATGAAAAATCATTCTTGGCAAGAAAAATATTATAAAACGGACTTCTTACTGTAAGCATTTCTTTACATTAAAAAAAAAAAAACAACTTCGTATAGTTCAAATATTTTGAAGTTTATCTTACGAGCTCTCTAGTCCTTTTCTCTATATTCCCCGTTTGTCATAATTCTCAATCCATTGCTCATTGCCGAACAAGAAAGGCATACCAACTAAACAGCTCACGAATTGTTCATGAAATTTCTTGCTGGTATTGGCCAGTCCGTTAGCAACTTAGTTACCATATCAA
Organism: Ormosia semicastrata; assembly: GCA_029884595.1. Lineage (NCBI taxonomy): Eukaryota > Viridiplantae > Streptophyta > Magnoliopsida > Fabales > Fabaceae > Ormosia > Ormosia semicastrata. The sequence goes on along the minus strand of JAQQTO010000057.1, from coordinate 31,923,383 downwards.
TTGATTAGATATCAGCTTTTTGTGACAGTGGCAATAAACGAATCATATATATTGAACGTGCATCCGTTTTTGCTGCCAGCTGCTTTATATGGATAGTATATCCAACTCCAAGAAACTGAGGTATTATTATAAGGATACAACAGGCCAAGTTAACCTTCAATACGCCATGTCCATGATATTACAGGATATCCATCAAGGCTTGAGTGATTTCAAAGTGAACTATATTACTCATGAACTTTGAATGACCACAAAAAGTTCGTAATTTGCCGAATAGAACTACTTAGAAAATGATTTTGGTTTAAAAGTTATTGGAAGTTTGCCAGCAGCATGGTCGCCGTATCAGCTTTTACGAATATGTAAGAGATTGAGGTTTTCATATGATATAAGCAAACAACTGAATCCTGCTCTTTTACAGTTTTACTCTTCATGAAGAAGTCATTAGCAAATACACAATTACTGAAGTTCGCATTTCCGATGCATGGACCTGTAAAATGTGCTCAAGGCTGATTGTTGGGCAGTTTGCTGAGAACCGAGTGCTCTGGTTTGTGATCACATTCGAAGTCTAGATGAACAAATGCCCGCTCAACTTCTGGAAGTTTCTCAAGCTTTATCTGTAGTTCTCTCCAATGGTATGTGCCTCTTTTAAGGGTAAATCCTCTGGCAGTTCAATGTCAATCTGTTTCAAATCAAACCCAAATGATGAGGCATAGGATCTTATCATTGTGAAGAATGATACTTGCACATACTTTATCTTCACAAACTTAGACTTATCTGGACAATTGAGAAAAAAAGTTACAATGTGGGATCAAGGTGTTATCCAATAAATTACATTAGAGTCTGAAGGGTTTGTAAGAGTAATATTTGTGCACATATAGTATCATTATTCTGTCTTTGTCATGGCAATATATAAGTTCTGTCCTGACATTCAAAAATTCGGTAAGAGGTACCAGTTTTGTGATACTAAAACCCAAGCCTCAAGTTTTGTTCTGAACCGTGATTCGGGATCCCATTTAGTTTGATCAAACTGACATGCGTGTAATCGGAGTCCACCCTAGATGACGTAGCTAAGGCATTGAAGGTAGTCCAGACCTCAGAGCCATGCACACTGAGCAACGTTGGGCCATAATGTCAAGATTACTAGATACGTGCAAAGGATATATCCCTAAATATCTGTAACTGCCAATCATCTATTTACGATATTCTAAGACTCATAACTATCTCAGATCAATAAGTAACTCTTGTATTAAGAGTTTCTAACTTATAGGGATTCATCCCAATAATAGTGGAAAAGTAATCCTTGTCAGGATACTAATCCTAAATACATGCATTCAATACAGATTGCATGAGAATTCTATACATGCTCTATAAATACAAGGCTAAATAGCTTTAATCAGGTATCAGTAAATTACTCAATATATACTGCCTTACTAGTGCACAGCTTAACTTGAGCGTTGGAGTCCCTTTGCAGGTACTTACCCTCTTGTCTCAACACACTCGACTACTGCTGCTCAAGGAAGAGATCATTATTACGTGCCTACCTCAGGTACCCTCTGAATCTACTTCAAAAACATTGGCGCTGTCTGTGGAAAACAGTAAACTTCTAATCCCACGCAAACATGGTGAACACACGTCAATACTCAAGGAGGGACGCTGTTTGCTACCGCAAGTGCACGGATCGCTCAAGTAATACAGATACAGAGTAAAAGTTCATTCCCACAAGGATATTCGATTATAAAGCTAAGTACCAACCAATAGCTTAATCAATTCTAGTCAAGGACCTAAAAATAGTAAAGCAATAAACTAAACTAAACCTAATCTACAAAAGCAATAAACATAAAAGCGGTTAGGTTTCAGGAAATCTTCCTTCACCCCCTACATCTATCAACAACATGCAATCCTCCTCATAAACATGAATACACTGATTAGGTTAACTTGAGAATCTTCATTAGTCAAAAGCCTATGTCTAGGTCAATCAACCCTGGTAGATCCAAGATCCACTCATGAACGATTTATTCTCAATCACACACTATACATGACTAATAGGTATATTTCTATCCTATTAACGAATCAACTCATCCAAGCCAATTGAACTCGCCGAACATGTATCAATCATACCATATCCATACTCACAAATCCCTATGTCTAGTTCATTTACAAATATTAGGATCATGCAATTAGTGATCAGCCAACCACAAGCATTAAACACAGATAATGATTGAACAAAACCAATAATTCACACAAACTCAAAGAAGAACACATCATTAATACATATAAAAGGATTCAAAATATCCCTAAACTGTTGGTGTATGCCCTAGAGGCTAATACATTTTCTGTATTTACATATATTCTATTATGCTATTTTTATATATGAGGCATTTCATTTATTGTGTTCTTTTTGATAAACATAAGTCCTTAGAATAGTAAGTTTGATACCATAGGACATCAAGTGGATGACTTGAAGATCCTTTTGACAACACTATTCTTAAATGTCCCTAGATATTGTTAATTAGGACAACAATAATACATTGAGACTAGTATGTGTAATCCGCATCTCACGGGTCATCATATCAAGTCTTCACATTGTTCCTAGCCTCCATGGATCCACCAGTGTCATAAGCGATTCTCATAGATCTGTTTGTGGTCCTTTGACAAAACTAACCTACAAAGTAAGAAAAACGTCTATAAAAGGTGATTATAAAGTTGGTTATTGGACATACCGTAAATCATGCGAAGGGATGTGAGTGACCTAATGGAATTTGTCACTCCTAAAATATCTTCGCCCCCGATTGAGTGAACTGCGAAATGCATGGAGCTCAAATGAGTCAATATGAGATATTGATATTTGTTGTTAAAAGTCTACTTATCGGAAACGAATGATTGACTATACAAGGGTGACGCATTCCATGCCTTGTGTTCAATCTAGATATCTTGACAAAGGACTAAACTACACTAAACTTTGATCACGGATAGGTTATGTCAAATCACTGACATTCTCATTACTTGGGTAGCAGTGATGTGTTGCTAGATACACATCGTTTGTAATATTAAAATGAGATTTTAATATTACTACCAACGCCATGAGAACCTGGCAGGTCGCACACTTAGAACGGACTAAATTGAGCAATAAGGATCCAAGTTGGACTCGATTCAATTGTGGACCTAACTCATGACAGATGGGTTTTAGGGTTGCACACTTACCTTACTACGCTCACACTCACTTAAGGCTATTATAAATAGTATTGTTAAGGGGGCTGCTATAGATGTTACATCACAACCCTAGCCGCACCTAAGAAAGTGAGTGAGAGACAAGTGAAAGGTTCTTCTCTTCTATTCGCAGCTAGCACCGCGAAACGAGGCGTGACTCCTTTTGCAAGTCTGTTCGT